>JAOXOE010000632.1:17303193-17315404 GCA_028565055.1 Phoeniculus purpureus | reverse complement strand
GCTGTGGCAGGGGGATTGGACTAGATGATCTTTCGAGGTCCCTTCCAATCCCTAATGTTCTGTGATTCTGTGATTTACCCCAGTTTCAGGCTGTACAGAGCTGTGACCACTCTTTCCCCCAAATGCCTGCTCCCAGCAAATGGAGTCACCAGCTCCTGGTGTAGCCTGGGCCATACTGATTGGAATGAGGCGTGATTTTAAGCAGAGGTTAGATCTTACAACCCTCACTCATAGCTGCTATTATTGATTAGCTCATTTAACAGTCCCATTAAGCAGAAGGTATCATTACCTGCCAGGTTGGAGCTCCACCTTGTTTAGCTGAGCAGTGTTGTCCTGGCCGCCCATGGCTTCCAGGCTCTAGGTTGTGTTGTACCACTGCTTGAGCTTTCCCTGCTCATATCTGCGGTTGGATTTCCTGTCTGACCAGGGAATCTCCTCCAAGAGATGTGGCCTCTCCCCCACCTTGGGAGAGGTGGATCCGGGAGTGATACTGGGATGAATCCAGCCACCCAGAGGTCACAGTTACCCAGGGGACTGGGACATTCCAGGTACCTGGGCAATGTTCATGGGGGAAGTAGCCAGGGCTGGGGCCCCCATGTGAGGGGAAAGACAGCAGTACTGGGGCCTGTTCCCACCTTGCTCCTCTGCCAAAAGCAAGAGAGGCAAAGAACCATCTCTGTGGGTGCATGCAAGGAAACCTCAGCCCATCTTGAATTTTTCCCTGTTCATGAAGCAGCTGCAGACCCAGCTGCTCAGAGACTCATGGCTGTGTGGCCCAAAACCTTATGGCATGCCAAAACCATGCTCAAAGGGCCAAGTGAGGGGAGCTGGGGAGGGAGGCAGACCTGAGCCAAGGGGTTGGGGGCCATGGAGGGGGAGTGGAACAAGAGGCTGAACGCACAGCCATCAGGAAACCCCCCTCTGCAGTGGAGGCTGGAGCAGGGGTTTGGCCTGCAAAGGTGGATTTAGGGGAGCTGAAGCCCAGCATGTTTTCTGTTGTTAGCCATGGCTGAATTCACAACATGACCAAGTGAAAGCCCCGGAGCCTGAAACAAATTTTCAGGAGGCTATAGGGAGGCAAAAACAGATTTTTGCAGCGTGGAGAAGAAAACCAGATCCTCTGAGAGGTCCTGCAACGGCTTGGCTTTGCCTGAGATTTACCGGGAAAGCAAATCCCCAAAAATTCCTTGCTGAGAGGACAGTGCTGTGGGATTCCCCGACACAGCGTGTGTGTGCTGTAAAGGCACGCCACGTGTCCTGCTGCTTGCACCCAGGGCTGCAGACCCAGCCCCTTGTACACGGGATTTGTGAAGCAACCCCACCACTGCTGCTTGACAATTCTGCTCCAGCCAAGGTAACGTCACGTCGTTGCTTGCACCTTAATACCTCCTTCATACCTGGCTTCTGGGTGAGTTGAGGGCAGACGTCTTCCAGGAATTACCAGCCCAATTACAGCGGTGCCACAGTGTTTCCCACCCAAATTACAGGTTACGATAAGCTTTTGCCCCCTTCCCCAGCCATTCCCACCCCCCGCTTCTTACCTCCCGTTCATTTGTCCCCACGGGTCCCTGCAAAGTTTTGTCGTTGTCCATCAGCCCCGTCCGATCGAGCCCCGTGGAGGCTCAGAGCATCCCCTCAGGTACCGCAGTTTGGGGTGACCCCCACGCCGGGGTCCGTGGAAGGAGCCGCTGACGGAGGTCGGAGCGGCAGGACCCCGGCAGGGAAGGGGTGCCGGGTCCCGGTCCGGGGAGGGGCGGGGGGACTCACGTTTCACTGACATCACGGCGAGTGCTGGAGCAGCCGGGGGCGATTAGCAGTCCCCGCCGCCACGGCCGCTGCGCACCCGCCGCCCCTCGAAACCCGCATCTCCGGTAAGGCGCGTCTCGCGGGGGTTGACGCGGGGGGACCATTCCTGGGACTCAGCCAGGACTCACAGAGCCTGCACCCCGGACTTTGGGAGCCAGAGACCAACTTTGCATGTATCCCCTTCCCTGGATGCTCGTCAGGAGACACAGCTACCTCCCTACAACCCACGATAGGGAGGGGGTCCGCTACCGGCACTCCCTGCCCCTTCCCGCTCCTTGGGTGGTCTCCGGTAAACGGGTCCAAGCTTCGCAGTTTGCTATCGGGGGATTTCATGTAGCACACCGAGCCGCCCATCTCCATCACCCTCTCTCTGGGCAGGTGGGGGGACTGGGAGTACGGTTTGTCCTCCAGTGCTGTTGCCAGCATGAGGGGAGTGGGCCAGCCCGGCCGCCTGGGCTCCCCCAGCCCCACTCATGCTGGGTGGCCCTGAGGCAGGGGATCATAACTTCATTCTGTCTCAGGGAAGGCAGCCAGGTGTTGACTGGGGGCTGAAGGAAGTTCACAAAGTAGTTGGTTTCACTCTCACCCCCTCTGCGGACAGAAATTGAGAACCTCACATGTCCTCCCAGCAGAGATGGAGCAGATCAGCCTCTGCTCATCTGGGATGGGGGGTTAATGCGGGTTTGGAGTGAGAGACCTCTCTGTGCGGGTATAGGCTGACCATGCTGGGCCTGCTGTTTGTCACTAGTGTCCCAAGCTTCTCCCTGCTCAGCATTGGTTGCTGTGTGATAACACAAACCTATCTTGGGGAGATGTTTCTTCCCCTGCTCAGGTGGGTGGTGCAAGGAGGGGAGGAGGAGGACAAAAGCCAGGCTCTGCACCATCCTGGCTCTGCTCCTCTCAGCTGGCTTCTCCAGCATGGAAATTGCCCCTTGTCTGCAGGATCGGCTGCTCCACTGTACTAGTCTGGGTGGTGATGGAGGCAAAAAGGGCTCATGACTTGCAAAGCAATGGGGAAACAGTGGTTTGAGAGTGGCTTTCTGAGGACTCAAGGAGCAGGGTAGAAACCTGATGATCCATGATGGTGTAGAATTGCCTGTTCAGACCTTGGCAGACTGGTGGCTCCCCAGGCCACTGTGGAGTCAGAGGAGGCTGAGTTCTACCTGCCAGACTGCTTGGGAACAAAGGTGAGAAATGGTGGGTCTGGGGTCAGCCGCTCTGTCCCACCAGAGTATGCTTAATGTCTCAGGGCAGGAGTTGGCTGGGGGCATACAGAGCATGAAGGATGTGGCTGCAGGGCAGCAGGGTGAGAGGCGTTGAGATCAACTCTCCACTGCACATCATTTAGTGCTGCTGCTAAGTTCAAGCTAATTGGGATCCAGAGAGGTGGGAGGCACTCACTGCACTGGTAACTTCATTCTTCCTCCTCACAGGACAGGGTGGCTCCTTGGATCTAGCCAGGAAGGCCAGAACCGTGCTGCAGATCCATGACCAAGTGATGGTGGGACCAGGATAAAGTTTCTGCCATGAAGGTGTCTGAAGCCAAGAATCTGAGTTTCTCTTGCATCATGCTTTCCTTGCTCTCCTTGCACTGGGCTTTGTTCCAGCTAGGCCAGGGTTTTCCCAGCACCTCTGACTACCTCCAGCGGGGCTGGCAGCGGCTGCTGGAGGAAGGAGAAGGCTGTGCCGAGTGCCAGCCAGAGGAATGCCCAGTGCCGCGCGGCTGCCTGGCTGGCACAGTGCGGGATGCCTGTGACTGCTGCTGGGAGTGTGCCAACCTGGAGGGACAGATCTGCGACCTAGACAACATCAACCACTTCTATGGCAAGTGTGGGGAACACCTGGAATGCCGACTGGATGCTGGGGACCTGCAGCATGGAGAGGTTCCTGAGCCCCAGTGCACTTGCCTCTCCCAGCTTGCCCTCTGCGGCTCTGACGGTAAAACCTACGCCCAGATCTGCAGGTTTCTGGAGGTAGCCCGTGCGAACCCTGATGTCAACCTCACCGTGGCCCATGAGGGTCCCTGCGAGTCAGGTAGTGCTCTGGGAGCAGCTATGTGGGCAGTACGACGGAGGCTTGCACCTCTTGGGAAAGGACAAGCAAGAAGGCCTGGCTTAACTCTTTCACCAGGCAGCAAACCCGTAGCACCACTGGGGGCTGCTCCATACTATGGCAGGTCCCCTACTAGGCTTCTCACCCTGCAGACCCAGTGCCTGGAAAGACCTGAGAGCAGCTTTGCCAAGTGGGAACAGGGTTTATGGGAAGCAGCAAATCCTGCTGGAGCAGATGGGGATGTTCCAGGGAACTGTTACTGAATTTTTGGCGGCAGCACTGGGTTCACACTGGCCCAGCACTCCCAAGAAATTTGTCTGCCTCCTGCAAATGGAAATCTGGGTTGGTTTGACTTGGCTGCACAGTTTCCATGTTCCATTTAAAACATGGCTGGGGACTGTGGGGCCAGGCAATGTTGGGGAGCCCATGCGTCACCCTGCCCAGGCCAGTACAGGTTGCCCAGTGCTGTCACCAACTGCTGGCAGCCTGAGGAGTGTCAAGGTTGCCTTTATGTTCAGTAGGTCATCATGCACTTCAGTTTCTCCCCCAGATATGTTTGGAGACGGAGGCCTTCCCTTGACCGCTGGCTCATGTTGTCAGCCAGATCCTGTAGCAGGTGTGGGTAGGAAGAATGTCCTCACTCCATCTCTCTAGGAGAGGGATGTGGGACCTGGAAGTGTTGGCTTTGTACAGCAGATGGGAACGCTAGCTCTCTTCATTGCTGCAATGAGCCTCATGCCAAAGCAGAGGACTTGTTTGGCTGGAACTTCATTCACATCATCCACTCCCACTGGCCTCAAGGGATGACAGCTTGTTGCTGTTATTGAGCTGTTCCTGCTGCCCGTGTGTGTCACTGCTCAGGGGGGTAAAGTGAGCCCAGGAGGGGTAACAGTCTGCCATGGGCTGGGAAGGAGTCCCAATCCTGGCTGCAAGGACACACCATGTCTTGGAGGCTAGATGAAGGTCTGTCATAAGAGGGAAAGAAAAGGGACATGGGAAGTATCCCAGCATCTCTGTGTGAGCCAAGTGCCACCTCACTGGGGACTAGCTCAGGAGAGTTCCTGGGACCTGCTGTGGGTGAGATCTCTTCTGAGCTCACCCTGCTCTCCTGTCCCCTTCCCCAGAGCCCCAAATCACCTCTCCTCCCTATGACACATGGAACATCACTGGACAGGATGTCATCTTTGGCTGCGAGGTCTTCGCCTACCCCATGGCATCCATTGAGTGGAGGAAAGATGGCACAGAGATGCTGCTGCCTGGAGATGACCCTCACATCTCTGTCCAGGTGAGCAGTGTGCCTTGGATGTGGCCCCAGGGTGATCCAACCCTTACCAGCACTTGTGGGGAATCAGACCTAAGGGTAGTCATCTTCCTAAGAGTGGCCAAGCCTGGCTGCCAGGGGTTGAGAAGGGGATGAGTGGAGCATACACATGAGGCTGAGCCAGGGCTGATGTCTCAGTGGTAAGTGCCATCAACATAACTCTCTTCTGCAGTTTTGTCTCCTAGTAGTTTACCTTATGAATCATTTTTAGGACCTACAGAGTCCTGCATCAGGGACTTTCCCATCTTCCTGCCTTTAGTTTGCTCTGCACAGAGCTTCACTTGAGCCTCACCAGCAAGGCTAAAGGAGAGGACCTCCTGTGATGCCTTCCGGCCTAGGTTATCTTCTGGTCCCACCAGCAGACTCAGGCAATGTCTGCTCTTCTCTACCTGCTGACTGGAGCAGAGGGGAACTGCCAGGCCCAGGGTCAGCATCGTGCCATGGCCAGTCCCAAATATAGTGGCCAGCCAGGCATGCCTGGCTATTAGAGGGTGTAGACACAGACATGGGGCTGTGCACCACAGCCAGGCACCAATGCATAGTGAACTGCGGTGGGGTGAATGGAAGAGCCAGGGAAGCAGGTGGGACCCAGCACTGTTGTGGGATGACATGCTGGTCCCCTTCCATCTTTCTGCCTTTCATGCTGCCCTGTAGTCTGTCACAGGGTGTGTGAAGACCTTCACCCTAGGCAGGGCTGCCGTGCCTGGCTGGAGGAGACTCAGCTGTCCTCCACCCCTGGCCACCATACCATAATAGCAGCCTGCAAACACAGCTGCACACCAGCTGGGTCAGGAGAAGGCTATTTCTTGCTGGGGACAAACAGAAAACAGCCCAGCTGGCGCCAGAGCAATCCTGGGACATTGCTGCCTGCCGAAACGGGACCTGGGGCTCCTCTGAGCTGGGCTGGGCTAGCCATGCATGTGGCATAGATGTCTCCTTGCTTCTACCACCCTGCAGCATGCTGATGACAGTGTCATCCCACTGTTTGGGGACCATGGTAACACTGGGGGCACATCTGCAGAGTCTTGCCCAAAGCAGGGCTCCCAGGCCCTCCTGAGGAAAAGATGCCTCTTCACCCCTCTCCTGGCTAGTGGCAAGAAGTGGGATCTGCATACAGGGGGTCTGTGGTTGTTCACAGAGTGGTATTTACTGGGGGGGGCAAAGACCTTCCTTGGGCCTGTGTTCCCCTTCCCATTCTTCCCAGCCTCACTCAGGGCTTCTCTGGTGACAGCACTAAAGCAAAATTTCCCCTCTCACAGTTCAGAGGTGGCCCCCAGAAATATGAAGTAACGGGCTGGCTTCAGATCCAGGGTGTGCGAGTGACAGATGAAGGTACCTACCGCTGCTTTGCCAGGAACAGGGTCGGAGAGGTGATGGCATTGGCCAGCCTGACTGTCTTCACACCAGGTGAGCGCCAATCTCTGTCCCCACACTGTCACAGGGATGAGGGAGGGGATGTCTGGGCTGGGTGCCCTGGAATGGTAGGAGCTGCTGGTACATAGGGCTGTGCTGGGAATGCCACCAGAAATTGCCCTGCACAATTTTGCACTGGTCCTGATGGGGAAGGGGACAGGCACTGTAGGGGACAACATCACATTGTCTTCATAATGCTGTTTCAGACCAGCTCAACTTGACAGGCTTTTCCCTGCCGAAACCCCACACGACACCTGAGGATTATGGGGAGAGCGAGGAGGACTATTACTAGCCCAGAGATGAGATGTCCGGCTGCAGAGATCACCTTGCCTGTGGTAGCCATTCCCTGGGGTTGGGGGCATCTCTGGAGCAAGCACCCCCCAGCCCAAAACTCCTTCTCTGAACTGTGCTGGCACAGCAGCCTCTTCTTTGGGGTGAGGGGAACAGGGTGACACATCCCTTTGCTGGCAGCGCTTGGGAAGGGGACACTGGCTGATTGGTGGCATGGATTTGGGAGCACGGTCAGTTTCACCTGGGGCAAAGTGGTTCTGTCCTCAAGCACTGAGTGGGGCTGTGATGGCAGATGCACATCAGGAACAGCCACATTGTGTGTGATGAGGACTTGGTGCTGAAAGTGGAGGCAGCAGCCCAGAAGAGAGAAGCCAGTGCAGGGACATCTCTGCTCTTTGCAAAGCATTTTGGGGAAGCTGGAGCAGAGGGCTGGGACCTGGTTGCAACAGCCAGTGTGTCACCCTTGGGGCTGATCTGCATCCCCTGAGCACCAAGACAGCCCAAGCTCCTCCCCAGAACCCGAGGAACCTGCTGCCAAAACACCCTTCTCTTCTGTTTTGTTTTTCACCAGAAAAGTAGTGATTTGAGGAAAGAAGACACTTGTGGGTTTCAGTGCTGTCTTTTCTCCTGCTCAACTGCCCACGTGGCCTTTTTCAACTGACTTTGTGCTTTCCTACCACACAGCTCTTCTTTGCTGGTTCAGTTGCTGTTAGTTCAAATATACATGTAGGTCAAAGTCGACACAAAGCAGTCACCTGTCCTGCATCCACAAGGATTATTCTGGGGCTGATGGAAAGTGCAAAGACCATGGATACTACCATTGGAATTCACTATGGATCGTCTGTCCATTGTGGGAGTGCTTGGGTTGAGGTACCAGCCTGGTGTTCACAGCTGGTCCTGGTGCAGGACCTGCTTCTCTCACCCACATGGGGATGGCGGTCCCCAGCAGACCATTCCCTGTGCAGTGGGAATGCATCTAACTGGCTCTTTGCACTCCTATCAGTTTAGATCCCGTCCTACCTCTTCCCATCTTCGTATTGGGGTCCTGTGACACCAGGGTTTCTGCCAGATCTCTGACTGGTTGAGGAAGGACAGGCAGGGTCCTATTTCCACTGCAAGTGCTCCATTTGAAAAATAAAACAAAGCCTCATCTGCCTCCTGGAGCTGGTGACTTAGAGCAAACTGTCATCTTGGGGGGATCACGGGAAGGAGGCCCAGAGCCGTACTGTGCTGCTCTATGCCCACAGCAAGCTGGGGAGGCTTATTCTTGGGGTTGAGCTCACACTCAAATGGATCAGCAGCATATATAGGAGGACTTCTGGGACTCAAAACCTCCCGCTGGAGCAGCTTGCTCCTGGTTGCTCTGTGCCAGCTCCAGGGAGGCTGGGAGCTGTAGCTGGAAGCCCAGTCCTGAGAGGAAGGAGTTGGCTAGAGCTCAGGCAGGAGCAGGCAGGATGTGACTAGACTGGCGGCTTGGGCGCCGTGCTGCTCTCCTTCCCTTGTTTTTGCTTTCTTTCCTCTTTCTCTCGAGAGCTGGCTCAGACGGTGCAATTACGGCATCGAAACCTGAACAAGCAAATAAAAGGGATTTGTCTGGAGTTGGCAGTGAAGCAAAATTCCTGCAGCCAGTGAGGCTGAGCCAGCCCTGGCCCCTGCACTGCTGCTCAACAGGGCACAGCCAGCAGTGCTGCTTGCCTGACTGCTTGCTGGGCTGCCTGTTCTCTCTGGCAGCAAACCCCTTCCTGGCTGTGGAAATGCAAAAGTCACTTGTGCCTTGGTTCCTCCTTTCATCTGACAGCATAACAGCATCCTCCTGGGGCTGGTGGGTGTTCAGGAGGGGCCTGGGACAGAAATGGGCTGTTGGCTTTTATTGTGCTTTTCTCAGGTGTAAAACCTGCTTTGGAGAAGCCAGGGCATTTTCACCCGTCCTCACCCCCTCTCTGTTTCACACACAAAGTGACTTGCTGGAACTGGACCATTCTCTGGCGGAGGCTGCCACCAGGAAACCTGAGAACATCCCAGAGCTTCAAGAGCCGCTCACTGGGCTCCCTGTTGGTGCTTGAGTCTGGCCTCCAGCCAGGGCTGCCATGCCAACCCTCACTGGGGCCATGGTTGGTCCCTGTGTTGGCTCAAATCCAGGCCATGCCAGGTGTAGGTGCAGTACTGTGCTGGCTGGGGGTGATCAGGTGAGTTGGACCTCTGTCACTGACCCTCTGTCTGCTCTGTGGAGCAATGAGCAGGGGTGAACATCCGTGTTTTGGTCTCAGTCCTTGTCATCCCAGCTCTACACCTCATCTCTGTGGTACCACATGGGTACCTGGCAGGTGAAACTATGGGCTCCTGCTCTCCAGCACAGATCTGGTGGCTGAGAGGGGAGAGCTTAACCAAAATTAACCAAATTAACCAAAGTGGGGGCTGTGTCTCCCAGTTTTTTCAGAATCTAGTGTGGGAGAGGGCTGTCTGATTTGCAGGCTGGCAACTCAGCCAGTATTTGGGCAGAGCAGCCCCAGGAGGATGGAAAGGGCTGGTGTTTCCCCATTCAGCTCCCAGTCTTGCCCTTTCCAGTCACTTAACAATTAAAGGACCTGATAATCAGTCACTGCCACAGAGCTTAATTGAGGTCAGTTATTGGCTCTAAAAATGTTTGGTCAGCTATTCTGCTGGCTGCTCAGATGCTTCCTGCAGCCCCTGCCCCAAGAATGGGGTCCCCCCCAGGCTCTGCAGATGCTCTTCTCAGTTCCAGGCACCTGGATTGTCCCATGGACCCAGTTTTTGGGGTGGTTTTCCAGGGGCAGAGAGGGCTGAGCAGCTCCTGCCAGCCCAGCTGTGTGTGCTCAGAGCAGAAGCTTGGCCCAGATGTCTGCCTGACGTCAGGGATGGGGTCAGCTGGACTGCGAAGTGCTAACGTGGCCTCTGGCCCCAGGCACGAGCGAGCCCATGCATAAATCATCTCCAGCACCTCCTGGCCACCTGGGATGAGTAGGGAGTAGGTGCATCCCCAGGCATCGGTGATCACTGTGAGGCTGAAGACAAAGAAAGGGGTTCTTGTCCTGTCAGCACCTGAAAGACCCTGAAGACATGGGCTTCAGTGCTTTAGCTCCTTTAGGAGCTAAAAGCATGGAGTTAAGAACCCACCTGACCCCAGTCCTCAGGAGCAGCACTTCCTTACTACCATCAAATGTTTCACCCACCCCTGTTAGTGTGCTCAAAGCTCTGGGTATTGGGGGTAAATTCAGGTAAAACAGCCCTCTCATCCTCCAAACAGCTGCTTTCTGCCTCAAATCTGAGGTTTTTATCTCACGCAACATCTGCTGCAGCTCTTCCCACTGCTTCAATCTTCAGTGCAGGGGTACCATCCATATCCCCAGGCCACTCCAGGGATCACTGTGGGTCAGGAGGCCACTGAGATGATAAACGGTTGACCCTGAGATGATACCAGGGTGTTCTGATCCCCTAACAGCTGACCTGATGCTCCTGGTGCTTCCCTCTTCCTCGCACCTCCCCAGTGCCGAGGTACAGGGGTTTGCGGTATGCAGGGAAACCCCAGCAGGTTTGGCAGGTCAGTACGGTCCAGCATTAAAAAACACAGTGGCCCTGTGCTTCCCTGCCCTCGGGGGTGCCTGTCCCAGCCTGAGCCTGGGCATGAGGAACATCCGCACTCCACCCCTGAGTCCGGTTCGGGCCACCAGCACCGTTAGCCGCTAAACACCGCCATCTCCTGGCAAAGCCACCGGCCAAGACAAGCCCTGCCACCGGGCACATGGGACCTTAGGCACCCCTGGAGCATCACGAGGATCCCAAACCCAGCCCTGCCCTCTCCATGCCCTCTCCTTGCCTGTAGCAGCAGCTCTGCCTTGCTGGGAGTGGCGATGCCATCCCAAGGGACACGGGTGCTAACCTGTCCTTCGAGGAGACCACGGGAGCCAGAGCAGCTTCTCGACACTGGCTCTGGGTGGTTGCAGCAAGCACAGCTAGGATGGGACAGTGCTTGGAGATGTCCAGCCCTTGCTTCTGTGCTTTAAACTGTGTCAGCAAAAGGGCCAAAACCCCTCGTGGTGACCATGCCAGTGCCCCCATGCTGCAGGGGTCTCCCATGGGATGGCTTTCGACAGAGGTCTTGGTCAGCCTGAGCTGAATGCTGGTCATGTTTGGATGGAAACTTGCTGTGCTGTAACTTTACTCTGCTAATGGGTAGACTGAGGCACAGATAAGCCAGGTGTGGGGAACTCAGCCAGAGCAAGGCAGACAGGCAGCACAAAGCAGCCAGTTACACCCAACACTTTTGTCCCCAGTCTGTCTACATCCCTGAGGTGGTGGCATTTTCCCTTGTGCCTTCTGCATGACATCTCTTCACCCTGCTGTGCTGGCTCAGGGAGAAAATAAAAAGAGCAAGGCCACTTCCCTGCCTCCCCACAGCATTTATGCCAGCTGATAAAATGGAAATAAATCCTCCTGCGTTTGCAGCAAATAGGTCTCCATGGGGGGTTGCTTTCAATAATTCAAATGCTGTTGCAGAGCAGAGCCCATGCCAATAGGTTTTAATAAACACAGCCATAATGTGACATGCAATTTATTATTAAGCTTAAAACAGGAAGCAAAGAGTTTAATAAAAGCACCAGGTTCTCTGTATCAGTCACAGCAAGCAGCGGGGTGCTGGCAGTGGGGGGAGGCTGGCTGGCTCAGCTGGCTACAGGAACATGCAGAGCCAGGTTTGCTTTGCCATTGCCTCTGGAGCTGGGACTGCAAGGACCCAGGACAGGGTGTGGAGATGTGAGACAGACCCTAGGGAATGGGAATACTTACGTAGTCAGGGCAAGGCATGAAACACTGCCTGCGCAGTGCTTGCTACACCCCCCACCTACCCAGCCACTCAGATTAGAGCCTTGGGTTTAGTCCCCCTCTGCCAAGATTTTTCTCACCTTCCTAACTCAACTCCACCCTTGCCACCCCTGGGGCCGCCCTTAAAAGTGGGGCAACTGAGAGGCAGGGTGGCTGTGCAAGGTGAGGTGCTGCGAAGTGTGGCTGACAGGAGCTGATGGATGCTGTAGCAAATGTGTGAGCTGCCTGCTGGGCTTCGTGATTGTCCCTTCAAGCATAGGATCATAGGATGTTAGGGGTTGGAAGGGACCCAAAGAGATCATCATGTCCAACCCCCCTGCTGGAGCAGGACAAAACTATCTAACACAGGTCACAGAGGAACATATCCAGGCGGGCCTTGAAAGTCCCCAGAGAAGGAGACTCCACGACCCCTCTGGGGAGCCTGTTCCAGTGCTCTGTGACCCTCACAGTAAAGAAGTTCCCCCTTGTGTTGAGGCAGAACCTCCTTTG
>JAOXOE010000632.1:17274106-17296021 GCA_028565055.1 Phoeniculus purpureus | reverse complement strand
GCCCCAACTCCCTCAGTCTGTCCTCATAGGAGAGGTGCTCCAGCCCTCTCATCATCCTCGTGGCCCTCCTCTGCACAAGCTTCAGCATGTCCATATCCCACCTGAACCCATCTTACCTTCCTCCCCACTTCACTTCGCAAAACCTGGCCAAGCAACGAGGTTTGAACACCAGTACCCCTCTACCTTCTGAAAAGGGGCTGCTGGTTCTTTTTGACGGGAGCAATCCATCTCCATCATTGTAATGACCGTTCCCATTAATCGGCCATAAACTAATAAAGTAAGCACTTTCCCCTCCATCTCCCCCCCCAACTTCATTAAGTCTTTAGTACATTAATATGTCTTACTTAGTGTCTGCTTTGGCCTCTGTTTGTTTTGTTAATTTTTGGGGGGTTTTAGGGTTTTTTTCCTTTTTTTTCCCTGTGGCTAGCACGGGTTTACCTGATGATGTTATTCCCTGCAGCCCGAGGAAGTGTTGACAGCCTGGGTCATCCCTGCAGCAGGAACGTTGTGTGTGCTGGCGAGCTGAGAAGAAAGGGACAGGCATGGGGGGAGTGGAGGATGGGAGGAATAAAAGATCCCATACACCTCCAAATTAAATTTGTGATGCCTGGCATCAGATGGGCCCGCAGCCAGAGATTAATTCGACTGATCAAGTTATAAAGAGCGTTGAGGCGGGTAATCAATCTTTGAGCTGTCAGGCGAATAGGCAGCAGTATTAACCTGGCAGCACTCGCACACACATCCACGCACACATGCAGAAGCCTTTTTAATTCCTTTCACATTGACTATTATTTCCCAGGCCTGTTTATTTTGGAAAGGCTGGAAGGAGGTGGGGGCCAGTGGTGCTTTGCTCTTCTCTTCCGTCCCCAGCAGTGATAGCCCTATCCGAGCAGAGCATCATTTTTCTGATCATATGCCAGCCATGTCCAAGTGCAAAGGGAAAGCCCTTGGCCATGAAGTTAGAAGTATTTAGGGCCAGTTCTTCAAGGGGTGATAGTGGATTTTCTGCCTGGTACTGAGAATCAAACTGAGTTTCCTCCTCTTCCCGGGCCCATCGTTGTGGCCTTACTCTTCCCTATAAGGTCCCAGGCTGAGGCTGGCCTTAGTTTTGTGGTGCTCAGCCCAAGAACACCCCATCCCAGAGCAGGCACTGTCCCCATGTGTCCCTAGAGTATCACAGAGCCACTGAGCCAGGTCACCTGCATGTTGGAGCTTCTTGGAGCTGAGTTTGCAGAGCCCATAGTGGATGAAGGCCATGAAGACTCTTTGGAGATCTTGCTCGGTAATGGTGTGCAAATACAACAGATTAGAAGTAGTGAGAGTTGGGCAGGTCCCTCTTTGCTCTGCACCTTGGAGTGACAGCCTTGCAAACAGCAGCAGAATGTTCTACCCACATGGGCTGGAGACCCCTGTGCTGGCTGATGCCATGCAGAGACTCTGTTTGGTCCAACCTCAGGGACAGGTCCTACAGACTGAGTTGGGAGTCTGAAGAATCTTGGGTCAAATCCACAGAGAGTAGGAGACTCACAGGTGAGAGTAGGGGAAGCCAGGGATCTGGGAATGGGCTGTTTCAGGAAGGAGCTAAACTTGCACTAGTTGGAAAGATGACAGAAAGAGCAGGAGTTTGGGGTGCTCAGCCATCAACCTGCACTGCAGTGGGGCTGGAAGACCCTCAGTGCCCCATGGAACCACAGGCTATAAAAACGCCTCCATTGCTGGCAGTTCATATCAAACCATCTGTGACATTAGGATGTAGTAGGACCTCTTCTACATGAGAAGAGCAGGATACCATCCCTTGCTAACTTCTCTCCACCTGGGGACATATTCTCAGAGAATATACCCAATGAGCAGTGGCACCATGCAGAAGTCACTGTCAGCAGCTAACAAAAGCTGTGGGGTATTTTTGGCCAGGCCAAATACAAGGTGCTCCATTTGGCATCCTCCCAGAGCTGGAAAGGGACTTGGCCAGATAAGCCAACCTGTATTGGTCTTGGCTCTGAACCCAAGTCCTGAACATGGACTCAAGTGTTTGGGGAATGACACCTGGCTCCACAGGGTCCTTCTTCTACTGGTGATGACCATGAGCTCCCCATCCAAGTGTGAGTACTTGTTTAACGAGCTCTGGCATATGTCTTCCCCATACTGCAGCCTTTCTGGTTGTCCCAGCTGTCTGAGGGGCCAGGAGCCCACACTCAGTCCCTAGCTGATGGCCCTTTGTTTCAGAGCTGTGCTGCCCTCTGGCCTGGGCAGGCTCAAGTTCTGGAGTGGTCCTGGAGCCCTTCCCAAGTGTCAAAGCTGCAAACTGTCAGCATGACCCCAGCAGGACACTTGGCTTAGGCTGCTGGGAATGTTTGGGCCTTTCCAGGATGTTCAAGTGGGTCCTTTCAGGCTGGAACAAACTGTGTGGGCAGCCAAAGGCTCTCTGAGAAATGCTCTGGGGTGGGAGCCAGTGTGCCTGCAAGAGCAGTTTCTTTCCAAACAAGGTATCCAGGTCAAACATTTCAAAACCCTTTTGTTCCCACAGTTTTCCTGCACATTCCCTTTGAGGGCTGTCACTTGGGCTCTAATGGCCCCATTGCACACCAAGGCATCTATCAGAGCTGCAGCTCACAAATGGTCCCTTATCTGCACACCCAGCGCATGGGTATGTGTGAGGCTGTGCCAAGGGCTATGAGGTCACTTGCCTTCAGGGTGACTCTTGCCTTTGGGGTTCGTCCCCAGAGTTGGAAATATTTGGGGGAGGGTTGATGGATGGCATGCTCAGCCCCAGCATTTGTCCTCTACTTTCCTCCCTCTCCAAAGGGGATGTGGGCCTCCCCAGAGCCCCAGGAGTGTTTCAGTCTTCCCTCAACTCTCCCACAGAGTGGAACAGAGGTGCTGGGACTTCTTGCACCCCTGTGCTGGGCATATGTCCTCTCCTCTCTGCACATGACTGCAGCTGTTCTCCCATCTCCTGCCCCCACAGCCCCATCCCTGCCGTCCTGCAGAGCTCTGATGGATGCCACAGCTCCTTCACCCAGCCCTGCTGACAAACACCTGTATCCTCTGCCTGCTGCACCAACCCCACCAGCTCACAGGGCTGCAGGCAAGAGGGCTGCATCCCAGTGCCAAGCCACTCACACTAATTTCATGCTGGCAGATTTTGGAGCCTTTTAGTGCCAAAGTCTTCTTCAATTAATCTTCCTCCTCCCCGGCTCCCTCTCCTCCTTGCTGGGCTACATCTAGGAGAGGATCCATCGATCTCAGAATTGCCCAACAAAGCAGCTGGAGCTCAGGCTAGGCTATATTTCCCAGAACCTTCTCCAGGTTGCTGGGTACTGGTGTGGATGCTGTCTTCATATTTGATGGGATTATTAGTACTGGGGGGAGAAGGAGGGGGGGAAAGAAAGCACTAATTGATCTGGTAATAAAGTTAATAGAAGCTCTTATGAGCTTGCCCATTAAGAATAATTAAGGAAGGGTGAGTGAGGGGAGGAGGGTGGGCTAGCTTTGCTTGATAAGGCTTTGCTGAATCTCTTCCACCTCATACCCTCTGCCCTTGGCCTTCACCCCCAAGCCCTCTTCTGTCCCTGCTCCCAATATCCCAGGCAGGTCTAACTTCTCTAGCTTGGACGGGGTCAGCCAGGAGCACAGGTCACTCAGACCCAGGAGGAATGAGGTTCGGACCCTCTCTGTCAGTATCCGGGTAAGGTGGGGGTTCTGGGGAAACTTGATTGGAACAGTAATCAGAATAGATGGGGGACTTCTTCAAGCCTTCTCCCAAAAAGAGGTGAGCACCAGTTTTTGCCAGGCCTTTCAGTAATGCTGCAGCAGCTCTGCCTCACTGGCTGGCTCTGCAGGAGCAGCATCTCTGAGCTGAGCTGCAGCTACTGTGGACCCTCCAAGTTGGGAAGGGCCTCAGCACGAAGAAAGAAGCCAACCTCCAAGCACTTGGTAAACAAAATTGTCAAAAGAATCAAAAAGCAGCTCAGTGGGGTCAGGGGTTAATATGGACAGGACTAGTACTACAAATGTCAAGGAAAACACGTGAGATTTCAGTGACTGATAACAGGAGTGGCAGGGACAGGCATATTGTGGAGCTGGGTGCCAGCAGAGGCAGGACCAGTCTGGCTGTTGGACAGTGGACTGCTTGGTACTTGGGGGTGATTCTCTTTAGCTCAGCTGATACTGTCAGCTGCCAGCACTGACCTGGATTTCAGGGTGGTTATGCCAAATAAACAAGGAATTCAAAGGATGAGTGCGAAGCTGCAGCTCTGTCTGCAGCAAACAGCCATGGCTCAGCCAACAGTGAGGGTACTGAGGACTCTTGGTGGTGGTGTCCTGGGTCTGCCCAGTGTTGAGATGGGACTGGGAGCAGAAAGTAGGGACCTGCCATCCCCTGTGGCTCTGTGCCTGCAGCAGCACTCAGGCAGCCCAGGCTTGCTTTGCCTGTCAGCTACCCCAGAGCTGCCCTGAAGTGGGTCAAAGCCCCTCCAGCTCCCCTGGCTACTGTTGGCTGGCTCAAGGTCCATCCAACAGCGACCAGCCGGGACATGCAGCTGGAGTCAGGCTTGGAGGCAGACAGATGTGGGGTTGCTTTGAGTGGCAGATGGATTTTGCCATGGGCACAGAAATGCAGACACCAAACATTGGGGCTGGACCAGCTCTGCCCAACACTCTTCTCCAGCCTGGGCCCCTCCATGTCCCCCTGCCCTTGGCAGCCCTGCACTTATGAGTCTCTGGGCAACCCTGCTAGCTGAACTTCTGTCCTGTCTGTGCCACACAAGGGCTGGCTTCATCATCGTATGAGTTTCATGGCACCCCTGAGGCTTGTTGCTGCGAGAAGAGATGGGCAACTTCTCCCATCATTGGCATGCAAGGAGAAGCCTGTGCCTGGGCTGAGTGGGTGACATGGTGGCTGCAGCCTGGAGCGACCGATACAGACCAGGGCCAGCAGAGTGCAGTGTCCCTAGAAGGACGAAGCCTGTCCTGTCTGCCCTGGTGCCCCCCAGGGCCAGCAGGTGATGCTGTCTGCGTTTGTTTGATTTCAGAAGTTGAGCGAAACCGGATCCAGACACAATGTTGTTTGCTGTGGGGCTCCGACCCAAATACTGGAAACACAGTAAACAAAGGCAGGAGGCCAGCACGGACCAGAGAGGCCACATCCCTCTTGCAAGTGCATTCGCCACAGGGAAGTGTCTCCATGCTACTTCTCAGGACATCTATCTCTGTCCTTCCCAACCATACCTGCAGGCTTTCAGTGTCTTGTGTGTAGCAGAAAATCACAGAATGGCTTAAGTTGGAAGGGATCTCAGAGATCATCTAGTTCAAACCCCCTGCCATGGGCACCTCTCACTATACCAGTTTACCCAGAACCCCATCCAACCTGGTCTTGAACAATTCCAGAGAGCGGGTATCCACAACCTCATTGGACAACCTGTTCCAAATTCAATTTGCTGGTGGTTTTGTAGCACTGCTATGTGACGTGCTGGGTACCAACACAGGCATGGGGATCTGGAGAGGTCTTACAGGCGTGACCCTGAAGGGGTCCCTTGATCCCCACTACTTCAGCCTGTGTGATCTCTCTTCCCCTGAAGAGATTACTGACATCTTAAAAGCTGCTGCAACATTAGCTAGTGGCATGGGAACAACCATATGCTCTGCCAGGCCCTGGGGAGGGCAGTTAGGGCCAGAAGGCTCCAAATATTGATCATGGCTAGGATGCTCAAGGAGTATCTCCCATGTTCTGCCATCATGGAGGGCCATGTCCAGATGTCACCACTTTAATCACTCCATGGGTAGAAAGAAGTAGTGCCTGTTTCTTGGAACCCAAGTAACTCAAATTACCCTGCTGTGCCTGTCACCACCCCTAGGTGACAGAGTCACTCAGTGCCATGGCAGACTGGGCACATCCTCTGCACAGGTGTGACACCCTTCCTCCCCTGTGAATACGCACTAACTAATGGGGCTTGGGATCCTTTGTGTTAATCCCTAGCAATGATTTACTTTTAATTAGCCAAATGAATATGAAAATAGACTCTGCCCAAGAGCCTACTAATATCTTGCTGTGTTAATATCTTGGGCTAATATAACTCCTTCCTGGCAGATCACTGTGCAGTGCAGGAACAAGAGCCTGGGCAGGCTACGGAGGGAAGTGGAGCCACAGATGTTTGTGAGCTGGGCAGGGGCTTTGCTGTTGAGAGTGGTGCAGCCATAACCTTTCCCCTGTTTTTCAATGGGTGCTGTGGGTCTGCTGTGATCAAGGTATAGTGGAGGCTTTCCCGACCCTAGATTTGGTGTTATGTTGATTTGCAAGGTCTGGATCTGAACGAACAGGCATTTTGTTATTGAGGCAAACAACAGAGGAAGAAGGAGTCAGATACAACTACAGCAGAGAGATCAAATGGCAAAAAGTAGTCCATGTGCACAGCCAGCCTGAGAGCTGGATTAAACAGTATCACGCTGCATCTGACATCTGCGAGCTTGGTAAGGGTTTGGCTACACATTCCCAGAGCTTCCCTTCTTCGGGCCCTCCTGCAGAGGCAGCAGCATCGGTCATCAGAGGCAAGTCCACTGGTACTCACAGGGCACAGGAGGGATCCTGCCCCAAAAGAACCAACCTCCCAGCCCTGTCTGGAAACAAGTGTTCTGGGCAGGTTGAAAGGGCATTCAGAGTCTGCTGTTACCAAGTAATTAAATAAGCATTAATTTTATTCATTAATTAATGTTAATTGTTAGTTCATTAATTAATGTTAACCAAGCCAGGATATTTCGTTTAAAAAAAATGTTAAAATAGCCTCTGCACCCCAAGTAGTAGCTATTCTACTCCCTGAGCATCAGACAGCTGGCCTGATAAACCTACAGGTTCGTGTGATAGACGCCACCTAAGAACTGGCTTTAATGGCTTTGCACTAAATCACAAATCCATGAGGATGTCAGACTGTGCCTGATTATTTGTGTATGTTTGGTTCCTTAACCTGTCTGAACCCTATTAAACCTGATTGAGGCTAATATGGGGTACATCCCCTCAAAATCTCTTACAGTGGCCTGAAGTCTCCCCAGTCAGTCTTGTCTCTGATTTCTTGCTGCCCGGGAGCCCCCCAGCATCTGTAATTGAATGTAAAGGCTTCTGTCCAGGGGAGTGGGGCTGCATTAATCACTGCAACCTGCCGGAGCCAGGCCAATAGATCTTACCAGCACGAAAAATAACTCATGTTCATCATTGCTTGTGATTTATCCTCTTCTCTGTCTCGTACATGAATTATTCAGGGTGGTGCTGGGGGAAGCTAGGGCAAGGAAACCATGAGAAAGCCTTGTGGCTGGCATGGGTCATCCTTGCTCCCTGGCTGAGTGGGCAGGGTAAGAGCCAGTGGGGCTCTTCCTCTAACCCTGGGCTGCAGGCAGTGCCTGGACAGATTCTTCATTCTCACAGGAGCTGCTGGAAATCAATTGCATGGTTGACAGCCATGTGTTGAACCCAAGCATCTCCACCTGGGCTTCCCGGGACAGGCTCTCCTCCCATCTGTCTTCATGCTGGCTGCAGGGCTGTGTCCGTCATTGGCGCCACATTTGTTTTGCTGTGGGTATTTTTCTTTAGCCCCAATTACGCTCAGACTTACACCAAAACAAACAAGCCCTGGGACTTAGAGGTACCTGGCTGGCTCAGACAAGCTGGTGCCACACTGGCCCCGAGGCTGATAAAGGACCTGCGGTGCTGCTGCACTGGAATCTGGGCTTGCAAAATGTGACATGGTTTCTCTTGACAATTAATCACAGGGGAGCGAGCAGCATCAATTAATGGGTAATTTGCTTCATTTTAGGTGAGGGCTTCTGGGCCAGGCTCCTTTTGGCCTTCTTGCTGTTGCAAGTATGGGCATCCCTCTTGCAGCAGCTGGATGTAAAGCCCCAAGGGAGTTGGTGGATGGAGGAGCTGGTTGATCTCCCAGTGATGGCAGCCAGGGTGGTTATTTTCCCCAAGCAAGTGGGAATGTCAACAGCAAACCCTGAAATGAGCAACACGGACTCCATTAGGTGAGGACCTGACTAGCCCTGTGCTCACCACTGCTGGCTGCACCCTAGCCAGCACGGCAGCACGTGTCCAATTGGATATTTTGGGACATGGATGCTTTCAGGGGTTAAGTTCCTTGTGTGACCCTCTGTGGGGGCAGAAGTAAGTACCACTGGCTTTGGATTTAGGGGTGAATCAAGGTTTCTCTAATCCTGAGAAATGCAAATATTTCTGGTCATACTTGTTTAGGAAAGGCATCAGTGAGGTGGCCGCACTATTAATGGGGAAACCGAGGCAGCAAAGCAACTTTTCCAAGATTGAGATAGTCCTCATGAAGTGAGGCACTCACAGCCACATTGTGTGGCACAGGGAACAGCTTCTGGGACATCTCCAAACCTCTCCAACAAAGCAGACAAGCTGAAGGATGGAGAAGCACATTTGTCCACCCTTAGCCAGAACCCTTCTCTCCTGTCATGGACCACATCCCCTTGCAGTATGGCTGCCCAGAGTCTCCAGTGAGCCCCTCTGAGAGCTCCAAGCAGTTCAGAGGAGGGGTATGGGAAGGGAGAGTAATTTGATGCTCTGAGTGTCCAGAAGAGATCCTGCTAGAAATACCCATCTGACCCTGCTTGAGATAAAGCAGGAGAGGCGGCTTTACTTTAGCTTATCAGACACATTTCCTCTAGAGAGATCTCCATCAGCTCTGGGAGGAAATTACTGAATTTTTGTGTTTTGGTGGCTTTTTTTTTTCCTAAGAGGAACAAAAATTGTTGTGAAAAAATGTTTCATTTGGTCCTTATTTTGTGGTGAAAAAGTTTTAAACTGGAAAGCTTTTGTGTCTGTTTTCTTTTAGTACCAGAAATAAAAGATTTTCATTTTTTTTTCCCCCAATTGAGATGAAGTAAAAAATACTGTCTGGAGAATGAATTGGAAGAGAAATTTTTAAGTTGAAGCAGAGCCAGTGACATGCTTTGAAAGCTGTATTTTTCTTAATTATCCAATGGAGACAAAACGAAGCATAAGCACAACATGGGAATTTCCCCCACAACTTCAAAGCTGATTTAATGAAATTCCATTTTTCAGGAAAAGAAGCGGCTCGCTGGAAAGCAGTTGCAAACATCCTCATCCCTGGGAGCAGATCCCTTCCTCAAAATGCAACCCCTTGCTTCCCGCCCAGACTTTTTGCACGAAGGATGTTGCTGCAGGTGAGAAGTATCTGCCAGCCTGGTCCTCTTCCCCATGGCTACATCCAGGCACCAGTGGCAGCAAGGAAGTCCTCCTCCTGGGGAGGTGGGGGCTCCCATCCCCCCCACCTTCCAGCACACCTCTGCCCCTCACCAGCCCCAGGTGTGCACACAGTGGGGCACATGGGCAGCTGATACAGTGCCAGGCGGGATGGCTGCTTGCCTGGCACAAGCCCAGAGAGCTGTCATCTCACAACTGCTACACTGCTAAGCATCAGGCATTCAGCATCAGTGCCCCAAACCTATCAGCGGCTTCAAGGGATCCACCTTGCAAAAGTGTCATGTGAGCCAGCATCTCTTAAAAACTTCTGCAAGGCCATGAGCACACTAAGCACTAGCGAAGGTAGAGCAAGACATGGGGACCAGACACAGCCAGCCCTCAGGAGTGGCAAATGCCTTCATCCATTTGACCTTCCAGCTCCTTTTATCATACTTTCCAAAAACTGTTACTACTTTCTAGTGTTTTACAAGTGACCCTTTGTGCTCTTGCTCCGGGGTATGCAGCCCTGGGGTAATGATCTCCCCACTGATGTATCCTTGAACCGAACCACTTCCGTTCATTTTCTTTCAGTATTTTTCCCTCAATCCCTGATCTGCTTCAGTGAGGAGACACTTCTCCAGACTCCCAGATTTACTTTTCTCATTTTCCAGCTCCACGTTAACTTGTCCGAGCCATCTCTGAACATGAGGTTTGAGTTTGCTGGCAGTCACAAGGCATTTCCCCCAGAGCCCCTGCACTCAGGACAGTGATGGAATCCGAGGCTCCTGTGGGCAGGGTAAACAGATCCTGGACAGACACAGCAGTCTGGAAGGAAGCATCAGCAGGAGAAATAGGCATCAGTGTGGTGTGGACAGGGCTGGGATGTGCTGGTCCCATGGTGGTCTGGGCCCTTTGCCAGTTTGGCTGCAGCATTAGGTGTTTGGAAGTTTACAGGATCTCCGTGACCTGCAGTGCTGGGTGTGTGGCCAGGGTGGGTAGTGCCTTAGGTAGCTGATTGAGGTAGTGATGGATGGGCAAGGTGTTCAGAGCTCATTAATTTCTTGGCAGGGATTGGCTTGTCACATCCTATAATGCAATCAAAGCAGAAACACTTCTCACTCAGGGACCACAAGGAGCACTCAATCTAGAGGCAGAACACTGCCTTGCAACACCCTCCAGATGATGAAAACTTTGTGAGGATTTAATGCTGCTAAATGCTGAGCACCTGGGGCACCATTCAGCTTTGGCCCTATAACCCTCAGCAGGTGTATTGCTTCTGTTGGGCTGATTTCTCTCAGCTATTGAGCCAAAAGTGGCTATGTGTAGGATGTGAGAGTTTATCTTACTTCTGCCTTGAAATCCCACCATCCCTGGGCTGCAGATGTCCTGAGAATTATCTGTCCTCTGGAAGTCAGGATGGACTGGATCACAGTCCACAGCATGGGCCAAGGTCAACTTTCTCTCCCCAATGACAGCTGCAGCCAGCTTTGGGGCTTGCTAGGATCCTAGAGCAGAAGCTCTGTTGTTTGGCAGGGGTGATCTCCCTTGGCAAGAGATAGGGATTAAAATATTTGCTTGTGGAATAATAGACTGGATTGTGTGATTGCTTCAATTAGATGGGATTGAAACTTGTTTCACTTTGCTTAACACAAGTGACTTTGCTTAGCATGAGTGATGGGAGTGCTTGGCCTTACCTAACTGAAGTGGAGATCTACTGTGAGCCTTGCACAGTGAGATAAACTATAACTCAAGGAAAAGATCTTCAAGGAAACAGAGAAACTATTCCACCTGAAGCCACCATAAAACAGAGGAAATCTAGGTGCAGATAATACAGAAGGATGATGAAGCTACATGAGCAGGTAAAATTCAAAAAGATGTTACTCCCATTATCACAGAGGAGGAGTGGCTGCTAAACTAACTGGACAAAAAGTCTCCACATCACACGAACAGGCATATGAACACTGTGTGTAATGGATTGTGAGGCTTTAAAGGGCACGGGGAAACAACTGAGTGATGGCCCTGCTGGAGGCAAGCAGCTTGAGCTGAAGTAAGAAGACTCTCTGGCAAGACCTAGGGTCCAAACTTTATAGTCAGGGGCTAAGACTTTGTCCAGATGCACCTACACTCCTCTCTGAGAGACAGTTTAGAGAGTAAGAGTGTGCATTCTGAAATTTGCCAACTGACAGGAGGGTCTTTCCAGACTCTTTTCCAACAATCAGGTGTATCCTGGGTACAGCCTGGCTCCAGGAGTGTGTGCTGCGTTACAGTCGGCACTGCGGCATCTGAGGATGCTGTGGGACAGAACTGTGGTAGGGGGTCAGGATGGATGAGCTCATGATCCCTCCTGGCCTGAAACTCCCTAAATCCCCAACCTCATCTCCGAGAGGCTGCTGCTACCCATCCTATGAAGGAGTGGAAGAGCACATAAACAAAGTGATTTGAAAAAAAAGGAAGAAAAAAGAGCAATTCCAGTGACAAACACGAGCAGCATGGCTGTGAGACAAGGCACCGCTCACCCACCCTGAGGAGAAGCTTGGGGAACACACGTGGACCCTCTGCTGGGTCTACAGAGTGGGGAGACTAAATTTTCCAGCTGTGGTATTGTTCTGCTGGAGATGAATGAACACTCAAGCAAAGGCTGTTTCCTTCCCAGGGTCTGGACCCTTCAAGGAAACTCCTTTGGCTGACCCTTGGAAGCCATCTCCACCTTTTGCAGCTAGCAATGCCTGCAGCAGAGTCTCTTGCTGTTGGGAAAGGCGGGACAAGACTGTCCTCCAGCTCACGTGCAGACATCTGGAGCACAACCTCCTCTGAGGCTTCACAGAGCCTAAACCCTGCACAAGTGTGGGTGTGCTTGAGAAGTACTTTAACTTATCCTTTTAATACAAATGGTCATAATTTGATAACTAGTTAGTTTTTCGTACTGTCCTTTTGCTACTGTTGATCACTGTGGTTTAATGTTACTTACAGAAAACGCAGGGCTGAGGGGAAGCTCAGCCACCCCACAGCAAGCTGCAGCATCCTGATTGAGGGCAGAGATCCTCAACAGTGATTGTCCCCAGGTGGCGCAGAACTGGAAAAAGGGCATTCCCTGGACTCATGCAAGAGGACAAGGTTTGAAACCTGCTGGCTTTGTGCCCAGCTCTGTCTGGAGAACTGTGGATGCCCTATAGAGACGCACCTATCTGCTTTTTGGAGACTTTGAGGCCTATCAGCCACCCTGGGAGATCCAAGGCTTAGCTGGGACCTACGAGGCTCTCATTTCCTCAGGATTCTCTAATGGTAGAGGGAACACTGGGCAAGTGACTTGACTCCCTGCTCTGGGCACAGGACCTGGAACTGACACGTTCCCCAGCTCAGCATGCCTTGCCTGCTGAGGGATGGGTCCTGAGTCACTGTGGAAGGGCAATGGCACAAGGATGCTGCAACGTCGAGGGGTGATGCTGTTGCACATGCAGTGAAATACTCGATGCAACTAGCTCCTGAGGCACCAGCAAGCAGGACCTGCCAGGCCAGAGGCAGTGTCCAGGGATACAATTTTCCCCTACCATTCATTATTTTTAAGCTGACCGTGACAGTGCTTGGAAGCATTTGTGTCCCTCATTTTGTTCTGTACTCAACTAGATCTTGCCTCTGGGTAGGAAAGAGCTGCTGCCCACCCAGCTTGCTTTACTGTCACTGTGCTATGCTGGGATCACCCTCAGAAGACGATGCTTTTCTCCTCAGCAGAGAAAACAGGGAGCACAAGCTCCGTGGCTGGGGAACAGGTTAGCAGCCCATTTCGTGTCTGTTATCCAAAGCACTGAAAGGGCTGTGGATGAACTAAGTGAGAGACTAAGTAAATAAAGGATTGACCTTCCACCCCAGGGGTCAGAAGGCGTCTGTGAACTAGTGCTAATGTGAAATAGAGAGCCAAACTCTGCAGGCTTTGGAGGAATTTGCCCTGGAAGCATCAAAGAAAGCAAAAGACTCGTGTATGTATCACTCTGTCTGCATCAACATGGGGATGATGGCCCTGCCACCCAGAGGAACAAGCTCTGGCCGGTGAAGTAACTCTGGCAGTGATTCTGTGTTGGCTCAAGGGGTGAAGCAGGAAAGGGCTACAGGGAAATCCCTGACTTCGAGGTCTGAGGCTGCTCAGGCTTTCAGCATGGTGCCCCATGGGTGGCTTTGTACAAACAAATTGCTACATTTCCCGTGGTGTCCTGGAAAATCGTTGTGGGGCTGCAGAGGGATAGACTTGGGAGCAGGGATTGCTGGAAAAGCTCTGATTGTGCAGTGCAGTGTTTTCAAAAAAACTTTCTAAAAAGAAACCATAGTTAAATGTCTCAGGCTGGGCAGTCCAAACTCCCTTTTACTTTTGACCATACACAAACGGCCACATGGCTGACGGTCATATGACAGAGGCAGAAGATCATGAGGGATGGACAGGTTAACAGAAGGCAGATGGGCAAGGCCACTAGAGAGAATGAAAGACAAGCAGATAAAGGTAAGAGCTGCAGCTCAGCAAAGGACATCTAAGGTTTGATGGAGGTATTTAGTTCTGAGTGAGAGAAGTATGACCAGGGGATGTGTTTTCTTGTTGGTTTTCTTGGTCTTGCACTGGCTAAGGAGAGAGGTGAGGCTCTGTCCCTTATTGATAGCTAGGGGTGTCTGGACTGGCAGAGAGCATTTCCTATGAGCCCACAGGGCTCCCAAATACCGGGTAATGCATGACCGATAGCCCAGCACCAATTCAGTCACAGGATCATAAAAATGTACACAAATCTCCCCAGGCCTGTTGCTTTATGAAGTGATGTGAGTAATTTACCCCCTGTTAGTAGTGAACTGAGCTGTGTGTACCTACAGCACGATCCAACTCTCTGGGCTGCTTTTGGTTCCACTTGCCATTTCAGTTGATCCCTGGGAATTGTTCTTCCTCCTTGCAACTGATGCCACGGTACTATGCTTGCATTCTCTCTAGTGTGAAAAAACCCCCAATCCCCCAAAGCACCCTGTTAAGAATTTCCACATCTCATTGAGCTGTTATTAATAGAGGGATTGTCTGGTGTCACAGCAGAGGCATAAAATACATTAACATTATCACATAATCTTATTTAGCAAACACTTGTGTGGCTTCGCCCTTGGTAATTGCATTTGGGAGATGCAATATTTATGAAAGGGGAGACGGAAATGTCTTGACTCATCTCCTCTGAGCAGTAAAAGTCCTGGGGAAAAAATAATAAAAGATGCCGGGAGGATTGTGTAAGTCTGAGAAGAGTATGGCAGTCCTGATGCTTCCCTTCCAGTGAGTTCTGTGCTTGGTGGGACCTTGACTAAGCTTGAACTTTGCCACAAAGCTGTTCCTGGAACTGAGTGAGAATGGGGTATGGATTTGGGTTTGCAAGGGCTCCTGCATATGGCTATGCTGGACCCCAGCATTCCCCTGGCAGCTCATCCTAGTCATTGCTATGAACTCACCTGCTGCTTTGTGTTAGCTCTTGTTCCTAAATTGAACCTGCAAGGTTCTCCGGTGAGGCAGCTCTCGGGGCTCAGCTCCGAGGACGTTGCCCACTAAGCTCAGTGATGGATCAGGATTCCTCCCAGGACTGAAATCCAATCAGCCAGCCCCGCATTTCTACAGCCAGGGTCTGCAGAGCAAAGGTTTGTCTCGGATCCAGCATCCCCGATCCTAGGAGCTCACTCAGATTTGGGTGGGCATCTTTCCTCCCACTTCTGAAGCCCCAGCGCCTGCCAGTTCCAGTTCTGGGGGAAATTCTCTGCAGCGTGGAAGCTGGGAGTTGTCCCTGTTTCTTCCGGGCACGCTGTACTGAGCTCAGCAATAGCAGCAGTATTGAAAGGACAGAACCTTCTTGGAAAATTATTCAATGCGACGGATAGGTCCATTCTTTCGGAGCCGTCAATTATTGGTCCCCAGAAATTAAAATGAATTTCCCACCTGTAGCCACTCCCGTCTCTTCGTGCCACGAGTGACCCCCACCAGCGACGGATCCCGCTCTGCGAAGTCCTGAGGGGAGCAGACACATCAAACAATGGCTTTATGCAACCCCCGACCCTGTCGGTACGGGAACTGGCAACTCAAAGCCCGTGGGGATGTGCATGGAACTGAAAAACCAATGACTTACTGTTGTATTTCCAAGCCTGTTTCATTTGTTTGTTCTCTGTCGGGCTCTCTCTAAGCCGATTTTTGGGATTCCGCTCTCGGTGGAGACGGATCTGCTCAGTGAATCGAGAGGCTGCAGCACTGAAAATTCCAACCAATTCATGGGAAATACAATTAATACAATAATGGGAAATGCAAATAATTAATTAAACTTACAAGTGTGGAGAACGCGGTTTGCATAAACGGCCGATCGTGTTTAAACCCAGTTAACCCCTGGCACTGCCCAGCGTCTGGCGGAGCTCGACGGATGTTTTATTCCGCGGGGAGCAGTCAGGTGCGGGGAAGGTGGATCAGGGTTCGGACCTCCCCATGTTTTTTTATTTCTTGATCTTTTTCCTATTTTAATTTTTTTTCCCACGGTTAGTCCCGAACACGCTCTATTCCTCTGCAATTCACGCTTCAAACTACTTGCGAGCAGGTTTCGAGGTGCTAGACCCTGGCGGTGTTTCTGTCTCTGAACCCACCAGAGCCCCCTGACTTGTGGAACCGAGGAGAACTCCGGGCAGAGAAAGACTCACCCTCTCAGCCGCCCACCTGTACGGCAGCTGCCTGCGGCGGAGGCTGCCCCTCCCGCCCGGCCCTCCTCTCCAAAGGCTAATGCAAACAGGAGCAAATTAGAGTTAACTTTACCCATTGGTTCTGCCATAATTTGTATTTGCTTTTTGCGTGCTAATTAACCTCGGGGAGGGGAAGAGGGGAAAAAGAAAATAAATAAACTCCGGGATTTACCGAGGAGGATTTTGAGCGTTTTATAGCTAAGCCCGGAACAATGTTTGCAATAATTAAGACCATTATTATGGGATCTTCTCGTTCATTAGTGAAAGCTACTTTGTTAGCGGAGACGGCCGGGCGTGCCGGCTCCCCGCCTGCCCGGTGTTTGCCTGCGACCCTGCCCCCGGGGGTTGCTTTTAAGATGGGGGGAACGGGGCGGAGAGAGACACAAATCTGTTGGCAAAACAGGACTTTGTCTGATGGGGAAAGGGCCTGGGGCGAGCAGGAGACAAAAGCAGCCGCCGCTCCCCCGGCGGCCGAACAACTGAGGCAGCTGCCGGCAGGCGGGACCGGGGGCCATGAGCAGCCCCCATGGACGCGGGTGGAGCCGCAAGATTGGAGCCATATTCACGACTGCCACCCTCTGTGTTGTGACAGGCCTGGCTGTCACAGGAGTCAGCACTTCTCGCAGCGGCGGTGACCCAGGGGAAGGCGACGGACGGAAAATGGTGCCCGTCCCACGTCTGCTTCTTTACCGCACGGCTGTATTAACTGGCACAGAGACTGTAATTAAACTGGGAGTTAATAACGGGGCAGAGCCCACGGTGTCCCCCGCTGCTGTCGGTGCCCTCGGGGGTGGCGGCCAGACGCCGTTCATTAGCGGGGCTGGTGCGGGGCGGGTGGCCAAGGGTAGTGGGCTAAATGGGATTACACGCATTTCTGCACGGTGGAGAGAGGGGCTGGTGCCACAGGACCAATAACTTATTGGCAGATGCTCCTCCGGCAACCGGCGACACTGAATATTCATGGGGTGCCGCCGGGCACTTCATCGGCTACCACCCTGCTTTCCCCCTCCCTCGGGTACCACCGGCCAAGGGGGCAGAGAGGGGTGAAAGCCCTCACTCCCCCCTCCTCCCCGGCACCCCGCATTGACCGCGCCCGTGGGTGCGATGAGTTGTGACTCTTCCCTCTCCGCAGCCCATTTCCTTCAGTGATTAAAAGGAGGCGAGTCTGCGGTCTGCTCGGAACACTTATTTTCGGTATATAACACCTGCCCCCGAGAGTCGTCGTTAACAGAGCACGGAGCCGGCCGCGCTCCCTGTCTGGGCGATGCTGCGCTCTCCTGGCCCCGCTGCTTCTTCCCCTCCGTATTAACTCGTAGCCCCCCGTCGTTTGTAACCATAAAAGGGAGAAATATAGTTGCGGGCGAAGTTCTTGCGATGCTGAGGCTCCTGCCCGCTCCCGCTGCGCCGGGCACTTTATACTCATTAAATGCAGCGGCGTTAAGTCATTACTGTAATAAGGAGTTATGCTGAATACAAGGGGCCACGTTTCCAAAGCCATAAATTACAACTGTCAGGGCGTATTCGAGGGATCAACAGAGCTGGGAGTAATTATTTACAGCGTGCTTTATAGAGCAATTAAAAATTCCCCAAATGGTGTTAATTGCTTTTAATGCGCAGGAAGCTCGGCCGTCCTTCCCGCGGACGCGAGGCCGGGGAAGAGCCGCCGCCGGCGGGGCAGGATGCTCCGGGGACTGTCGCTATAGGGAGGGTCTCGGTGGGGATCGCGGGAAACGACATTTCCCATTGGGAAGCCCACACAGCCGCGGAACGCTGGCAGGTTGGTGAGGGATCGCCCTGCTTCGCTATCGGCGGCTGTCGTGACACTTGCGACACAAATCAGTGGGTGCTGCAGAGCCGAGATTCAGAGCCCCGACGGCAGCCGGGACCACTTTCCTCTGCTCTGGGCGTTTCGGGAGGGCTGTCCGGTGGAGATCTTCGGAACAGCCTGGGCCCAGCATGGGCATAGGCTCCTTCGACTTCATTGATTTCACAGGGTCGGGAGGGGAATAGCTGTGGGAGGTGACGGACGTGCGGGACGGTGAATAATCACCCAAGTGTGGTGAAACCCGTAACCCAACGAATTAAACGAATTAAAACGCGAGGAATTGAAGGAGCCGGGGTTCCCCCTTCTGCTGTTGGGGTGACGATGTGTTTGTCACCAAGCACCTCTCTGCGGCAGAGTGGCTCACCGTCCTTTTTGGAAAATGGGAAGATTTTAGGGGTTCCAGAAAGCTCAAACTGCATGATTCGAAGAGAGCCCGGTGCATTTTGTTGGGACCTTGCCAAGGTCCCAGACATGCCACTTTTGTCTCCGGTCCCCGCAGGAGGAGATCGTTTGTCGCAGCAGCTGCGAGGCAGGGAGGCGGCTTGCGGTACTGAGCTGCGAGCTGAACGGAGGTTCAGCGGCAAAAGGCAGCGCTGCAAAGCCAGTGAGGCAGAAGAAAAGGGGAGTGGAGGGTGGAGGTCAGGCCCTCTCTGGGCTGCCCCTCTCTACTAGCAGGAGGCAGATGCATTCGATCAATGAGAGAACTTGAGAAATGATCCGCAGGTCTTTGTGAGGAGTTAGAGGGAGACTTATGCAGCTTATGAAGGACCCTTTTCTTTATTACCATCTCCTAGTGCCAAAATATCAAGTCCTTAATCCTTAGTTGGAGCAGGGTTGAACCACAGCTTTGAAATGAGCTGGTCTCTCCAGCTTCTCAGGGCAGATGAGCAGGAGGATGTTTCAAGGCTGGAAATAGTGTATAAATGGCTGTGGTTGCTTGGAAAGGGTGACATGTTCTGCAGAAATACCGAGCATGGCCATTGGACCCCTCAATGCACTGATTTTGAGCAACTTAGTGTCAGGTGCTTCACTGGAGCCTTTCTTCCACTTCTGAAGATGACTGATCCAGCTTGTTGGTGATTCCTCCAGAATAGAATTTCTCTCCCAAAAAAGAAATTCCACTGCCCTAAATAGCAATTTGGGTGAATATCTAAGAAAGCCTGTCTTCCTGAGCTCTGCTGAGAGTATGACCTTTGAATTATTTCTTGACATCTAGATATCCAACCTAACAAAGAAGGACAGATCCAGCCCTCAGCAAGTGGGAGGATGGTGGCTGGGGATATGTCTCCAAACAGCCAGACAGAGCTGACTGTACTGGAGTGACTCTGTCCCCCAACCCAGGGATGCCTTTGAAGTATCACTGAATGCACCCTGAAGCATGTACAGACCTTTGTAAACTCTTCCACTGGGATGCAAGCCTGAAAGCACCAGGACTGTCCTGGTGTATGACCTTGCAGCTCTACCTGTCTTCTTGGATGACTAAAGACTTCTTTTAGCCCCAGAATTAGAGAACTGAATGCAAAGGCTAAAAATGAATTGCCAGATCTCGTGAGACTGTGTATTTCCAGGACCTGATGTCCTACAGCATGGCTCAAGCCCTGGCCCTGGAGAGGCCAAAGGGAAAACTAAGGCCAAGAGCAATTTGAACTGGAGCATTTGGATTGAGCGTTGCCCTAGAGCTTGGTAGGCTTTGCACAAAATTCTAGTGCCAGGATCTGTATGGCTTTTTCCAAGGCTGCAGCCTTGCAGTTCTACATCTTGTGCAGAGATTAAGTCCTGGTGCCGTGCGCTATCCCAAAACCTGTCAATAATTTCAACTGAACTTCCAGAAGACTTGAATCCCAGTCAGTCTTTGCCTGCCCTTCTCCTGTATCCGCACTGGGCAGAAGAAGAACTGACCTATGTGTAGCCTGGTCCTGGCAGGTTTTATTGCCTGAAAGCCCCTACTTTGGGCTCAGCAGCTGGGGGTTGTGACCCTCATTAGCCAACCTGGCTCACTAGTGGTGACCTTGTGATTTCTTGGGGCCAGTCCCTCTGGGGCCCTTGGCATCTGCTCAGCATGTGGCATCTCTTAGCCTTGTGTAGCAAAAGACTTTGCCCAGCATCAACCAGGGACTATGAGATGCACAAGCAATCTCAAGATTGTTGTATTACTGGGGACAGGGCACCTCCTAGTTCTTGGCAACAGAGCTGGGTCCTTCTGGATGTCAGAACTCACTTGGCAGAAGACTGCATTGTATGGCCTGCTTTGCCGCTTACTTGCAGACAACCTGACAAACTCAGGGCTAATGAATGGGCTCTGCCCCATATTGCCTGTGTGCAAACGGGTTGGAGAAGTCCTGGCTGGTGCTGGAGAAAGGCAAAGGCAGCTGCAGCCATGGGGGATGAGAAGGGCCCCTGCCCAGGGGCAGCCTCACAGCTCTGGCTGGCCTCAGCCCTCACTCCCTCCCACCCCTCCCAGCTCCTGCTAACCACAAGGACTTTGGTTGATGGAGCTGGCGCCAGTGAGTTCCCTGAAGAGTTCAGAAGTCAAGAACTGAGGCAGGTACAGGAGGGGGGAAACCTGACCCTGGTGAGCAGGGCTGTGTGTTGGGGGGAGGTGGGGAGCATACTGGGCATAGCTGGGTGTAGGGCTGAGGGGCAGCCCTGAGATGTTGCTGCCTGCTCTGCCTCCTCAGCCTCCCCACTGTAGCACCATGGTGGTAGTGTTACAGCATCTTGGGATGTAACAAGGTTGTGGCTGAGGTGAAGGTGGCAGGAACCCACAACAGTATATCTGTAGATGTCTGAATGCGCAGGCATAGAGATCAGTTAATGCATGTTATGGCAGTGAATGTGCTTGTGTGAGCACATGCAGCTGTGAAGATGTGAGTGAAGACACATGTGCTTCAATCTGTGTGGGTGCAGGAAGGGTTGTGTCTGTGAGGATGCAGGGGAGGACATGCACAAATATAAGTGCCTGTGCAAGTGAATATATGGGACTGGATGGCTGTATGGATGACTGTTTGCTTATGAGGGTGTTTGTGAGTGTGTGTGTGTGTGTGTGTGTGTTTGCGAGGGTGAAACCTTGTGGGGGGGGGGGTGTGCGTGAGGGTGCTGGTTGGATGGGATACATGGCAGTGATTGAGAAGTACCTGTGTGCATGGGCACAACTTTCTATACCAGTACATTCACACTGCATTGAAGATTTCTCAGAGCCCCACAGTCCCCTGTGGGCACTAAAACATTGGCAAACTGAACCCGTGCAGGGCAGCATTTGCTCCAACCAGGGAGGATGGGGCCCATCAGGTCAGCCCCAGCCAGAAGCAGGGAGGATGGAGTGGGCTGCCTCGGGCTGATAGAGCTTGACAGCAGGGCAACTCTCAACATTGTGGCCAGGAGTGTTGGGCTGCGCTGGGCAGAGCCAGTTGGCACAGCATGGGGAGGCAGGAGCCAGCTATGCCCCATTCTACTGAAGGCTCTGCCCCCCTACCCAGCTGTGCAGAGTACCAATGGGCTAGGACTAAAACAAGTTCTGCAGCAAATTACAGCAGCGGATTTCAATTTTTAAATTTATTTAAATTTCAGTGAAAACACTTATCTCCCTGGTAGAAAGTGGCAGCAGTTGCCCCCCCACCCAGTTCAGCTCTTGTCCTAGGGGAAGCTGCTGTCATCCTCCTGGGGGACTTCCCTTGTTTTTCTAGGAGAGGTGTGCCCCAGGCATCTATCACCTCCTCCTATGCCTTGCAGATATGGGGACCCATGGGGGCCCTTCTGACTGCCTCATGTGTCCCCACTTTTGTGGTTTGAAGACGGAGAAGCCCCCTGGCAGTTCCATGGCTCTTTGACAGGTGCTGACTTTTGAGACTGAGAACATCAACATCCCTCTGGAGGAAAGGAGCAGGACAGCTGTGGGACCCCTCAGAAGGGAATCCTTTGGTTTCGTCGTTGATGGCCAAGAACCTGACAGCCTCCCCTGTGGGAGCTGGCAGCCAGGATCTCCAGCAGTCCACGGCCACAAACTTTGGGAGAGAACATCTGATTCTGCCACCGGGTACCTACTGCACCTGTGTCCACCTCAATGCCCTGCGTGTATCACTTTATAAGACCGAATCGGGTGGTGATTTTTTTTTTTTGGGGGGGGGGGAGCGGGGGGGCTTAGAGCTGGGGAAGAAGAAAC
>JAOXOE010000632.1:17249860-17274006 GCA_028565055.1 Phoeniculus purpureus | reverse complement strand
CCCCCCCCGAGAGCTGGGGAAGAAGAAACTCCTTTTCACGTGGGCTCTTCGCTGCTGTCATTCACTTGACTTCTTTCAGCATTCAGCCAATGGAGAGTGAGGGCCCGGCAGCAGCAGGCCTGGGGTAGCCTGGTGATTGATGGGCCAGCGAGGCTCTCGCACTCGCACTCCGCTGCGGCCGCGCTCTGTTCCGCGGGGCTCCCGGCTGCCTACCGTCCGCGGCGGCAAGGGGTCCCCGAGCACCCCCTTTCCTCCCTCCCTCTGTCTGTGTGTCTTGGGTGAGTGGTTCCTAGCATGAACTGGTTGTATCTTGGTGTTTGGATTACCTCAGACTGGTGTGCGTGCGCTGGGGAGTCGGGATCTGCCCCTTGAATCTGTTGCATTGAGTGGGGAGTGAGTGAGGTGTGTGATGGGGGTGTGAGTGTGCAGCTCTCGTGTCTTGGCTAGGCACGGCTGCATGTCCCGGGCTGCGGGTTCTTCATTTCCTTCACCCGGGTCGCGCATGGCTCTGCTGTTGGCTCTTGGTGCTGAGCGTGTGGCTGTCGTGTCCCGGCGGTGCGTGGCTCTGCTGGGGTGTCTGTGGGGGCGCAATCGCCAGGCTATGGGACCCAGCGTGTAGCCGGCGCGTCCCGGCTCTGCGCGGCTCCGTTGCCCTGTTGCAGGGCGGTGCGGGGCTGCGCTGCCCTATCCAGGGCGGAGGTTCGGCTGCGGTTCCCCGGGGCGTTGTGCGCGGCTTCATGGAGCACCTCGGGGCTCACCACCTGCACCAAGGCCAAGCCGAGCCCATCAGCTTTGGCATCGACCAGATCCTCAACACGTCGGAGCCTGGCAGTTGCATGGTGTCCCACCCGCGGCTGCAGGACTCGACAGACTACGGGCTGGGCTGCATCGTAGGCAGCGCCTACAACACAGTCACGGGTGGCTACGGGGCGAGCAGCGGGGCGAGTGGCGCCTACACCGGCACCTCTTGCAGTATGGGCGGCCTGCCCGGCTCCTACAACGTGAACATGGCGGTGAGCATGAACGGCAACACCTTGAGCTCGGCCGGGGGGGTGATCCGCGTACCGGCCCATCGCCCGGTAACCGGCGGTGTGCACCAGCCCCTGTCCGCCGCCGTGCCGGCCGTGAACGGCATGAACAGTCTCACGGGGCTCACCTTTCCCTGGATGGAGAGCAACAGGCGGTACACAAAAGACAGGTTCACAGGTGAGTCGGGACGCCGGGACCCCCTCTCCGCCTTCCCTCCCCGTTCTCGCCGTCCCAGTCTCTTTCCCGCGCGGCGGCCAGTGCCCGCCGCAGAAAGCAGGATTCGGCCCCGGGTGGAGAGAGCGGCCCGGAACGCTCTGGAAAAGTCGGTCCTGGAGGAAGCCAGAAGCAAGAAGGGGTGGAAAATCGGGAGCATTCAGTCACTCCTAAATGTGCTGGTTTCCTTTTTTTTGTTTCGATTTTTTGGGTTTGGATTTTGGAATTTTTTTTTTGGAGGGGGGGGTGTTGTATTGCTTTTTTGTTTGTTTGTTTCGTAGTTTCTTCGTTTATTTGTTTAGTTGAGGTCGGGCTTTTTTGTGGTTTTTTTTGAGGGGGTTGTTTGTTTTTTTTCTTTTTGTTTATTCGTGGGATGCGGTCCATGAAAACCGGCAGCGAAGAAATCGGATGGTAAATTCCGCACACCTCCCCCAAGTCCCGGGTCCGGCTCCCTGCCATCCGAACACCCGACCCAACACCCGGGGGAAGTTTCCTTTTATCCCGGGGTTAGCGCGGGGACGATTTCGGCGGCCCCGGCCTTCGCCCAGGAAGGCCTCCGTGTTGCCGGCCGGCCGTAGGGCTGTTTTCCCCTTGCGTACTGTAACTACGCTGGTTTTCCCCGGCTGCGGGTCTCAGTTCGGCCATTGTCCCGCCGAAAGGGACTTTTTGTAGCCCTGAGCAGAGCAGAACTGGAGCTTCTCGGAGCCGCCGCCGTTTCCAGGTGCATCTGCGCTCGTCTTTCGGTGCCACCAAAGCAAAAACTCGGAAAACGAAAACAGAAAATTACATGAAAAAAAGCGCAATGAAATCGCAATGGGAAAATTTCAGCCCCCACTCCTGCAGCGCCCGCATCTGTCCCCCGGGGTCGGGGACTCGAGGCCCGATTTCTGCAAGGTCACATTTAATTTCGGCCCGAGGGCGCCTGGCTCGGGCACCGCGGCGAGTGAACGGACGGGCTGTCCCTCTGACAGGCACCGGGCTCGAGTTCTCGGAGCCCCTTACTGGCCCCAGCTCGACTGAGTTTTTCAAAGTTTTGGATTTTTCTTTTCGTGGGGGGAAGAAAAAGAATAAAAGGTTAGAAAAGATTATTTTTTTTTTTTAAACCCACAACCTAACGAATCGAAACTTCCGTTTCCAGTCCTGGAAGTTATTTCCCGCGTACGAAACTATGGGGCCGAGGACGTCGGCGATTCCTCCTCTCCCAAACGAAATTAGACGGACCTTCGTTTGTACGGAGAGCGGAGCCCCGGCCCGGCCTTTCCCGACCCCCTACCCCGGCACTTCGCCCGGCAATCGGCCGCGGCACCACTGCCGTGCCTTGCCGGTGTTCGCAGCACCAGGGGATGGTGCCGGGGCCCGCCACTGCCCCGTTTTTGCAGCCCGTCGGCGGGGAAAAGCGGCATCTTCGCAGCGGGGGGGTGGGGGTCCCCCAATCCAGCGGCCGTGGAGCCGGGTGCCCCTCTGCTGATGTGTTGCTGCTTGCTTCTTTGCCTCTCATCCCCCCTCCTCCCGTGTCCCCCCCAGTGGCCCTCTCACCCTTCACTGTAACACGCCGTATAGGTCACCCCTACCAGAACCGCACACCCCCCAAGAAGAAGAAGCCGCGCACCTCCTTCACCCGCCTGCAGATCTGTGAGCTGGAGAAGCGCTTCCACCGGCAGAAGTACCTGGCCTCGGCTGAGCGCGCTGCCCTGGCCAAGGCCCTCAAGATGACGGACGCCCAGGTGAAGACCTGGTTCCAGAACCGGCGCACCAAATGGAGGTGAGGGGATGGAGGGCTCGGGGAACCCGGGGCACAAGTCCCGGGACAGCCTTGGGGGAGTGGGGCCGGCTGCTGCGAGCTCTGCTGGGGGCATCTGGTCTGCCGTCGGGGGACAGGCGTGTGCGTGAATGTACATGTGCGTGGGAACGCGCGTGTGCACGCACAGCTCTGTAACTGTGTGCAACGTTTGTGGACACAGGGGTCTGTGTGTTCGTCTGTGTGTGCGGGAGTTGGGGGGTGTAGGCCCCGTGTGCACACGTCTGTGCATGCAGTGAGCGTGTGCCCGCCTGCGGCTGTGCGTGCGAGTAGGGTAACAGCTATGGACGCCTTTGTACGAAGGGCACACGCGTGTGCCCGTGCGTGAGTGCGCACACACGGGGAATTGCGTGCAAACCCGACGTTCGCACATGGATTGTGTGCATTCTGGGTATGGCGTGCGAGCTCGCCGGGACTGCATGCAGACAGGTGTGCCCGTGTGCAGTGTGCACGAATCCATATGTGCACACGCGTGTGCACGGGGCGCTGTGCGGTAGGACGTGCGGTGGGGTCCGGCTGGTGCCTTTTTCCCCGGCAACCGCGCGCGGGACCCCCGGCCGGCAGGGACTGGCGCTCGGTCTCCGGCTCGGGATGGATCCTGCATCCGGGCTACCGGGATATCGGCTGAGTAGAACTCACAAATGTTCAGCTCCGCGGGACTTAGGGCACCTCCTGGCCAAAATGCCTTTTTGTTTTTCAGTCTTCCCTCCTTCCGGGCGTGTCGGTAAAGGAGAGGAAGAGGAGACAGGGCTCATACGGAGCCTCCCGGGTGACCCTGCTCCTCCCAGGCTGCAGCTTCCTGAAGTGTCCCCAGTCCTGGGAACATCCCCCGCCTCGGAATGGGAACAGGCAATGCGGGAACTGGTGGGCTAGACAAGCTCCCGTGGCAGGTCAGAGAAAGGGGATGTTGCTGGGCACTGAGCACAGGCAAGCGGTATCTCCTTCAAGGAGGGGTGGAAAGGGCTTCTCTGGGGTCTTCCCAAGACTGAATAGGACAGTGATTGTTTGGGGATACTGGGCTGGATAAGAAATGGAGGACAAGGAACTTGAAACCAAGGGTGTGGTTGAATTCCCCCCTTCAGTAAGTCCTTCCCTAAAAAGCCCATGGAAAAGCAACTCCCCAAGTGCCAGGAAGTTTCCTGCTGGCTGTACTGGACAGGAGCAGAGTCTTGTAGGAGGAACAGTCCTGCAGGGGTCTATGAAACGGGGTCAGCTATGTCTTCTAACCTGGTTTCCTAAGGAAGTGAGGCAAAAGCGTCTTGGCTGACTCTCCCTCTGTCTGTCAATGCTCTTGTGTCTGTTGGCTAAGTTCAGCCCCCTTTGGTGGAGGAGCAAAGGATACAAACCTATTCATACGTTTCACAAAAAATAGCTGGGTACAGAGAAACAAAATCCTGGTTTTGCCCAAGGGAACGGCTGCAGCCTGACCTCAGCTATATCAGGCACAGGAGAATTCTCACTAGGCTGAGCCAGAGGGCTGTAGGTTCGTGAGCTCTGTTTGCATCTGTACATGTTGGGTGTTGTGAGTAAGACATGGGTGCCCCTGCCTGATCAGCATGGTTTTGAGTGATACTGGGAATGCAGTGTACTGGAAGAGACTGTCTGAACTAGGCAATGGGAAATATCTGATTAGAGAATTTCTTTAAGCTCTGAGAGTTTTCACCGCTTAAATAAATGCAGGTTGTCAGGTGTTGGACCCTTGCTTCTGTCCCTCAACCAGGTATTTCTGCTAGAGTGAGATGGCTGTGTGATTCCCCTCCCCAGTTTTGGGCTCTTGTTTGAGACATGGGCACAGAGGTTTAGTTCCTTCCAGGCAAATTTGAACCTGCAAATCCCAGCCTGACTAAATGCATGAATGGCTGCTTGGAACATGGAGATATTTGGGAGCTGGGTGCTCAGAGCCACTGTTCTATTCGTTGCCTTGGACATGGAGCTCCCTCCTTCCAGTGCATCTCTTCATTGTGTGGGGAGTCATTAAATATTCATCGAGGCAGAGATGGAGCAGCTCTCATGCTGCTCTGAGGCCCCTCTCCCCGGGATGTCTGATGTGAGATGTTGACACAGTGATTAGAGCAGGGACTGAGCCCTGTGCTACCTGCTCCAGGCAGGAGTCCTGGATGCATGCCTGGGTGTTTGGGTGTCCCAAAGGCCCAGTGCCTGCATCCAGCCCTCACCTGCACTCCCCCCGTGGGAGCCAGGGACCCCCTGCCCTTCGATCACTATGGAGCTTGAAGCTGCCACTTGCAATCACCAAAGAAGATGAGACATTTCTCATCCCCCCCATGAGCTGCTAAATTACAAAGCTGTTTTTTTCCCTTGTCACTGATCCGTTGGAGCTGCTGGGAGAGTGTGAGAGGGACTGGGGTGTAAATGAGGGAGGAGGTACTTGAAGATAATTCTGGCAAAGAGAGCTGCTCCCAGGTTTTCCCAGTGGTGTCACTGGAGGAGCCAGGTGATATCGACCAGTAAAAGCAGAGGTGAGTGCAGAGTGCAGCCTCCAGAATGACCCGCCCCATATAAACAAGGGTTTATACGGATTTTATGGTGGGATTTCATTGTGGGTTTAAATGTATTCAGGCTATTTCTACCTATTATGACCCCATCTCCAAGACAACTCAGAGCTAGGATCCTAGTAGCACTGGGAAGTATCTCTGCAGGTCCCCTTTTAGCAGTATCTAGTCCGCTGCTGTCATTCTAGACTGACGAGTGTCCACATATTCTTAAAACTACCATACTTCACCCTGTCTAGACAGTTCATTCTGGGCTTTGATTCTTCTCACTACTAAAAATGTGTTTCTAGTGTTTAGCCAACATTTTGCTGATTTTTGTCCTGTCAGCCAGGCACTCAACTGCTGACCACCTCAGCCTGGCCAAGGGAGACAGCAGACCTGGGAGCTGGGAAAGGGATGCCCAGGATGATGTTACCATCTCCCAGCTATGGGGCACTGTCAGTCAGTGACATCTCACCTCACACCCATGCTGTGCTCATTACTGGGATGTTGTATATTTATTGTGTATTTGTTGTATATTTGGCTCTTGCTGCTGGGCACAGAGGATGTTTGCTGGCAGCTGCACCTTTTGCAACTCCATTATGTGCCCCTTTGGGTGATTTGGCTCTGCTTGGATTTTTCCAACAGGCAAAAAACAAAACAGAACTGTGGACTGCTCCCAGCTTGCTTCGACCTGAGCTATTTTTGCTGTGGCCAGTAGGATAGTCTGCCCCAGTCTCCAGTTTTGAGGATTTATTGGCAGTTTGTGCAGGGATATGGGACCGTGCAGTGGCTAGTTTTCCTTTTTTCCTACTCCCCCACCCTGAACATGGAGCACAACCTATTATCTCTGGAGGTACACCCCCTTTGCTCCCCCAGATCCTCCTAACTGCTCCTTCTCTCCCAGGAGGCAGACAGCCGAGGAGCGGGAGGCTGAGCGGCAGCAAGCAAACCGCATCCTCATGCAGCTGCAGCAGGAGGCCTTCCAGAAAACCATCAACCAACCCATCCAAGCCGACCCCATCTGTGTCCACAACTCCTCTCTCTTCGCCCTCCAGAACCTCCAGCCTTGGTCTGATGACTCCACCAAGATTACCAGTGTCACCACTGTTGCTTCTGCTTGTGAATAAGGCTGGCACCCACCAGTGACACAAGAACCTTTTGCCACTAGGACTGTCCCCAAGGGGCGGTGTGTCACCCTGGTAGGATGTGTGGCATCTCGGTTTGTCACTGGGAAAAGCTGGAATGCTATGCTCCTCCAGTCACATGCTCATCTTACCCAGGGAAATTATCTTTGGGGACTGAAAGGAAGGGAAACCACCCCAGAAAGTTCCTGCCCATGGGGTTGCTGGGGCAGTGGTGTTGTCTCACTTCTCCCCAGCCCTTTTGTTATCTTGAAAGTCTCCTGTTCCAACCATGAACTTGCTGATGTGTTGACAGACAGAAGCCCAGCTCTGACAAACACGGCTGCCGGTGTTCACGGAGATGGGGGAGAAAAAACTTCCTTTGGATAATGTTGGCAGCAGTGCAAAGTCTGCAGTCACCCTCATATATCCGTATATATATATATATATATTTGTGTGTGTGTATATATATATATGTGTATACTTTGAACTGATGGCTTGAAAGAAAAGGAGGATGCTCCCTGGAAAGCACATCTCTGCCGTGAGCTCCTTGGGTTGTCCATGCTGGAGACATTCAGGGATGCAACAAATGGAGGACACAGCAGCAATTTCTGCTTGAGCCAGATGGGAACTCTTTGGATCTCACCTTGCCATCTCTCCTCCCCCTTTTTCATTAATTTTTTCTTGCAAAGAGGGAATAAGAGAAGAATCTGACAGATTCCTGAGGACAGTAAATGTGATATCTCAATTGTATGAAGATCCCAAACTGTCCTCTGCTGCCACGAACTCTATGCCCATCAGTGTGTATTTTAGTAACAAGAAGACATTGGTGGCTGTTTCCAGGGGAAATGCAGTTTCTTTCCATGGATTATTTCCATATCATTTGCAAAATGTTGCCCAATGTTTTATTTTACCTGTTCCCCCTTTAGAAGGCAATTCCTGATGGCAAAAAATCGATTTCACTTGCAATCATTTAACTTAGCTGTTTCTTCAATTGTACCGAGAGAACAAGACACAATTAAAAAAAGCACTTCTTATAGCAAATGCCAGGAATATATAGAGATATATATATATACACACAGTATATATTTTTCAGTTACTTATAGTCTAAAACAGCACTGCCAATTTAAGCGGCTAGTACAAACAAGCAATCAGAAAACCTATTTTGAGTGAGATTTTTAAAGGCATTCGTTCGTTTGGTTTTTAAGTTATGCATTTATAAAGTGGTTTATGTGTATTCATTTTATAAAGTGCTTGTGTAATTTATGTGGAAATGAGAAAGGAAATAAAAAAGAAAAACCTCCAGGATACTGAATAAATCATTTAAAGCCTTGCTTTTCCCTGTGTATTAGTTCCCCAGGAGGATTCAGCACATCACAGGTACTGCTGAAGCCTCTGCCATTTGTTTAAAATAAAACCAGAATTACAGAATTACATTTGACTTTGCTCAGGTCCAATTGACTTTGGAAGCTTCAGAAGCAATTCTCTGTATTTTGACCCCGAATCCTGTGAATGTTTTCAGGCTTCAACACAGCAGTGCATTTAGCACCTGCTTTAATTGCAGCCCTTTGTGGGGGCTTGCTTGGGGGTGGCAGGAATCATGCAGGGGTTCAACCTTAAACTCATGTTGATTCATTTATTGGATGAGAGCTTTGAGTGGGGTCTAGCTGGGGCTGGGAATGTCTGGAGACATTTGAGCCTGAAGTGTTGCATAGAAAAGGGAATTTAAATATAAAGAAATCTGCAAGAGTACATCTTAGAGATAACCTTGCTGGAAACTGTTCTAGGGACCCTGTTTTCTGGTCATGCTCAGCCTTGTTCAGGGACTGCATCTGCAGCTAGCCAAGCCTTTCTCAGAGGAAAATCAAATTGGTGGAAAAACTCCCATCGGCTTCCTTGGGGGAAGCCTCCAAGCCTCATGGCCAGGGAAGCTAGGTTAGCTTCAGTCTGGAATTTGCTTCCAGCACTGTGAATTAAATGGGTAAAGAATGTTGGAGAAAAGGACTGAATAGGGTGGTCAGCCACGAGCTGCTGGCAGAGACCCCTTTGACTTGGCTATGGTGGCCAGACTGCCTGTGGAACATGAGTGACAAAATACCCCAAGCCTTTGACACCCATTTTTTTGTAGCTCCTGGAATCTGGGTCCTCTGGGTGCAGCACTGCTGGGGAGTTGTTAGGGGATTGGACAAATAACCTGTTTTATCCAAAATCTGTTATTGGCAAGATTGGGCTGAAAATTTATGGTACTGCAAGATTTTCCCAACCTGCAGTCTGACACACGAGTGAACACCAAAACATCTGCAGCAATGGAGAGACAAGAAGCCAAAAATTAAAACAACCCCAAAACCAAAACAGGATAAAATGCAGTAAAATAAATAAATAAATACAGAAAACATTCATTTTAGACGATGTCCCCAAAAATCTGTTCACATTAAATAAACTTTTTTTGCCCCAAGACAAATTTCACAGAAGTCTTTTGTTTTAGTTCTGTTTATAACACAAATTTTTAGGATCTGATTATTTAATATCTGCCAAACTTCAGCTACAAAGATAATTCTGAGCTTAGCGCTAGCTCCTTCAGCAGGCATTGCTGTGTACTGATTTCTAATAGCTAATAGTTTGTTGCAGTGTACTTTTTTGTTTTCAAGGTTTCTGTGTAGGAAAAAGCACTGATGATAAAATAATAAAAAAAAATAAAAGGATGATGGAGCTCACTGTGATATTAAAAGTGTTTTCTATTTTATTATTATGACACATCAATATCTTAAAATTTAATTTCAAGACAGCCATTTTATAATATCCACATTATTCAGTTCATATTCCAAAATGTTACCCAGCGAAGTGGAATGTATGATGATGCACGTTCAAGGGCGAGTGTTTAGATACACTATTTCGTTGCACCTTTTTCTTGAAACTGTTGACTTCCTCCTTTTCTCATCAATCTTTCCTGCTAAAGAAAAAAAAGCCCTAAAAATCCATATTTTTATCAGAAATGACAATGTAAGTAACATGGGCACCAGTAAAATAGTCGTCTGGTCTTTCTTGTCCCTGGAACAATTGCTTCTGGAAGGAGTTTCTCTTAAAACATTTCTCCTGGATCCCTTTGAAAAATTGGTTTAGTGGCAGGAGGTGTTTTTGATATTTGCATATGTGCTTCCACTTGCTAATATGATGATCTGTATCCAGACAGTAAATGTTGCCTGAAATACGATGGAATTAAATCAATAAGCAATGACACAAAACAATGACACGTAACGATATATTTTGTAGACTAACTCCACCCCAGCCGTATCCTGGGGCCGTCCATACCACGTTGAAGGCTGATTTAATTTTTCCAATTATACCTATGCAGGAAGAAGAATAAAATTGCCTTAAGATACCTCAATAGCCATTTCTTCCTTCTCTCTGTCTTAAAAATGCAGTTGGTCTCCAATGCGAAATGAGAGATAGCAAGAAATATTTTCCTACCATTTGCCTGTATCTGCAACACACCAAGCTAGCATGAACTTGGGCTGGAGGGGGAAAGCCTACGTGATGCCTGCAGCCAAGGAGCCATGGGCATCACCTGAGAGCGCGCTCTGGTTGTGCACCCCTTTGTCACTGTCAGAGACCAAGAGTTATCAATCACATTGGATTGCACTGAGCTTCTGAAGGCAAAATCTGGGGGGACAAAAAGCACCATTTTTGCACGAGAAAGTGGAGTATTAAACATCTGTGTGGAGCTGGAGGAGATGAAGCCCAGCTGGACGGGCTGTGGTTGTCTGGGTTTGGTCCCAGTTCAGCAAAGTCTGTGGGCAGGAGGGAGCCAGAGGTCTGGCCTCCATTTAGCCAATTAGTTAAGCACATGAGTCATCCCAATGAGGATCAGTTGGTTTATCTCTGTGGAGGGATGGGCCTGCTGAAAGGCTCAAGAGCCTTTGCTAGAACTTCCTGCCTTGAATGGAGTCTGCAGTTGTGCTTTTCTTTGGGTACTGGCCAGCTTAGCCCATTTGGCCCCTTGCGTGTTCCAGTTTCTCTGTGAGTAGCTGTAAAGGCCACATGCAGTTTTACCTGGATTTCATTTTCCCATTTATGGGGTATTTTCTCTGTTTTTAACACTATTTTTCTTGCAGCAGTATCTGTGAAGGTCACCTCCAGGATGTGGGGTTTGCTGGACTCAGGTGGGTGTATGTATCCTTTAATATGGTTTGTATAACTGATAATAAAAAGAGGCTCTGATCCCATGAAAACCTGTATATAGGATCATTTTCATTACCTTACTAGGGCTGTCGATCCATATTTTTGGATATGCTCCTACATAACTAAAAAAATAACCGAAAAAGCTTAAGAGTGGGCTTGCTGACCCCTCCCAGCCCTGTGGAGGCAACCCCCTCCTCACCAATTCCACGCAGTAGTGGGCTGGATGGGGTAGAAGGTACAAACTGATTTACTGACAAAACTGAAACGGCTTCACTGAAAACTGTTTGGGTTACAGGAAAAAGCCAGCCCTGTCTGGGGTTCTGGGACAGCTGGAACTTTTTGAATTAATCTGTTTTTTTCGCTGCCAGAAGCAGACTGGCTGAGTGACACTGATTTCTTTGGGAAACAGTGAGCTTTGACAGCCGCTGCTTTCAAAAATGTTTGTGAAAATCATCCTGCGTGGAAATTTTCTAAATGAAAGGGTCTCAATTTCAATTTTTGAAGGGGGGAAAAAAAAGCCCTGTTGGTGATTTTGTTTTGTTTTGTTTTGTTTTTTTAAATGTTTTTAACAAATACTGAAGGAAGAAGAAAAGTACACAGAACTATAGATTACCATGACAAGCTTCTGCTGGAGTCAAGCCCCCCAGATTGTCTCCTTTATTGCTGTTTTCTTTCTTTGTGAGGTTAGCTGGGGCTTCGTTTGGTTTTTTAAATTGTTTTTATTATTTTTGTCTAAGTAGGAGATAAGTGTTTAATACGTCAGTGCTTGCACAAGCTTAAACCAGAGGTTCTTTGCACAGACTCATAGAACATTAGGGACTGTAAGGGACCTCGAGAGATCGTCTAGCCCAATCCCCATGCTAGAGCAAGATCACCTAGACCAAGTCACACAGGAACGTGTCCAGGCAGGTTTTAAATGTCTCCAGAGAAGGAGACTCCACAACTCCCCTGGGCAGCCTCTTCCACTGCTCTGTCACCTTCACCACAAGGAAGTTCCTTCTCACATTTATGTGAAACCTCCTCTGTTCCAGTTAACACCCATTGCCCCTCATCCTATCATTAGATGACACTGAGAAGAGCCTGGCTCCATCCTCCTGACACCCACCCTTCACATATTTATAGACATTAATGAGGTCACCCTTCATTCTCCTTCTCTTCAAGCTAAAGAGACCCAGCTCCCTCAGCCTCTCCTCATAAGGGGTGTGCCCCAATGCACACACCTTTTCCTCTGAAATAATAAACTCACTGCCTTAGAGCAGCACTTTGAGCCTAGATGCACCTTCAGCTTTCAGAATTCATAGAGCGAGCCCACAATAATTTGCAGTCCTCGAAGGATTTATGGCATTTTCTACATGAGAAGGCATGAGAGCTAGAAGATGACAAGCAGAGTTAAGTAGTTACTGATGAGGACTCCAAGAGTATCTTGGAAATGTCTTTACAGATGTGCTCTTAAAAAATCCTTTCAAAATACTCTCATAGTACAGTTTGATTTAGCATCATTGAAAGGAATGAATAACAGCAATTTAAAACTTCTCTGGACTCATTTAGAGTCTCTCTCATGCACTTGGTCAAGAGGCAAAAGTCAAAGGGTCTTAACTGAAAACAACTCAAATCTGAGCTGACAGCACATTGTAAGCAAAAAGGGTGGTCAGAGAACATGCAGTTATATTAACACAGACTCTTTCCAAATTCAGAAACTCTTCTAATTTATTGCAGTGTTTCATGGCAGTATCAACATTTTACTTGCCCCAAGACAATAACAATATTTAAGAAAATCATCTCTGCCTTTAACTGCTTTTTATTTTTTAATCAGGTAATTAAACACATTTAAAGTTTATTAATTCATAATTGTCTTCCAATACTGAGTACCCTTATGAGCTAACCCATAGAGTTCAATGTAATTTGTAAAAGCTGTTTCCTTTTTTGTGTTTTATTTAATTAAATTTAATTATGCTAAAATTGAAATTGTCATTAAGGAAATGAATTTTTAAGATGACATATTCCTTGAAAGAACCACAAGTAACTAGCAATCTCATTTTCAAAACAGTAAAACTGACTACTAACTACAGTAAATCTAGCATCAGACATGGAGTGACCAGGTGGTTTTGTCCTAGTAGAGCCATGAAGATTTTTTTAATCAGTTTAAAACCAATTGAACAGATGTTATCGTCAGAATTTTACCCTGAATGGACTCAATCCTCAGCCAGCACAACATTTTACAGTAGTACAGTCATTCCTCCCTGTAACTGAGGATACCTTTTCGTGCTATTCTTTTTTATGTTGTCATGTAGAGCTCTGATTATTTTTTTAATTAATGACATGAAGCAAAACCACCAAAAAGACTATGGGATCTGCAGTCTCAGGGAGCACTCAGGGGACTGTTCTGCATTGGCCAAGATGTTAAACGAATGAGGAAACCTGACGATGCAATCTTGTGAGGACCTCCTTTCTCTTCTTCTTGTCTATACTATCTCCCCAGGGTTTTTTGTCGTATGCGTATCTGTGTATACATAGCCGCCTGCTTCTAGGCTTTGGAAGCAACATGCTGCTAGCCATGTTTCAGTGAACTGTCATGTGAAAACACAAAAGTCAACTCAAATGAAAAATAAGGCAAGACTTTTGAAGTCTTTTTAGGGGTTTTGGAGCATTTTGGTGTAACCTCAGTTTCATATTCTCAACCTGCAGTTGTTTTGCTAAATACCCTGGGAAAACTTTCACCTTCTAAACACACCTGATTTTTAGTAACATTTTCATGAATAAAGGATCAAATAACCGAAAGACAATATCCTTGCTGTCACACAAAAGGGCTTTCTCTGACATACAAACACATTTTCTGTGTATCTATGTATTTGTTCAGCTTTGTATATGGAACTTACTCTGCCAAAGCAGGAAAAAACCCCCACCCTCCATTATTTCTTTATGCTGATCAGCCTACTGCTTTTGAGAAGTTTTCCTCATTGGAAAAAACTTCTAATGCTCTCTGAGGTCAAAAAGGAATTATCATTTGAGGGGTGTTTGGTAGGCTGTGTGAAAGGAATCTGCAATCTCAGTTTAGTTCCCAGTCAACAACTGTCCAGCACAGCTGTCATTCATTGGCAGCCCCATTGGCAGACTCTGTAGAGAGGGCAAAGGCTAATGTACATGGAAGCCGACCTATTTTCTGACTTTATTAGCAGTTCTGCAGAACAGGCTTCTCAGTGTGAGAAGGAGAATGCTGATTCCTGCTGCTGTTGCTGTGGCTGTAGTCTTTCTTTAGATAAATAAACTCCACTTCCAAAGCTCCCAGTCTGGCATCCTTCATACATGTTAAAACCCAGGCAAAAAGAAATATCCATACAAATAGTAACCCAATGATACACTGTTTGAAGCAAAGTGCTCACACTGAGAGGTCTGTATTCATTAGGTTTCTTTCCAGAAAGCTATTTGTTAATTAACTCTTTCTTTTTCCAAAAAAATTGTCAAGTAGATAGGGACATCTTCTGCCAAATATTAATCCTCATTGTTATTCATCTGTCTGCAATTTCTAACACTCTTCCCCATGCTGATTTTCTAGGCAACATTTATTGAACCATGTAGGCATCAGGAAATGTCTTTGTAGGCCACCACATAATAGAGTATTACTTGTCCCCTATGGTACCCCACATGCTCACTCTTTCTTACATTCACTTTTGTGTCACAAAATCATTCGGGCTGGAAAAGACTTTTACTTGTTTACTATATTTGTCTGCTCAATGAACCTGGAAGACTGACATTCATTGATTTGAAGACATACACGTTGATGCAAATAAGAGACAGACATTGTGCAAAGGAATGTTTTGTGTTCCTTTCCAGTTCAGTTTTCTCACTTTAAAGATACCTGTTGAACCTAAAAGAATTCGTTTCCATTTCCTTTTACAAAAGGTTCATTTCCAGCTTTGTAAGCTTTAATTTTATAAGAGCGCCTCTGGCTTAAAAGAGCTTCTGAACGGCACATATTCGTTTTTCCTTTCACTCACCAAGTAGACAGTACAAAACTCTCCAAGTTTTTATTAAAAGCATTTTCTTTCTGTTTATAACATAGTTGTACGACTTTTAACATTCATGTATGCTTTGGGCCATCAAGACTGTTTTTCGTTGCTCCAAATGTGCTTGTTTTATACCATTCCAATAATTTGACATTTGATGTGTTGAATTTTCTCTATGGAAAAACATTAAAGAGAAATTACTCACAGTACACTGCTCTTGCATGTTTTTCCCTCATAAAGCAGATTTTCATACACAGCAGACCTCTTGATAAGGTGAAGTCCATTAACTGTAGCACACAATTAGATCTGTTTAACTACTGCCATCCCACGTGCCAGTGTTGAAGGACAGTTTAACTGACGGGTGGTCAGCCACTCCAAATTCTCTTAAAATTGTTTTCTAAGACTGTTGTGTTTGAATGTCACATAAGCACAAGTTTTCAGCTTAAAATGAATCACCAGTCAGGAAAATATATCAAACCAGCTAAAATAAGTTGATAACCTTTTCCAGCTGGAATGGATGAACCACAGCACGTGTGCTTTCTCCTCTGTGGTAAACACAAAGCTTTTATAATTATTTTATCGGGTTGCAAGGAAGGTATGAAAACAAACAAAATTGAGCTACACTCTATTGTATGAATGTTCTGTGATTCTGATTCTGTAATAGATATGCAAAACCTGAACTTCATATGAGCATGATTGCTCTCAACCCCAAAGCATTTTACATGTGCTAATCATAAGAACCTGCATGTCACAAACTGTGTCTAGTTGTCTTTCCCACAACATACCTCGTAAGAAAGATTCATAAAAGCATCATTCAGAGTACCTGAGCAGTTACATACATTTCCTCTGTCCTTCTGTGTCTCTGTCTCTTTCCTTCCAACCTAGGAGCATTCCATGACAGCATTAAGTTGCCCTAATTACACATGTATGTCACAGAGGAGACTGTAGCACAGTTAAACAGGAAAAGGGAAGACATCAACATTTTCAAAGAGAAAATTCCATTTATGCCATCTGGGTCTGACATTTTCCCTTCCTACTTTGAAATGCTTGAGGGTTTTTTCTTATGGTTTTCTCAGACTTTCCAGTTGATTCATTTTCAGTGGCTGCAGCTTCAACTGCAAGCTTTCATCCTATCCATACTTCTGCCCCAAGTATGGTTTTTAAGGAGGAAAACAGGGTCAAACCTAATCTCTGTAAATTTTTGCTTTTCAGGGATGGTCAGTGCAAAATGTTTTCCCATTGCAGAGATGCAGGCCAAGACACTCTGGCTTTCCATTGCTGATAGACAAGATGAACTATTCTTCTTCCCGTTGTATTCATTAGCTGTCATTTTCTCCTGGTAACGAGTCTATCCACTATTGTAGAATGTATAATCACTGGTATCTTCTCGATATTTTAATCTATATTTGAAACTGCAGGAAGCCTTGGCTACATGACAAGTTGCACAGCTTAACCTACAGTACAGTTCAAAACAACTTTACCGATGGCCATGTACATCCTGCCTATCTTTACAGTTCTTATATGCACTGATTCATTGTCTGATGTTGATCTCTCCTCATTGTTTAGAGAAGGTAATTGGGTATATATCTAGGTCTTTCCCTTAACTAACAACAGTAAGACAGGATGAATTCAAACATCTCATTAGTTTGTGACTGTTTATTTCCATCAAATCCAGATAATCTTCTAAAGTTAATCTTGTCCTATTTATCCATGGAGTTAACACCAGGATAAAACCAGGGAGGTTTGTTTGGTTTTACCAGACTTGTAAAAAATAGGACTGGTCCCAGCACCGACCCTTGGAGGAGTCCTCTAGATACAGACCTCCAACTAGACTCTGCCCTATTGACCACCACTCTGTGGCTTCTATCCTGCAGCCAGTTCATGATCCACCTCACTACCCAAACAAACCAGTCCACACTGCTTCAGTTTGGCTGTGAAGATGCTATGGGAGACTGTGTCAAATGCCTCACTGAGGTCAAGACAGACCACATCCACCGCTCTGCCATCATCTATCCACCTGGTTATGCCCTCATAAAAGGCTATCAGGTTGGTCAAGCATGAATTCTTTTTGGTGAAGCCATGCTGACTGTCCCTAATGACCTTATTGTCCTTGATGGGCCTGGAGATTTTCCTGTCGTAGCTCTGAAAAGGTTCTGTTTACAGGGGAGAGTATCCTTGTCTCACACTAATATTACCAGCATTAATGAGATTATTGATGGTAGGGTCATGTGGCTTGACAAGTAGATGTTCTTTCTGAGTCACCAGAGTCATCATGCCTGTACAGCTTATTTGACCATCTTAGCCAAGAGAAATTTAATGAGATGGAAATCATAAGATTCTTCAACTACTTGAGAACTCAGACAGCAATTCTGCGTCTTGTAAGGAACAAATGGAGCTACTTAACATCGTACCACCCAAAACTGATGGTGATCCAGATCATTCTGCTAGCGTCAGGTAGACTGTAGCATCGTGACCTAAATGCACTTGGGCAAAAGTTAGTAAAGAGCAACACAAGCCACACATGGCTCATACTGGAAACCATGTGAAAAAGGTGTAGTACGGTGAAATGAAAAGGTTACCCAGACCACTGGAAAACAGACACATGAATTCCTAGCAATTATAGAAACAACTTGCAGATATGCCACTCAAACTACTGTTCTGTCGGCTCTCAGACATATTCAGCATGGCTGGGTCTGTTTAGCAACGGAATCAGAAGTCTCAGAGGAGTATCGTGCACACAGCATGGAGCAATGCTGACAAGCCACTCAATGGCTCTTTTTTCCCTTTAAATCTATAATGACACAGGGCCTCTCAGTGCCATCATGCTGATTTGGTAACAGCTGAAGGAGAGAGATTTTAATTCCAATGACTGAATTCTGCTTTCTTGGCCCAGTTTCAACTGCATATAATGTTATTCTTCACATCTTGCCCTCTGAAGAACTCCAGCCAAGCGCTGGAGCTCTTTACAAAGCAGTTCCAGTGCTTCACCCCAGAGGTGGCCTAACCAGCTGCAGGCACTCTCAGTTTGATAAATTACCTGGATTTTTACAAAAGTGGAACAAAATAACCAGATAAAACTGCACACTGTTTAGACTGACACAACTTTAACATTAGTCCAGTCATGGACTTTTGCTATTAAACTCGTTTCCTACCACAACCTTATTTTAGGCACTTAACTGTCATTGCACCGTTCAGCTTTAATTTTCAATTCAGGGCTGCCTTACCAAAATCCATCTGGTATCGATATGATATTTCTGTATTATCATCTACCTTTGGTCACCCAGTTCCCTAAAAGCTACGGCTGCTCTGTGAGCCATGGAATCTGTTCTTCTGAAGATGAATGTAAACCCCAATGCTTTTGGTGGACAGCCCATAAACTCAAGACATGAGGTTACGTCTCACATCTCCATATGAAAAAATGTTAGCTTCAGAACGGAAGCAGGTTATTTTCTAAAAAGGATGGTGTTGCCTTTTAGGAAAGAAGCATCAGAAAAGAAAAACTACATGAAGACCCAGAATTGATACAGAAGTGTGAGTTCACAGCACAGAGAGAAAAAAGGGAGTGCAAGGAGCAGGGTGCATCTGTGTGCACCTTTGTGGGCGCGTGCATATCTCCCATGCACACTGCTGAAGATATAACTGTCTAGCTGAGAATCTGTAATTTGCAAATAATTCAATAAAAAAGGAACATGCACATAACAGACAGATTTAGTACATGGGACTGAGATTAACTAATTAATGTAGGTGATGTTCTGATGAGCTGGATCAAAACAGAGTTCAAAATCACTTCTAAAGTCACCGGCAAAAAAAAGATTGGCTAAATGTGGGGAACAAAAACCATTTAATTCACGTGTCACAAAAACCTCAAAACCAAAACATACAGAAATTTATCACATGTTCTTACACAACTGGGCCATTCTCATACAACTCATTATCCTCACGGGGAAGAAACATCTAGCTGCTCTTTTTATTGTGGAATCATGTTGTCTGTAGCTCAGTGTGGCCTTTCTGTACACAGAGACAGCAGTTCTTTAAAAAAAGTTCCATGCTCCATCTTATCCACTAGCTGAAGGCAGGACTGTCTTCCTCCACTGATCCACATCATGAGTTTGCAGGCACTCTTTTCCTCCACTGATCTGCGGAGTTCCAAACTCCCACTGCCTCCTCCATCAGCACAGTCCAGAGCACAAGATGACTGCCCGCAGGATGCTCATTTGCAGTGCCTCAAGCTTCATCTCTGAACTAAGAGACTCCCCCAACAGGAAACAGGAAAATGTTTTTCCCCCTAACCCAAATATGCTCATTTGAAAAAGTACTGATTGGCCAGAAACTGGGCAAAGCTTAGAATTCCGAGCTGCAGCACAATCCCTCAGGCTACAAAACCCTGCCAGGCTCAAACTGCAAGGAAAGCAAACTAAGAAATCCCATCACTGCTTCCCACTGGCAGGCAGGTGCTCAGTCCTTTCTAGGAAAGCAGGGCAATACCATGTGCAATGGCTATCTGAGAAGACAAATGGCAGAACTGAATGTTACCCCTTCTTCCTCATCCTCTCTGATCTTTTATTGCCGATCATGATGTCATATTGTCCAGAATGCTCTTTCTGTCAGTTGGGGTCAGTCGACCCAGCTGCGTCCCCTTCCAAGATCTTGCGCATCTCCAGCCCACTCACTGTCAGGGCAGTGTGAGAAGCAGAAAAGTCCTTGGCCCTGTGCAAGAGCTCCTCAGCAAAAACTGAAATAACTCTGTGTTATCAACACTGTTTTCATTATAAATCAAAAACATACCAGCCATTATGGAGAAAATTAACTCTGTGTCAGCCAAAATCAGACATGGGTTCTAGCAGCCAGGCTGGATTGACTCAGCTGTCCGATACACTGGTCCTATGTTGTACCTCACGATTTAAACAGCGCAAGGCTTCAGGCTTTAGCTAGTGGAACCAGATCTAGAAGTTTCTTTTCAGGCAACCAGATTGAAAACCCCAGTGAGAATGAAAATTGTTTCTAAGAAGTGTCTGAACCTCAAAAGGATGAAAGAAATTCCAGAATAATACAAGTCCATTCAGGACACTCATTCAAAAATGTTATTCTCTTTCAATAAAACTCTGACTGATAAATTCAGATAAAATTCACTTGAATTTCTGCCAGGATCCATCCTTTTCACTGAGGGTGTTGGTATAATTCGCTTTCACAAAGAAACCAAAAACCCTTCGGGAAGCACAATTGTCTTTCTCCCTGCGATTCTGCTCAGCACCTTGCAGGAATGTGACCCAATAACAGACAGGGTATGCTTGTGTCCTGCTATTTCCTGTCCATCTCGGGTTACTGTCATAAAAGAATTGAATGATAGAAAAAGCTGCCTGCAAAAATAGGCTTTCTCAAGGGATTTCTAACATCTTTGGCTTTCCTTCAGGCTGGAAATACCACAAAAGCAACCTTCTGCTAGTGTTTGTATTGCAGCACATCTGGTTTTACGGCCCACTGGAATGAGGACGTTTAGAACACATAAAAGTGAAAGAAAGCTAACCAAAGCACCAGAGGTCCAATCCCAGTTTTAAGAAACATTCAGTTCCTTTGTTATTTTAGCCCGTGTACTCACGCACCCCTGACTGCTGCAGCCGTTGCTTGAAACCTCTGGTAAGAAAAATTAATGCCAGGGAACAGAAGTGAGGTCTCAAAATAATTTTCAGGTACTGTATTTCACTATAGTTTGGTAGGTCACTATCACCTTCTGTATAGGTAGCAGAAGTAAATCAGAAATCACAGAGTCACAGAATTGCTGGAGTTGGAAGGGACCTCTAGGGATCATCTAAAACCCCCAGCTAAAGCAGGATCACCTAAAGCACACTGCACAGGACTGCATCCAAGTGGGTTTTGAGTACCTCCAGAGAAGGAGACAACATCAAATAATGGCACTCACAAATCAAAGATGGAATCTGTAGCAGTGAGAGTATTAAAGAGTGTTATTGCACTTCGATTGCCGTCGTATTTCTAAATTATATTTCTCCTATTGGCCATTGCTCAGTTTCTCTTCCGCTAAATTTTCTTTCATTTTCTACTCACATCTTTCAGTACGATTTTTCTTCCTAAAGAAATTCCTTCCTATTGATTGCAATGTAAACAAAACTCTGGAGAGAAACAGAAATCCATTAAATAATCTGAAGTTGTATGGGATAAGAAAAGACTTAATTTACAAATAGTTTTACAAAGCATTTGATAGGGGTTTCCACTGAAACAGAGATATAGGAAGTTTAAACACCTATGTGGGTATTTATTGTCTTCTAACTGAGAAGACTGCACAGAAAATTCTGCATTTCCAGATTTTCAGCTGCTTGCAGGAATGCTTTTATATTATCTGTACAAGGAAAGTAATCTGTACTAACGGATGTAGGAACGGGCGTCAGACAATAAAACATTAAAGGAGCAAAGAAAGACATTTTTAGTATTGGGAATGGTACCTGTGTTTGCTCATTGAGGAATTCCACTGCATTTTCAATAAGGCGTGCCCACCTTTTATTGACATTAAAGTGTCTCCATTACTTTTTCTCCTCCTATAGCCAAGAAGCTGACAGCTATTCACAAGGCCAACTCTTCTGTTTTCCCTTGGAGAAAAGAGAATCCGCAAAAATGTTGATACTTTCTTCATAAAAATAAGTATTCTAAAATGCCAGCACTGATTCCTGTCCGGTTTGCTCTAGCTAAGCCAGATGCTGTAAAGGAAAGTTGTTTCTTCTCTGTGATGACTAAATGTTCCTGTTTTGATTACCAATGTCATCTGCAGTCTGTTGGATGTGCTTATGCCTAACCAGAAAATACTCTAACTTTACTGCATATGGTTAACAAGGCAGCTTTCTCGGGTATCTTTAACTGTAATCTTCTCTCTTAGTTTTATGGATATTTTTACTGCTTATTATAAATTATTTCACCAATGACACAGGTATTTCTACACAGAAACGCATTCAAACACCTACAGTTGTGTTTTGACTCTACATCACATAAAATGTGTCTGGCTGGCACCCAGACATGAACCTCCATCAGGAAGAAAGATTCACCTATGCTACAATCACAGAGCGGGAAATGTAGAGCCAAGACAAAATATAACTTCTTGGCATGCACAAGGAAGTAAAATCAGTGTCAGGTGTAAGTATGACTTCCATAGAGAGGGATCGTGGAGTTCTTCTGGAGAAGTTATCCATGGAACAGCAAGGTGCTCTTGTGGCCAAGAAGGCCAATACGATCCTGGGAAGGATCAAGAAGAGTGTGTCCAGCAGATCAAGTGATGTTCTTCTTCTCTTCCCTAGTGAGGCCATGTCTGGAATACTGTGTCCAGTTCTGGGCTCTCCAGTTCAAGATGGATAGAGACTTGACTAAGAGAGGTCAGTGGAAGGCCACAAGGATGATGAGGGGACTGGAGCACTTGCCTTATGAGAAGAGATTGAGAGATCTGGGACTTTTCAGCTTGGAGAGGAGAAGGTTATGAGGACACAAACACTGTCTATAAATACATGAAGACTGAGTGTCAAGGAGAAAGAGAGAATCCCTTTCCACTTGCACCTTGTGGTAGGACAAGGGATAATGGGTGTAAGCTGGAGCACAAGAGTTTCCACGTCAATATGAGAAAAAATTTCTGTACTGTAGGAGTTACTGAGCATTGAAACAGGCTGTCTAGGGAAGTCTACTTCTCTGGAGGCTTTAAGACCTGTCTTGATACACTTATGTGTACCCTGTCTTGGGTTTTATGGTCCCACTTGAGCAGGTTGGACTCGATGACCCCTGGAGGTGCTTTCCAGTGCCTGATGATCTGTGCATCTGTGTACATTAAGGAAAACTGAGTTTTTGAGAGTTTAGCAACTTGCTCCAGCATGGCCTGCAGAATTCTGCTCAAAGTGAAGGTAGATGTAATGCCACTAACACAAAAGTATTAGAATTTCCCTATAGAGTCTTTCATGCACATGAAGAAGAAGTATGGACTTTTTGTGACGCTAGTATGTGAAATAAAACGAAGCACATGAGAAACATAATGTACAGGCAGATGAGAGCAGAAAATATAATGGACCTGGTCTTTTAGATTCAATCCGTAATGTGAGTGAGATTGCTTCAATCTCTGTCAGGAAAGCGTATAAAACTCATGTTAAGGCCTGACTAGCTTATTGCATGCTGACTCGGGGGAAAGAGAGCAGAGATGTAAGGCTTATCCCAAATCTCAGTGCAATAAAGGAACAGTCTTCAGCTTTTTCACTTAGTTTTCTACCTACAGGTTAGAGCAATGTGAACATGAGGTGGGGGAAATCTGAAAACTAGTTGGCAGGTATAACTGCAGCTTTGTCATATCCTAGGCTCGACTTGTCATTGGCAATCTCTTCCGATTTCCCACAGGCATAGTACTTCTGCAGAGCTTGTAACGAGTCTCTGTTCAACGACACTCACTTCTTGTGTCAGCAGTAAAAAGTCCAGTTTTGTGCAATGACATGCAGGTAGCCAAGCATGACACTTCCAGACGAAACCAGCTCATTACACTAGGTCAGTTTTGTACAGAACTGTCTACTTTTGTGTCAATTTAGCAAACATTTGAGCCTGGTTGGGTTTTGGCCCCTTCTGAATCATCTGTGAATCAGAGTTTAAAAGGAAATTGAGTACTTCTTCCGCTGCACCTTGATATTCCTCAGCTAGTGTGAATCTACTCTGTGGCAAGATTTTGGCAGTGGAGGACTAGAGAAATGGCCTCTGTGAGAAGAGATGGGGAGCTGTCCCTGTGTCAGCTCGGAAATGGACCCACATATGGCCAAAGCTGAGCCTCACCAGCAACACTGGTGAGCTTTTGTGTGAAATGAAGGCCACAAGATTCCCTCCTTGCTCCATGTGTTAACTGGTCTATAGGATGGCATCCTAAGGCATTGTGTTACCACTGGTTTTTGAACAAGACTTGACCTCTCTGTTCTGAGATATGTTTGTTCTAATATATCATGATGAGTGACCTGGCTATTAGTGACACGATCTTTCTTTTCATTAGCCCCACTGACATACTGTTCCAACTGCAGCTGTCAAGCTAAATGTCAAAAGAATTAGGTATATACCCTTTGGGTTCATCTTCTCAGCAAAAGGCCCACTGTGCTACTCACATACCCTGGGGCCACAGTTCAAAGCCCATTTCATTGTTTGAGATAATTAGATGGGGTGATGAGGCTTTGAGTTATAGAACAGAATCACAGAATCACAGAACATTAGGGATTGGGAAGGACCTCAAAAGATCATCTAGTCCAATCCCTCCACCACAGCAGGATCACCTAGATCAAGTCACACAGGAACATATCCA
>JAOXOE010000632.1:17233478-17249760 GCA_028565055.1 Phoeniculus purpureus | reverse complement strand
AGCCTGGCTCCATCCTCCTGACACCCACCCTTCACATATTTATAGACATTAATGAGGTCACCCTTCAGTCTCCTTTTTTGCAAGCTAAAGAGACCCAGCTCCCTCAGCCGTTCCTCATAAGGGAGATGTTCCACTCCATCATCTTTGTGGCTCTGTGCTGGACTCTCTCAAGCAGTTCTGTGTCCTTCTTGAACTGAGTATATTAATTCCAGTAAAACTTATAATTGTATTCGAACAGAAATTTTATTCCAAAGGCTCTGAAAAAAACCAGATTTTCCAAGTCTGTAAATTATTTTTAAAACTCTTTTTCTTTTTGGCTAGTTCTGTTAAGCATGAAGCTGGCTCAGTTCACTCCTAATTCCCTGCCAAAGCTCTGCGTGCTGAAGGTGTGCAATCCCTTTCTGCAGAGCGCTGCAAACACCTACCTGGAGCTTCCTTGTGGCTGGAAATTGTGTATTTACCCTCAACTCAGCTGCCCTTTGCCTTGCTGCTTCGGGAGAAAAAGAAAATGAACAGAAATGGATGGTGAGTCCCTGTTCTAGATTTTGAGCAGAAATGAGAGAGGCTTGTGAAAACTGGCTTTTTTGTTGCCTGCAAAGAATGTGAACCCACGGGTCTGAGGGCTACGGTTAACTGTCTGTCTTTCCTAGACTGCAGCTGCCTAAAAATAACAAACCAGCAATTAAAAAATATCAATCAATATATACTTTATTTAAACTGCGTTTGAGAAGTGGTACAAAGATAGATGGGGATAGATGAAAATGCGAAGAAAAGCTCTGTTTCCCATGGACTTTCCCATCTCAGAAGGAGGAAGTCACTTCATTTAGCAATTTGTACCTGTTATTGCCTATACTTGGGCTTTTCACACGTGTCAGAGCTGGCCAGACTCTTCCTCTCTGGGTTTTCATCTCGGAAGCATTTGTTTTGTGATACTGGCAGCCAGTGGAAGCAAGACCATGCCTGGGCTACTGGATGTAAGCGTGCTGAGAGGCAGAGCATGATGCCAAGATGTCCTCATGTAAAGTGGCAAAGAGGAAAAAAAAGTTACGAGTGTGGAAGGGGCTTGTTCAGGGTCTTTGTGAGGAAGAGAGCACAAATGCATTGAGTTGTGGCCAGCTCCCCTTCTCCAGTGTTTTGCAAAAGCTTCTCCAGCTGTTTCCACAGGAGAGCCTGAGGGAAAAGAAGGGTCCTCTTGAGGCTAGACTGTGGGGGGAAGAGGACAAACACCAGCAGGTCCATGGGAGCTGTGATGTACTAGAACGATCTCTTTTGAGAATTGTAGTGAAAAGGCACCAAATTTCTGAAGGCTCATGGGATGTGGGGGTGAGCAGTGTGGGCACCTGGGACTTGGGGTCCAGCAGAAGTCTGGCTGGGGCAGTCCCCCAGGAGGGACTATACCTGGCCCACCTGACCCCACTGTGTGGTAGCATGTGCTGAAGGGGCTTGCAGGATATGAAGACATGACATTGCAAGTCTGTGGCTGAAACAGAGAGGTCTTGGCTACAACATCCCCTGTTGACACAGGTGGGGAGCTCTATCAGCCCTAGGTGCTGGGCCCTATCCAGGGCACTGCCCTGCTTCCAGGATAAAGCTCCGGGAAGTTTTATACACACTTACAACACTGTTGGGTTTCTGCCACTGTCAGATTGTGCTCTCCTGATGTTGGAGAAACCACACAGGGATAATTCCTGGGTGCCTCGCCCACCAGTATGGCTGCTTGCATAGGCAAGCAAGGGATCCGTGATGAGGGCACCCTCCACCACTCTCCATCTTAGCACAAATGCTTGAAGAGATCTGGCTTTCGTTTCAGGATGGAGTGAAAACAAGTGTTGAAAACATATCAATTGTTATGACAGATCTGAAACTTGCTTTGGCCATGGCTCATACCACCATGCCCAGAGGCAGGAGGTGGGATGCAGAGTGGAGCATGCTCTTTGGGGAATAATACAAGACGGATGTGTATGGGAACCCAAAACCATTCGCCTCCAGGCCTGGTCCTTTGATGGTATGAGGATACTCTCTTCAAGCAAATCCATACTGTTTACCTCACACAGAAGCAAGACTTGTAGCAGGCAAGGATGCACAGAGCCCTGCATTAGGACCCCAGGGTGCACAGGTTTGTGCTGCTCCTAGGGAAACATCCTACAGCTATGGCAGAGAAAACCCAGGGACAGGCAAAGACACACTTATAGTGTTAGCTGCTTGACAGGTTTATTGAGAGAGCTTGCAGCTGTGGGCACTACCAGAAGAAGTAAGGAGTGACGAACCAGGAGTGGTGTCCTGTTGCTGAATGTCTCCCATGTTTTGGGAGCAGGATTTTCTTCATTTCCCACCAACATGCAGGATCACATGAGGTAGGCCCTAGCTCCAGCTCTGCTCCCCTTCCTGAAGGAAACACCAGCTGTGCCTGGTAACTTGTCCCACCCTAGCTCTAGCAGGGTAGAGGGAGTGGAGACTTCCCACACAATAGATGGGATGTTTGGGATTGGGTGAGTGTTGCCTGGCAGTGTTACAGATGCTGCTTTGCATGACTCAGATACCATGGTCCTTCTTTTCTTCCTTGTGCACCTGTGTCCTGCCTCTCAATCTCAGCAGCCCCCCACATCCTCACTCTCCTTATTTGCCTTTATTTTAGGGGCCTGTTGATATTTTCTGGATGGGAGCCAGGGGACCCCAGGCCCCTTTAGTGGATGGAGAGAGGGTGCTTGGCTGTCTGGTTTCCCCACCAAGGATGGAGTTCGTGGTAAGATAACTTCTTGCACAATATCCTTGAGAGAAACAGAGGTGAAAGCTGGCAGAGTTGCCCCCAAAATTTGTGGCTGACCCATCGTCACAGGGGAATCTGCTGTGCGGAGCTGCTGGACGGTGCTCAGCAGCTAGAGAGGAACGGTGTCCCAGTGGCTCCTTCTCCTGCCAGGTCTGCGAGCCCACGGGATGGCCCCCTGCCCCTCCGCTCGCCCCTGTCTCGGGATCGGGGAAGCTGCCGGGGAACATCCCTGCCCGCCTGGCGGCAGCCCGCCGGGGCCGTCCCGGAGCGAACGCGGGCTCCGAGCGCCATCTAGGGGCCAGAGAGCGCCCGGCACCGCCGCCCGACGGGACCCCGGCCCTCCCTCCCGCTCCGTCACACGCGAAGGGGGGTGTGCTCGGGCAGGCGAACCCCAGCTAACCAGAGGGTGGCCCAGGTTGGGAAGAAGCTCTGGGGAAGCAGCTCAGGAAGTCTTTTCAGCAAGGCCTCTTGCAGTAGGAAAAGGGGCCGTAGTTTTAAACAAAAATGTGGGGAATTTTGACATCTAGTTAAAATTAGAAGTAGGAAGAAATTTTTCCTGGTGAGGATGGTGAAACACGGGATTGGGTTGCCCAGAGATGTGGCAGAAGCCCCATCCCAGGAAACATTCAGGGTGAGGTTGGATGAAACCCTGGGCAATCTCATCTAATTGGAGATGTCCCTGTGGTAAGGTAAGCAGAGTTTGAACAAGATGATCTTTGAAGGTTCCTTCCAGCCTAAAACATTTTATAGGTCTTCAAGGGCAGCCAGCTCCAGCCCTCAGTGTGTCCTTTGGGGCCCAGTATGTTCCTGAAAGGACTTTGGATAATGCCACCAACGAGAACTTCTCATTGAAGACAGATTTCTCTGAATTCAGTGTTCCTCGCAGAGATTTAGATATGAGACTTTCCATGGGATGTCCCATCTTCTGGTGCTTCATGTGATGGGTCGGTCTGAAGGTTTAGTTTGGGTGGGCTGGGCAGTGTTAGAATGATGTGTGAATGAGTGCAGGACAACTGCTTTCAGATGGCAGCCACACCGAGGACACAAACCTGAGACTCCTGCACGCCCTCGAATCCCTGAGCTCCAGCAAGACATTGAGAAAATGGTTGGCTTGCATTAATCAAAAGAGAAAAATAAGAAAAACTCAGGGAATACTAAAGCAGACAAACAAGGAAAGAACGACTTCCCCTTTGTGACCCACGAAGTCAATAGTACTCAAGGAAACCACCTATATTTTGTTATCAGATATTCATATGCTTAATGCTATTGAAACAAGAGTATAGGGTGAGCTGCAGGGAATCAAAGCACTTAATGGTGCAGACACAAAGCCTCTCTCCTCCCTCCCCAAAGGTGATTTGAACCAGTTTAAGCAAATGTGTCTTTGTCTCTTAAAATAATTATGTGATTTAGAGACACTATTCCCTGGCTCACATCAAATGACTTTAATGGGGTTTGCTCGTGTGTGTACGTTTCTGTGTGTCTATTTAACAAGTTATTGCTTTTTAAAGCTGCATTTATTCCCCAGTATTCACCAGAAAAGTAATTCTCTCTGGGATGGGATTATTTGTGTTCCACCATCACTTGGTATTTATTCCACAGCACATTTAATAGTGAAATGATGCCCAGAGGGCAGAGGCCAAAATGAGATATAAACTGATACACTGAAATTTGGGATAAACATCCTCTGGATGGTCTACCAGCTGTGAACTTTCTCTTCTTTGTTTCCTCTTTTTAGCTTATTTAAAAAAAAAAAATCAAAACCTCAAAACAACAAACCAATATGTTGAAGACTTGCAGACTGCATCCAGGTGAGTTTGTGGTTTTGCATATCTATGATCTCTGTCTAAGAACTTTTGCCATCTTTGGCTCAATTTTGGCAAAATAGCTCCTCAAGCTCAGCCTGAATTCTGCCCTGTGTCCTCCTCACCTCTGTAACCAAAATGGGATTTCCCTGGTGCAGAGGAGAGCTGGCAGCAGTCCCTGCCAGCCTGGGGAGAGGAACTGAAGCTGAGTTTCACATTTGCCACTGTGTGAGTGGCCAATGCCGCTGTTTGGTTCTCACTAGCCATCTTGCTGACCTTGTCCCACAAAGATCTTTGATTGGTGTTGGGGCTGGGAAAAAAGGCTAGGTGAGCATAGAAGGCACTGCAGGAGTCAGGCTGCATTTCCATCCCTCCAGCCATGGCTGTGGAGTGGCTTCCCCAGACATTCAGGCTGATGCTGAGAGTGCTTGCTACAGTACAAAATAAGAAGAAAAGCTGGAAAGAGTTAGAAATTGTTTGAGTTAGGTAGGAAGGAGGGCAGGGGAATGCACCACAAACCTGCTGGAGTACTTTTTTTTTCCTGCAGCAAGGAGAAAAGCATTAGCTCTGTAGAATAAAGCCCAGGTGAGCCTTGTTTGCCTCAGTCCACATTTCTGGTGGGATGGCTGGGAAGGCAGAGCACTGAGCTGTGGTATATCTGCACAAAGTCATGTTCCTCTAGGAAGGTAGTAGCTTGGTGAGCTGCTTCATTAACTCAATGTGCTGGAAGCACTGGGAATCTCCCAAGCAACAGAGCTCCATCACTGAAGCAGCAACTTCTCCTTGCAGGTGTATTTGGCTGCTTCAGGTAAGGGTAAAGCGAAGTCTCACATGCAAGTCATCAGAGAGGTCTGGAGACCAAGGGGAACAGTGACAGCTCAACCACAGCCAATCAGCATTTTTTTGGGGTGAGACAACACCAGCATAGGCAGTGAGAGGAGCAAGTAGGAGGGCTCAGCAGATAAAGAAGCAGACTGTTCATAGGATAAATTTGCATTAACAGGTTAAAGAGATGGTCTCAGCAGGATGTCTCCAATCTCAATCACTGGTACAAGGGAAGAGATGGCTATCACCAAGTGAAGAACCAGGAGGCTGAGTGACATGGTGTCTGCAGTGTGTCTTTGTCTAGCCACAGTCCTTGTCAAGCTATGGGGACATGGAGCTAGGTTGTCTCCAGCATCAGTGGCAGGACAACCTCCCACACAGGATGCTGGTGCTCTGCTGGCTGTTACCATGGCAGCAGGATCAAGTTGCTCCACCAAAGCAGGCATCAACATTGCAAAGATATATCCAGGGCTGCAGTCAAGAAAGTCTTGAGCTATTTAGGTGTGTCAGGGCACTGGCTTTGGTTTGCAGGTCTCCTCTCCCAGAACCAAGTGGCTTGGGGTCTGGTATTTCTCCAGAAGGAGAAAGAAATCTAGAAATGGTGGTAAGAATATGACATATTTTAGTGACTTATTTGAGTGAGAGATTAAAGTGTTTTGCAATCACAACAGATATTTTTACAGTTCATCTGACCTACTGGATGGCATAGACATAACATTTTTTTTCCCCTTAGTTTGTGCTTCAGAGTGCTCCTTTCTCTTGACTTGTAGCAAGTCTCCTAGAAGCATGTCAACGTTTGACTAAAGGAACGGTGTGATGGAGAACCTACCCATCTATTCCGAGCTTACAAGGCTTCTAGAATGCTAAAGACTGCAGCTTTAACCCCAAGTGGCTTTGTGTTAAATCCTGGACTCATCGTGCCTTTTGTGTGTCTCAAGATTAAAGCATCAGCTTCCAGTGGAAATGAAGTTTTGTTCCCAAACACAGCTGAAATCTTTTCTTGAGGAAGGATCAATTCTCACATCCTTTGTGAATGCAAACAGCAGCTGTCCCAGACATAAAGCCATTGAGAAGGGCTATTGCTCTCTGGTGACCTTTTGTCCTTGTACAAAATCGGAACAAATCACTCTAGCTTCTTGCAAATGGCCTCTCCTAATCTTAACCTGCTGCCTGTATCACCAGATCCTCTGACAAGACCATGTCCTTGCCGTTGTGTGATTATGAAGGAGCTAAATGGGGGCTTCCCCGGGGGAAGCGGTATTGGCTTCTTTGTGTCAGTCTACTACTGGGGTTATTTGCCAACAACAGACTAAGAAGCCGAGCTGAATTCTTTCTAGATGCCTCTTCACCAATACACCAGTTCCTTTCTTGTCACTACGCCAATGCTGGCAGCGTGGAGGTTTTGTGGGAACCACAAGTTCAACTCTGCTGCAGTACAGTGATGGAAATGTAAGTATGAAGGGTCTGCTGAGGCATTGGTACTGGAAATGAGGACCTCCTCCCCATCTCCTGGCTGGTGGGAGGGGATGCTGTGAGATTTACAGGTGGAGAGTTAACACCCTGACTGCAGCAATCCCAAATGGGTGAAGTAATGCCAACATTTATAGCAGAAAAAAGCCTTGGTCTTCCCCACACCTATGTCGTGGCCTCCAAGCTGCTCATCTTGATGATTTTTCAGGATAATATGACACAACTTGATAGCTTGCCACTGAATTGGGTGGTGAGAAGCTGGTGGTAAAAGCCCAGGTTCTCATCATGCTCCAGCCTGAAGGATGCCAGGGCAAGGAGGATCTGACCTTGTCCTCAGAGTTCCAGCTTTGTCCCCAGCTCCTTCTCTGTTGCAGCACCTCCTCTTAGCAAAACCCTGGGCAGGGGGCCCTTGGTGACATCTTTTTTCTTGCAGACAGCAGCAAACTGCCCATAGCAGGGGGATTGGACTAGATGATCTTTCAAGGTCCCTTCCAATCCCTAATGATTCTGATTCTATGAAACAGGGATAAGGTAACTGATTTGGGAAACTGCACTGGCCCTCAGTTACTTGAGTGATTTGGTGGGAGAGACTTTGAGCGATCAGCTGAGCCTCATGCACACTCCCTGCTGTTGGCTTGGGCTTGAATTACCCTTTTATTTTACTTCCTTCTTGTTCTCATTGCCACACCACTCAAACGAAAATTATTCGCCTACAACCACAAACGCAGGGATATATCACCAGGAGTGCTGTAGGGCTGTCGCCATATATAATGCTCTGAGCTCAATATTTATAGAACTACACACGGCACAAATCATATTGAGAAAGCCTGTCGAGCTGGAGAGCTAGGTATAAACTCCAGAAATATCGCATGCCATCACTCACAAGAGACTGCCCAGCAGAGCCACGGGCCGTCCATCACGCTGTAATGCCATCTGAGTCCACACTTGGTGCTGAATTGGATCAGAGGTCACTGCCAAGCCTTTATTCCATAAATCCTGGGCGCTGGCTCTCAGCAAGGTTAGGGGCTGGGAGAGCCCTGCTCCGAGTTCTCCTTCCTCCTGCTTGCTGCTGTTGATACTGAGATGTCCTGGCGCTCTGTGTGGGCATTTGTCTTTAGGGTCTTGTCCTCCTTTCTTCCTCTTTACTATAGGAGCTTGAGGTGGAGAAAGAAGAGGGATGTGATGGATATCACAGCTCAACTGTACAAACTATGGGAGCTGACAGCTTGTCTGAAATGTCTTTTCACTGGGCTTTGAGGGAATCTGAGCCTCTCTTTTTCTCAGCCCTGTGGATCATGGACTCCCTTAAACCCTGCCCTGTGCAGGGATGTGAATTTTCTCCAACTATCACATTAAACCTCTCAGTAGCCTCTGTGACAACATAGCAAACTCACAGGCATCAGTTCCAAGATAGTTCAGTTACCTACGTCACTACATTCTCACCTTCTCTGGTCTTTTCCCTCTTACCAAAATATCTCCTTGACTTGGGTGGAGATGCTGCCTCCTTGGAGACGAGGAAGTGTTCCTGACCAGGGACAGACCCTGATGCTCTCCAGGGGTGTCCTATGGCATTTAAGGTCCAAAGAACAGGTGAGATAAGTGCTCTGTAGATGACAATTAATCCCTCCACAGGTCTTCCCACCCCTGCCAGGCCCACCCTCATGTGCTGGTGGTCCAAAGCATACCACAGTAGATGCAAAGGATCCAGGAGATGAGATCTGGTGAGCAAGCAGGTGAAGCCTCTCTGAAGCAGTGGAGAAGTGATGTCGTGCTTTATGGACAAGCACTGAAATTTTGCCTGAAGGATCACCAGCCAGACAGTCACTTGCACTTCTAAACTGAGTATGATGGACTTGTGCTAACCGGTCTCTGGCTCTCCCCTTTCCCCCAGCAATGTGGCAGGCAGACTCTGACATTAAGCAAAATAAAATCCAACCTTAGCATTAAGTAAAACTCCCAGTGTGATGGGTTTGTGGCTTGCAGCAACAACTCAGCAGGGGCGTGTTAAAGCTGGTCTCCAGTGAGTGGAAGAATGAAGCTTTGTAAAACCCTGTCAAGATGAAGCTCCTAAAATAACAATTGAATTAAACTTAATTCATTTTCACTTAATACCCTAATAGTGCCTTTAGCAAACGAGGCTATTATTATTTTGAGGAGGAAAATGGGGAGGTGCAGTCTGGATGCGATTCACATCTCCTTACTGAAAGAAAGAAAACTTTGATAGAAATAAAAAAAAAACCCACAAGGTAAGAAATGTAGATGGTTCACGTTTTGCATTTGGGATGAAACACCCCCAAAATCAGCCAGTCTCACATTCTTCAAGGTGTGCCCCTTACACACTCCAAAGTGTGTAAAAACTGTCTCTTTCTGGCGAGGTGCTGGGCGTTTGCTGGGTTTGCCGGGGTTAAACACACGGTTATACCCAGCGTCTGTGAATGGCTTGCCCAGCCTTTCTCCTCTTCTCCCACAGCTTTTTGTGCATGTCCAAGCTGTTGAACTGCAGACACCCACTGCTTGCTCTGAGCCTCACCTCCCCGCATGCAGAGTTTGAAATGCTGTGCTTGCTTTTGCTTCCACAGACGATGTGTCAGTGTGAGCCCTTCCCTTGGGAAAGGTAAGATACCCTACCCGCCATCGACCTTGGCTCAGCAAGGCTCAGGGCAGCCCTGAGCACTCATCCCCATCCAGGACAGTCTCCGACCACATGCCTATACTTAGACATGACTGGGTCTGTATTTCCAGCCATACCTCCTATTTGCTTACACCCACGCTCGGTTCTGCTGGTGGTGGGATTTGGCAAGCCTGTTGCTACCAACATACTCTTTCTTTGTTGGGACTGCAAATCATCATCCCAGAAAGGGCACCCCAATACTCTTCCACTCAGACCCACTCCAGATAAGAGGAGATATCTCATGGTCCCACATTCGAGAGAGAGATGCAAGCAGCAAATGGACCTAAGGAGCCATCCCAACTCTGTCCGCTAGACATTCCTGCTCAGGCTCTACAAAAAAGAGGGAGTAAAGGCAGCTCTGAAATGGCCATTCCAACTTAACTACACTTCCCAGTAGGCCTGCAAAGACATCTGGAGCCTGAATGTACAACAGAGGCTTTGCCTTGTTCCTCCCTCAGCTGGCATCCCCAAAGTAAGGGACAAGAACTCAGCAGCACTCCTTGAAAGGTGCCTAACATCTTGGCAGAGGCTGCTTGGTGGCTTTTGCTGCTCTGGAGAACCCCCGGGACTCAGTCAGAGGGAGTCTTGTTTCTGCCCAGCATGCAGGGTAAGCTCAGCACTGCCTTACAGCTATGTGGATCTTCACCTCACCAGGACAGGACCAGGGGACTTCCATGCAGCTTCCTGCTGGGTCTGGGTTGGGCACAGGTTTGGCATAGGAGTCCACCCACAAATTCTGGCAAATCTTTGATTTTCCAAGCCTCAGCTCTCAGCCAAGGCAAGAATCTTCCTTCAGAGGAATAATGGCCAAGAAAATACATTTCTTACACAGTGATCTGGAAGGCGAATAGCTCTTGGCAGCCCCAGGGGTGACGGAGTTAACTCCCTGTGTCTTATATTCTTCTCTACTTCCAACAAATTAAAAGCCCTAAAATTCTGATGGTCTGATTTGGATGGAGAACTCCAAGGGTCTGCTCATTGTTTTCCCATTAATCCTTGCTGGAGCTGGATTCCAGCTGGAATAGTTCTGAAAGTCTATCAGGGTCAAGGTGTGGTTTGCTAGCAGCAGCAAAGTGCAGGGGAGTAGCTAGATGGGTATGTGCTAACTCTTCAGGGTACAGGAAAATGTTCCTGTGAAGTTATTTCTCACTTTCTCACAGATGTAGGCTCTTTCCCTCCCTGGCAGCACTGGAGAGAAGCAGCAGCCTCTGTTGGTAGCAGGACTGCAGCAGAGGAGGACAGGTGTTCGCTCTCCAAAGGATCTTCTGGTTTGGTAGAATAAACCAAAAATTAACCAGTTCTGGTAGGAAAGAAAAGAGCTTTGAAAAGCTGTGTCGTAATGAGAATGTGTCTTGTGCTTTTCCTCAAAGCTAAGAAGCCACCTGCCCTAATCAGGGCAGGTGGAGGAAGGTTTCTGTGAGCAAATGAGACAAAAAGGTCTGTCAGGAGAGGATTAGCTGGAGCAGAGCCTGTCTGCGAGCAAGGCAGAAGGTGAGGAGACCTTGCAAAGCCTGTCTGGGCTATTTTCTAGAGCACTGGGAGGAAGACTGTAAACACAGGAACACCTGCCCCATTTCCCTCACCAAAGTTTTCTTGTCCAATCTCTTTCTTTCCAGCCCCTTCTCTGGGAACTAATCCTCATCCTATTCTAGAGAAGGCACTAAAATCAAGGTCTGTGATATAGCACAAGGAAGTGCAGCAGTGGATGGGAAGATTTCTCCAGGAGTCTTTCTTCCTCAAACTTTCAACTTTCTTGTCACCAAACCCACTGCAAAAGGGTGGGCTGAGGGAGAGTTTTCACCAGTCCAAAGCAAGGTGCTTCAGAGCCAAACCCTGGTTCTCTTCTCATGGACATTGGTTTTAGGAGTGGGTGGTCCTGGTGGCAGCTTCAAGTTATTAGTTTATTATCAGTTCTTCTCACGTTGGGGTGATCCTGTCCATGTCTTTACATCCAGCAGCACTAACTAATCTTTTGCTTTCCCTTGAAGTGTTCATGGATCAAATGGGACAAATTCCCTCCTGCCATGGCTGTGGTTTCTGCAAGCAGGGCTGGGCAGGGCACAGGAAAGAAAGGCAGAAACTCTTTTGTAACCTGGCTCATGGGTGTCGCGGCTGATTCCTTCTGCAAAGGAAAAGAGAAGTGGGAGAAATGAAAGCTATTAGTATCAAACAATTAAGGGCTATGGTTGAATTACGTGAAGAAGAAATGGAGCTATTTGGGAAAAGCATTAGTGGTTCATAAAATAATACGATTTTAAGAAATGAGAAATAGCAACTGATTACAGGCTATGTAGCACCAGCTTTACATTGCTCCTTGTGCTGATGGGCTTGGAAGTTGCTTGGCTGTTCCTGTTCATTTTGCTGTGCTGGAAGGCACTGATGGATGAGTGGGATACAGGAGCAGCAGGCAGAGATTCGTTTGCATCATCATAGCATAATTTGGGTTATAAGTAACCTCAGAAAGTCTCTAATCTAGCCCTCTCTCTGAGCATGCCTCACTGCTGCAGGGTTAGGTTGCTCAGTTTGGTCCACCTTTGACCGTCTCCAAGGATGGTGACCTGAAAGTCTGATCCCTGGTCCTATATTTGACTCTTCTTCATGTAGAAGGTTTATTTTCTTAATATCTAGTTGAAGTTTTCCTTGATGCAACTCATGTGCAGACCATTATATTTTCTTTCAAATTGTTGTTTTTCTGAAACTCCCTCACTGAAGACAAAGTGGCATCACGTGCATTTGTGTGATTTGAAGGCAGGGCTGATACCTGGGTGTGTAACTGGTGTCCATGTAACTGAAAGCAGAAAATAACCTGAAGACAGCATATCTATCCTTCAGCTGTATGGTCAGTGCATACAGAGCACTTCACTGTGGCAGCTCTCAGAGTAAGGTGCAGGGTTCCTGACCATGAAGGTGGAGGGGACAGCGACAGTTTATTTGACACCACACACTGATGATTTGTGTGTTTTGCTTCCTTTTAAAATAGGTTGCAGAGAAACAGGTTAAAATCTGGAGTATGCTCCTGTCCTCAGCTCTGTGGATGGGATGGGAATCAAAAGCACTGATAACTGTTAGCAGTGCTCCTATCCAGTCAGCCTTCCCTGCTACTGCTGGGAGACCAGGGTGCCTCCAAAACCCATTCCTGCACAGAGAGATGAAGACTGGTAGTACCAAAGGCAATGACGTTTGGGAAAGCAGGTTTGTGCTACAGGATCAGGCAGGAGAGTGGGTTCATCCCAGTTCTGCACATGGCTGTAAGTGAGTGGAAGTGTCTAACTCTTAAGCAGCTGGCAGGTTTGGGACAGGCACAGATGAGGGAGACACAGGGCTCATTCCAAGTGTCCTGTCATCTGGCATGCAGTGACCCAGGGGCCCTTGCAGCCCTCCTAGCTCTCAGGGTGAAACAGGAAAATTTCTGCTAGAAGTGACTGGCTGCCAAGGAGTGCTGGGCACACTCCTTGGTGTGTGCCTAAGTTCAGATTCCCAAGGCAGAAGGATTTGAAACATCCAGGGACTGAGTTCCTGTGTTTGTCACATCTCTACGCACATTTTAGCTGAAGTTCAACAAGGCATTTAAGTCTGGGGGGGAAAAAGACTGAGTGGTATGCATGACGCACACACAGGACCACCTGGGAAGAGCTGCCTGTTGCTTCCTTGCTGTCCCACTGTTTCTCAGAGTGGACAGATCATGTCTAACCTTGTGCCTGGGTTTGACCTTTGCTCAAGATAACTGGTGTCACTGTTTTTAGCAGCAATACTCTCTGAAATCACTGTGAACCAGGGGATGGCACTAATTTCAGCCATCAGCCTGCAGTACTGAGGTAGTGTCCTGTGTCCTAAGCTCCTGGTATGGAGCATGGGGCCGGGTGAGGGCAATACACTTCGTAGCACACCTGCCCACCCCCGTCGTCCATGTGTCACAAGCCTTGGGAAAGCAGGACTTGATGTCTCTATGGCACACGAAGCAATAACCCAGCAGGAGGAGGGTTGCTGCGGGGCGCTTTGCTCACAAGGCCATTCTGCTTTTTAGCTTTTTGCTTTTAGAAAGGGGATTTTCCCTTGTGGAAAGCGCCCGGCGGGAGGCAGCGCGCCCTTTTGCATCTCACACGGTGGGGTTGCAGCAGAAGGGGTTGGCGGTGCCAGCGCAGCCTGCAGAGGTCCCCCTCGCCTAAGCTTTGAGAACCGAGCCGGGCGGTAGCGCCGCGGCGGCACCACCGCGACAGGGACCGGGGGGCGGCAACTCCTGTTGGCCCCCAGTGCAGCTCCCTCCTCCGCCGTCCCGAGCAAAGCGGCCTTGGGATGCCCGAGGGTTTCTCGCAGGGGAATAGCGAGGTGAGCCCTGAGGAAGCGGTGGCTCTGAAGCGGGACCCCGGTAAGGCAGGAAAATTAACAGGCTGGACTAATCAACTCTGTAACTAAGGGGGTTGCTTGAATTTGGGGTCTTGATGGCTCCACCTGCCCTGATGAGGAGGCAGGAGGTGATCAACGGCTGAGACAAGACAGCAACACTTTGGGTCATGTCAAGAGCAGAGGGCAGAGCTCAACTGGAGCTGCTGGGAGACAAGTTGGACAGGACAGCCTCTTCCTCCTCCCCGGGTACTTACAGACCCAGTTTTTGCCCCGATCTCTGGTGGATTTGGAGGTCTGCAGCTGGTGCCTATTGGGGGAGCAATGACTGGCCTCAGCTGTGCTAAAAGTTACTAGGAGGACCCCCAGAGAAAGAAAAATACAACAAAAGAAGGGTATTTCTTCCCGTGGCAGCTAAAACCAGGGGTACTGCAAACAGCTGTGCCTGCCTAAGGCTGTGCTTGCAGGGTGCACACTGCTTCCTCCAGCCTTGCAGCAAAGCCAGGCCTTGGCAAGGCAGGGCTGTGTGGGGTGTCTGGCTGTTCTGCTCATGTCCTGGGTGCCCGCCACAGCTTTGCTGTGGAGGTCACAAGCCTTCCCTTGGTGTCAGAACACGGGCCGTGGGAACTCTGCCCTGGGCAGCTGACCAAGCACAAAGGCTTTGGCATTCAGGGTGTGGAGATGGGCACAGTGCTGTTCTTGCTTTAAAATAAAAACAAAATAGAGAGCAAAATGATCCATCCATGTATCAGTACTTACCAATTTTATGATGTGAGCTAGAAAATGAGTTGACAACCCCAGCAAACTCCTCCTGAGTGTGGGCCAGCATTTAGGGAAGAGTGGCCTCCCCATAGCAAGCAAGCCTTGTGTTCACAGTCCCTTAACTTTTTTTCCCACCCAATATTGTGTTATTACCAAGAAAAGGGATAAATTCTTATGTATTTTTTTAAAGAGAAATTTGAATAACAGCCAGCTAATAGTGTGAAGAAAGAAAAACCCTGTGACCAGATCCTCTGGGGAAATCACTACAAGCTTGAAGTTTTGTGGTGACTTGTCTTGTTCTTGTGGCTCTGTCCTCTGAGGACCATGTGAGTCCCTTCCAAGGGGAAAGTTATTTCCATAATAAATGGAAGAGGGGTGGGGGGTGGAAACTGAGAAGAATATTGGCTTTGTCAGGAAAGGACAGATCAGAAGTTATTTATTTGGATGAATTCAACACCTAGGAGAGTGCTAATCTGGTTGTAATAATAGTATTTTTAAAGGTAAGGAGCACTTGTGCAACAAGCTGTCCTGGCTCAACATGCCCTTGGCAGTGCTTTGGGTTGTGAACCCCTCACGAACCTTCTGCATCTGCTTGAGTGCCCTAAATGTCTTTCCTTCAGCGGCTTAGTGGGTTGTAAGAAGAGTGAGTTGTAAGAAAAGTGAGTCTGGTGTTGGGGAGGTTGAGCTTGCTGTGGGTGGTGTGGTGGGGGCAGCTAGTCACTGGCAGGGGGACAGGTCCTTCTGCAGGTTGGGACACTGCTCACAGTGTTTGTAAACCTGGTGACTATGGCCACGGTACAGTGAGACCTTCCCTTTGCTCTCCTTCCCAGACCAGGCACAGGGAGGGGGACGTGGGGTCTCATGGGCGCTGCGTGGCACAGCAGGATGGAGCAGTCACTCACTGAGCTTTCACCCGTGCCAGGGGAGGGAAGAACAGAAACTCGTCTAGTCTACAGGCTGTTGGGACCGGTTGCACTCTCTCACGGTGGGGTTTGCTCTGGATTTGTGGGAAGCGGAGGCCGGGGGAGGGAGATGTGGAGCAGCAGCCCACCTGCCCAGCAGTCAGGATGCCCCGGAGCGGGGACAATCGCCTGGACCTTCAACCCTTTGAGAGACTCCCACCAAGTCGGGGAAAGCCCAGCGAACGTCTGGGGAGGAGACTGAGGGTCCGAGTGAGCAGGGCTTCCCCTGCCGTCGGCCTCACCGCTGTGCGGCAGCGGCTCACGCGTGGACCTCGCCCGCCCCCTCATCTCCCGTCCTCGTCGTCGCCTCCCAGTCTCCCCAGCACCACCCGTGCTTCTGCCTGCGGAGCGGTCCCCGGAGGGAGCGTGGCGTTGTTCGGGAAATGGGAGACAGGGTTTGGGAAGGAGGGAGAAAGGCTTTTGCCAGAGGAAATCGATATCCCGTGAAAAGTAATTATTGAAGCATAAATTTATCATAAGGGTGATCACCAATAAAACATCTCTTGGCGACGTTTTAATTTAAAATCAAATTCGAAAAGGACCCCCTCCCCCTTAAAAAAAATCCTTAACAAGCAGAAAAATAACTGCAGCCCTTGGAACACCTCATTATACGTTCAAAGAGAGCTCCATCATCTTAGCACCGACGCTGGGCTCTGCTCTTCTGATGGATCCAATGCAGCTG
>JAOXOE010000632.1:17223478-17228478 GCA_028565055.1 Phoeniculus purpureus | reverse complement strand
AAGAGCATAGAAGACTCCGGGACCGGTGGTCGGCAACGCAACCAGGGCAGCATCTCTGCCTGGTAGCCTTTCCGCACGTCGCGACATGAAGGGACAGTCACGATATGGCTGCGAATACGTCGTGCTTGCTGCGAGGGGCGGGCTGGAAAGAGAGGAGGGGGGCGCAGAGGCAAGGGGGTTGCACCCTGTAATTTTCCGCTGTCCCTCGGCGTGCCGGTCCTCGGCATGCCGGTGCCCGCTGTGTCCGGGCCGGGGGCGGGCAGGTAGCGGCCCTGCACAAGGTCCTTACCGGGCAGCGAAGGAAAGAGGCTGCGATTCCTGCCCCAACCCCAGAACCGGGAAGAAAAAGCCTTTGCTTTCAGCAGAGACTCATGCATCAAACTTCAATTTTCCGGACGATTGAATTAGTGATTTTTTTTCTCCTGAACTAAAATACACTTAAGTCTTTGGGATTAATTACCACGTTCTGGTCCCTCAGACTGTAGTATTAGTTATCGTTGCCATATTCGACATCAGCTCTGACACCTCATAAAATAAGGAACTGAATTTCACTGACTCAACCTGCTTTAGCCCTGTTGGATAATTCAGGAGGGGGCTTTATTCTCTGTCTGGAAGCCCTGTGTGAAGTGAACAGGATCAAATATGGATCCTCTCCTCCCAACCACTACCACCCGCTGCCCCCACCCCAAAAAAATAGAAGGCCCCACCAACCTCCAAAGGGTGGCATTTCCAAGTAGACAATATCCCCCACAACCCCGCATCTCCCCCCGCCTCCCCACCCAGCCCCTCCCGCTTCCTTCCCACCTGCGAACGAAACGCAAGGCAACGTCAGCTTTCGGTCTGAAGAATGAGGATGGGAGCGGTGGGTAGAGACTCCTGTCTCTGATAAATTTGTTTTCTACCCTGAGGGAACAGTGTGGCCTCGAGTGCAGTCTGGCCCGAGACTTACCGTGGGTCGTCATGCCCCAGGCAGGGGTACAGACATCGCGCTGCGCCTGCCCGACACTGGCCGCCCCGACGGGGAGGGAACCAGGGTACAGAAGCCTCGACGAGGCGGGGAGCGGCCGGGCCTCCAGCTCCCTCCCGCAAAGCCCCCCCCCATCGCTCCTTACACCTTTTGCCAAACGGCGGCTTTTCACCTTTGCGGGAGAGGAGCAGGATGTGTTTCGCCACCCTCCTTGCCCGGGTGCCTCTATCTTATTTTTTCCGTGGGGAATCCCTCCTTCCCCGTTTGAATCCGGACCCATTTCAGTCTGATCCGTCTGGGAAAGTCTGATCTCTCCACCTGAACTGCTCACCTCTCCACGTCAGGGAACAGCGGTGAGCCGGTCCCCGAGGCGATGAGGATTTCATAGCCCGGGGTTTGCCCGGAGGTGGGAAAACGGGACCGGCTCTGCCCCGCACTGTGAATCCACTCATGAAACACCGGGGGCAGGAGAAAGCCAGGCAGGGAGGCCACTGCCCCGGGTGTCCCCGGCCTGTAAGTCCCGGGGGTCTCGTTCCAGATCCCTTCTTCTCTGGGGCAGCGCGGAGCGGCCGGGACTGGGTGGCAGCTCCTCCGGCCGTGGGTCCGGTTGGTTTAGGGCTACAGGGAAATTCGGGGAGAAGGGCGGGCAGAGAGGGTCGGTGAGAGCCCTGCTCGCACCCCGGAGCGCGGCCCAGTCAGCAGCTGGCCGGGAAGGGCTCGGTCAGCCCCGAAGGGCTCGATTCACCGCTTTCACCTCGTCCCTACTGCTGCTGTGGGAAAAAAGCAGAGAGAGAGTGAGAAGAAATTAAAAATAAGGGCGAAGATAAACAAAATCCGAGCTGTATTTAAAATTCGAGTGAGAGCGAAGCCCGAGCAATAGATTCCCCAGCTAGGCAATACGCGGGAGCTGCGCGTTTCAAAGCGTGTGAGAAGCCGAGGGGCACAAGCCGGCGCTTCAATTTTATTCTAAAATGAAAACCCAAACCAAAACCCACCGCTTTTGTTTATCAATATGCAAATTAAATAAGAAAAATCCAAGCTATTTGGAAACGGGGGGAGGGGGCGAGCCAAATTAAAGCGCTGCAAATCTTCGAGAGGAGGTTTTATTTACTAGCCCGCCCCAGCCACGTGTGGCAAAACTTCTGTGGGTGAAAGGCAGCAGCTCTTCTCTGTGCACACAGGAGTCAATAGATCACAAATCCAAATTAACTCCCAGTCTATTTTCCATACACACAGCTACCCTTTCTTTTCTTTCTTTTCTTTCTTTTCTTTCTTTTTTTTTTTTTGTTTCTTTTATTTCTCGGTTATATTGAATTGTAGTGTTTGCAGCCTCATTAAATCCATTACAAGACAAAAGAATAAAAGACTGGGGGGAGGGGGGGGACAAGAGAGGAGGGGGAAGAGAAGAGGGAATGGGAAAAAAAGCAGATAAAGAAAACAAATAAAGCCCTTTAACTAGATCTTCACATAAATGTCACAGTTTCTCAGCATTTACGATTTGCCTGTTTAGCATAAAAACACTTAAGGACAAGATTGAAGGCTTTCCGAGAGATCTGGACAGAAGTCAAAGCTATCACTCGGCGGTAAAAAAAAAACAAACCCCAAATGAAAAAAAAAATAGTGGATGGAGGGGTGTGGGCTGGAGGTGGCGGAAAACAAGTGCTCTTCCAAATAATACTAAAGAAAAGTGAATTTCATTGTAATTCATAGGCTTGTTCCAAATACCAAGAGAGAAAGAGAGAAGAATAGAGGCGCACAGATGCCCCGACGAAGGGAGAACAGCTCTGCTCCCATTGTTGTGGAGTTAAACAGTGGAAGGGAGGGTTAACCTAATCCATCAAATTGTCTGGAAATTGTGAAGAAAATTCAAAAACCATATGGTCTCCAAGCGCTCGCCTTCTCTCTGCAGCGGAGGGGCACGCTTGTTTCAGCATGGCGAACCGCAGGAGGCTGTATATGCTCCATTGTCGCTTGTCACTTCAGAGAAGAGGGCTCATTTGTCCCCAGTTTTCATGCTTTACGCTAAAAATTACAACCCCATCCATTCTCAAAGAGGAGAAAGATTTATTTAGCCTCGGAGAAACTGGACCAAAATAAAACCCCTCCAACCCACAAACCAATCCTGTCTTATCTGGACACTTCTCCGCCGAGCTCTGCCACTGTACACCAGATTTGTCTTTCTCACATAAATTTTGCGAAGAATAGGGAGAAACACACGTTGCTCGACTCCAAAGGCAGGTCACGCTGCCAAGAAAAAACCACATTCACCACAGCCTTCATTTTGGAGGAAAAAAAATAAAAGAAAGAGAGCGGGGGGAGGGAAAGGAGGAAATGAAGCATTTTCCACCTTCGTGTCCCCGTGGCAGAGCTTTTGCCCAGGAGCGGAGGCGTCCGGAGGGCAGCTCCCTCCGCTCACTCACTCCGCTCCTTTTATCCAAACTAGTGATAACTCCCTCCCTGCCGCTCGGATTTGTTTTTTCTTTCTTTTATTCATACCCCTACCCCGCCTCTTTCCTCTCTAATTTCGGCTAGGAATGTCCCGCTGGAGGAGGGAGCGAAGAGTGCCGGTGAGCACCGCAAGCATCCCCCGCACCGGGCAGCGCTCCCGCACCTTCTCTTGGTTATCCCCCTGCCAAACCGCGACCTGACATTAACCTTAAAAGAAATAATAATAGTTCTCGTTTGTCTGCTCGTTCCTCGTCATTTTTTCTCTCAGATTAAAGTAACTTTAAATGTAAACGAGATGGGAGATTCCTGGAGGGGGGGTGCTGAGGGTGTAGGGGCAGACGCCGGTGCGTGCGGGGGCTGGTGGTGAGGCCGAAAGTCTGTCGTAGCCTCGGAGCAGCACAAAGAAGGACGTTAAAATATATTAAAATGGTAAAGATTTTATTGTATCGGAAAAAAGAGCTATCTGTACAATTCTAAGACACAGTAAATAAAGAGACATTGTCCCTATTGGAACTTAAATAGCAGGCCTTTGAAAATGTGTACAATTCAAACAAAAACAGGTCTTAAATCTGTACATTTTTTAATTTATAGCGTAATATTTAAATGTATTGATCTTGGGATTTGTCCTTTGTTATTTCCGTAGCATGCAAAAATTCTAAAAAGAGTAAAAAATAATTCTAGGATTTTTTTTAATTCATTTTTCTATTGGTTTTTTTTTTGTTACCACCTTCATATCAAAAATACGAAAGGCAGCTTTTTAATAAAAGCACAACAATAGCAGAAAATGGTAAAAATAGCTTTTAATTGGTAAAATGAGGCAGAAATTGCATTGGAGACAAACCTCTATGCTCTAGGAAAAAAAGAAAGTGTATATTTTTCAACTTGCATTGTAACCCATCCCCTAGGTCCAAGGATTGCAAAAGAAAAATCAAAATTTTTAAGGAAAACAAAAATTACTTCGTGCACATCTGAAACATGCAAGGAAAGGAAAGTGGCTAATTTTTGCTGTTGCCGTTTGAAGTATAACTCAAATCACCTCTAAAGTGTTTCGTTTCAGAAGTCTTTGAAAAAAACTGTCTACCCAAACATCTTTCGGAAGCGGAGTTTATGCCAAGGTTACGCGTCTCCCTCATAGACAAAATAATCACCGATAGCTACTAAAAAAAAAAGAAAAAGAATAATCAAAACCTCAAAAAGAAGGGGGAAGGGAAAAATCCAATATATACGTTTAAATATTTATACAGAAGCCGTCCGTAATTGCACCATTCCGAAGATGTGACAGGCGGAGGGATATCGACTCTACCCTAAATTAATTGGTGTTTGTGTGTGTTTGCGGTGGGTTTCTATTGCTTATTGCTCCGACCGAGGGGGAGCAGCCGCCTTGCCGCGCTGCCGGGGCCGGGATGGGACCAGGGGTGCCAGTTTGGAGCTGCCGGGACTCAAGGGAGCGGGACAGGGCAGAGTGGTGGCGGTGTGGTTGGGATGGGAAGGAAGCCTGTCGGCCAGTCCTCAGTCATCCACGTCGATCTCCACGTCCTCCTCCTCCTCGTCCTCCTCCTCCTCGCTGTCCCGGCGGCTGCGGGGC
>JAOXOE010000632.1:17196807-17219597 GCA_028565055.1 Phoeniculus purpureus | reverse complement strand
GACAAGCTCCCCGGTTCGGGGGGCCCTTATTCTTTTGCCTCGGCCACTGCCTGCCAGGAGATAGCTGAGTTCAGGCTTTGCAGGAGTAGCTCTGCCCGGTGGGTCCAGGCCTGCTGCTTGCCCTTATCCCCAGCGTCTCCTCAGACAGCAGCTGAGAAAGGGGGTGGCTGAGAGGGAAAGTGACAGGCCTTGGCCTTCCGAGTCCCTTCCAAGCTCTCAGTGGCTGTCCCAGCGGCATCCAACCGACCCTTCTTGGCTGTGCTCTCTGCTGTTCGCCGGCGGCTTTGGTGGGTTCGGTTTTGTATCCCCTTGCACTCACTTTGCTTTTGCAACCCCTGCAACTCGCTCTCCGCAAACGACTCCCGCTCTGCCCTCCGGGGGTGGCCAAATTTCAAACGAGGGCCAAGCTGGATTCCCACCACCCCGGCTTACAGAAAATGCTCAGCGTCCTCCCTCCGCAACCTTAGAAATGTAATTATTTTAATTTAAATTTTTTTTTGACAGTCCACTGATGTCTCCTTCTGCCCGTCCCATTGGGAAGCAGCTGCAGTCGTTTCAGCTCTGGGGTCACTTGGGGAAAACCATCCTCATCGAAGTGCTTCAACCCTTTCTGCCAGGTCCAGCAGAATACGGCACCGATCCCTTCTGGTGCAGGAAAGAAAAGTTTGGGTCGGGTCTCTAGGCCAAAGGATGGGAGAGAAGCGGGGCTGGACACGACAGCGGCCCCTTGCTGTACCCAGGGATGTATGAAGGGGTTCTCTGGAGCCGTCGGGGAAGTGTCACTCCAGGTTCTTGCCTTTCACCGAGAAAGAAAAGCGGGCAGCGCAGCGGTCTTTCCTCCTCCACGGAGCAGAAAACTATCGCTGAATCGGAAACTACTAGGGGGGGAGTAAAAAAAAAAATCCCTCTGGTTACGAATAGCATCTTTGGAGGCATGTCCCATCACGGCCCCCTTAGCTGTATTTCAGGCGTGGCTGCCCCCGCCGGAGCCGTCCTGCCACGATGGGCAGTGCCAGGGCTCTGCCGGGGCTGCCCGGCTTTGGCTATGTGCGGCCCACTTTTGTCCAGGAAAATGTCACAGGAATATAATTAAAGAAGGCGGCATAAATCATTCGAAGTGTTGATCACCAAAGTAACTGCGTACAAATGACACCTCCTTTCCCGGCATAGCTGAGCCGTGCATGGCTCCCAGTTAAGTCTGCCTAGTTTAAGAGCTCTAAACACGTTACCGCTGCCTGTTAGCAGCGCGGAGAGGAGCAAACTCCATATCCTCCAGCTGACAGCGAGAGCCTGGCACAGCATGCCGCCCGGGGGTAGGGTGCAAATAACCGAGGAAATGACTGTTCTTTTTTGTCTTTAAGCACCCCTTAAGTTTGGGGCCGCGAGTGTCGAGCGGCTGAGAGAACCCGGTGGGACCTGCCGTGGAGCCCGGAGGAGGTTGAGCGGAGGTGTCCGAGATCCCTTGTCCCAGCCTGGTCTTGCAAAATTGCCGGTAAAATGCACCCACGTTTGTCGTCTGCCACCGCCGCCGCAGGCACTTGTCGTCGGTGCTCTCCTTGGAAAACAAACGCCCCGAGCTGGGCACCCACTGGCTCCTGGCTCTGCTGGAGAGTGGTTGTCGGGGGGCCGGGGAACACTGAGGGGCTGCGGAGAAACTCCCTGGCCCAGCCCATCTCTGGAGGTCGTTTATAGGTATCGCCCGCTCCTTCCACCCCTTGCAACCAGCTCCCTGAAGGGGAAAAGAAAACAATTCACTGCACCAAAAATAAATGTGACCCCAGTGCCCGCACCTGACCGGGCAGCCTGGACCGGGGGCAGCGCGCCCAGGGCTGGAGATCACCGACCCCGCGAACCCCCGGCCTTTCCCCGGGAGAGAAAAGCAGCTCTTCTCTCGGACGTGTCTGGCAGCGGGGTTGGGACTTGCGCTGGGCCGGACTTGGAGGAAACCCGCCGTCCCCGAGCGTGTAGTGGGGGAACAGCCTCTCCTGGGGAGGTGGACAGCGCGGTGCCCCTTTCTTGGCCAATCTCCCTGCCTTTTTCGTTTGCAAATAAATTCCTGGTTCGACCTAGCGGCTTCGGGACATCAGAAGTTGGAGGGACGGGGCACCCTTGCCTACGCTCGGAGATAGTTTGGGTTTTGCCCCAAAAGTCCCCATGGAGTGGAGCGGTGACCGGGCCTCATCCCACTGCCCTGCCGCAGGGCCAGGAGATGGACATGAGCCCAAATTTGAGGGAGCCCCTGGGCCGAGGTGAATGGGGGATGCTCCTGAGGGTGTCCGAGGGAAAGACAAGAGCTCCCCTCTCCCGCAAGCACGAATTAAAGTAACTCTCGGGGCGACTCGACCCCTCGTCCACCTCATCGCCAAACTTTGGGGACCAGCACGCCGCCTTTCCTCTTAGACAGCCAAGGCGCCTACCAAGTGTGTTTTCGGGGCTCCCCCGGGATTTGTGATGCCTGGAGAGCCTATATGCGCTGGTGGTTCCCCAGCCAGACCTCCGTTTTCCCCCGGACAGGGTCCTCCTCCAGCATCTAAACGGACTTTTATTCCTTTAAACGCCAGTATTTTAGTTTCTAGTCCAAGAAATCCAATTGGACGCAGCTTCCCCAGAAAAAACAGTCGGGACGTGCCTGTCCCAGCTCCAGACAAGGCAAGAACTTGATTTAAAACATTTTATTTATTAAATATAATTAAATGCTTCAATATATGCAAACCGCAGCACCCCTCTGGAGGGCAGGGAGGTGGGACGGTGCCGTCCGGGAGCATTTCAATCTTTCCGGCTGTGCCAGGCTCTGTGGGCGGCAGAGATTTAGCAGATTTCCTTCCTCCTCTGCCCTGTTCCTAACCCGGGAGAAGTAAGGCTGGGCTCTAGGGTAAGAAGATCCGACAGAGGGGTTCAACGCAGCCCTGACCCTGTCGGTCTTCTGGGTGACTCTCGTTTTGGAATGGGGCGCAGCCACAGCTTTCTCTCCAGCACCCGTCGGCTCCAGGAAAGAGGTCGGAGTGAGGGGAAACCGGTACTCCGCGGCGGCAGATCTTGCCCTGAGACCGCGGGAATGGGAGACGGAGGCAGGCAGCGCCCGGGTCGCGCAGCTGCTCCCGGAGGCGTCTACAAATAGCGCGCAGTGCTAGGTTCCCCTGTGACCCCTGGTCCCAGCGAGGCTGGTCTGGGAGTGTCGAGCCCCTGGGTGATGACCAGCTCGGCCCGTGCCCGGTGGCTCACCCGGGAGAAGAGCGGAGGAGGGTGCCCTCAAGATGCTCCTCTGCCCCTCAACTTCTCTCTGGGTTTGGGGCTCAACAAAACTTTGTTGAATGGGGCTGAGGTGGGGGTACGATACGGGGATGACACAGTCACCCAGGGCTGTGACAGCCGAACCGTGCTGGCTCCTTTGAGACCTGTAATATCTCCACTGCTCCCAGCATGCGTGAATAATTTACCAGGCTGCCAAATGCAAGTAACGTTTGTGGCAGCTATGAAAGAGCCACGGAAGCGAGGGCTCATTTTTGGGGGGCAGGAGGAGGTGTGGGGAATCAATTGAAACTTAATAAAGGGAGTGGGGGGGAGAATGGCGGAAATAAGCCAGGCAACTTCTTCTAATAACAACTTGGTGTTAATAATTCAGGAGCAGTCATTGGATTATAGCGCAATATCCGAAGTACGTGTTGCCGGCACAGTGCGGGTGGATAATGCAATCGGAGCTCATTTTGCCTTCCAATAAATTACAGCAGCAAAAGTTTCCTGTTAAAGCAGTTATTTGTATTTCTTTTTTGAAGGTGATTCCCCCTCCCTCCTCCCCTTCCAACTACTGCAGTAAGAAAATTAATTATAAACTAATATTTCCACTCTGTGCAAAAGCAGCACAGAGACATGAAGCCAGAGTTTGTGATCTCTTGCAACTTTGAGAACTGTGAGGTTTCTCCTTTCTACCTTTCACTTCTTTCTTTCAGTGTTGTTGTTTTTCCATCACTCCTTTTCTTCATCCTACTCAGCCTGATCTTGCAGGATGGCTACAACCTCAGGCAAGTTCTGCTGGGAAGTGTCCCTAAACTCCAACCTTTCATGTTAGGCTTTCTGTGTTTATTCCCCCTGTTGCTTTCAGGTCCTGTTAAAAAAGGGTAGTAGACAGAGGTAGGGTCAAACAGCAGATCTCTTTCAGCTGACATATGAGGTGAGTTTGCAAGGCCTCAGATGTCTCTTGTTCTTTTTCTTCCAAACAACAGCATTGTTCAGCTCAGATATATCCCCAGACCCAGACAGGGTATTGCATCTTTCTTCTCTGTTCGCCTGTTTCCTCTCACCCAAGGCCAGGCTATACACTTGCATCCTTGTGACCTCCATCTGCAGCAGGAGTTCACAAGATGATTCTCAAACCTCTCCCAGCCTGTGTTGCTGGACACAGGGCTCCAGAGCACTGCTCTCCAGTGCCAAGCTGCTCTCTGCAGGGCTTATCTCAGACTTGCCTCAAAAAGTGACCTTTCCCCTACAGTGTGCCAGTGACCAGTGGCCAGCAGAGGACTAAATAAACAGAGCTTTACACTTCTGTTTATTTAATTCTGCTTTCTGCCCCAGGAACCTTAAACACATTCTTCAGCTGGGCTTGAACCAGGCATGGCTCTTTCCACGGGTACTTTTAGCATCCTGTAACGGTGGCTGGCATTTCCCATCCTGTGTAATAGCTTTTGTCAGCTTATGGCATTTCTGTACTGATTGCTGTTGGATCAGGCTGTCTTACTGTCTCCAGTGCAGCATGGCAGTATGATGGAGAGAGAAAGAAGAGCTTCCTACAGGAGGCTGGGGTGAGAAAAATCTCTCCTACCAGTAATTTTCCTAATTTCCACACTTCGGGAAAGTACTCAAACTCTGGATTCTGAGGTTTAATACCTCTAAAAAAATCCTTCATCTTCAGTGATTCCACACAGCCCTGGGAGGGCCCAGTCTCTTTCCCTTCTCTATTTTGTTCAGTTTGTGACATCCTGTGGCACCAAATTCTCCTCCTGCTTGGCACCCAAGACACCTTTCCAGCTGAGTGCTTGCAACGGTGGGGCTTTACTACCTGGGCTTTCTTTCTGGGCACTGAGTAGAGCATGTGTATTGAACAGCCTCAGGACTTCTACCATTTTTCTACTTGAAGTCTCCTTGGGGTCTATTTAGTTCTGCAGCTTTTTACAGGCATGGAAAGTGGGTCTTTGCTAATGCCAAATACTTCACAACAGGTGGTTCTGGATTCTGCTTTCATATGACAAAACCAGGCAGGTTCTCTGCATTTGCCATCATTAGCATTACAACTTAATCAGAAACTAGTGTCCCTCAGTAAGAGATAAGGGCAGTGAGAAAGACTCAGAAAGGAGCTGTTGGTGTGATTGTCCTTCACACCTAGGAGAGGTTGTGGCTGGTTTGAAATACCTGTGGCAAACAGGAGTAGAAGCCTTGCAAAGTATGGAAAAACAAGGCTTGACGTACGGTAAGTCTGGTGATTTTCTATGTGAAAACCTGTGTACCTGCTCCTGCTGCTTCTTTCAATCTCGGCAAAGCATGCTGAGTCTCCTGTGCCCTGCAAACTTGTTGCCAAACTCCAGATGGTCCCTTATTATAGCTAGAGAGTCTCCATGAGCCTTGGAGTACTTGGACTTCAGGAGATGGTAGAAAAGTAATTTCCATTTACCCAGGTCAGACACATGTTGAGTGGTAATTGCAAGGTAAAAAAGACAAGATACGACTTTTTGAAATGCATACAGGTCCTGAAGTGGTGACCTCATTAGATACGGAGGGGTGTAGGCAGAGGGTGGTAGAAGTGAAGTTCAGCGGTAGAGAAGGAACGCCTGTACACTCCATGGCTATGGAGCAGTTGCAGCGCTGTGGTGTGTTAGGGCTGCGCTTATCTTTGGTCTTTGCCCTTTTGCCCTGAGCATGTGTGTAATCTGCGAACCCACAGCTCAGCGTTGCAGAGCTGGGCACATAGTGCTGCAAGAACATGACCTTTTGCTCTCAAGATGGCAAGAGCTTTTTGCTGGCAGCAGAACAACATACCCAGTACAAATAGAATCATTCTGATAATAAATCACCATCCATAATAAGAAGACATCGTTAATAATAAGTCATCCAGGGGCCTCTTGAGACTGCTGTACAACTTACTGTAAAAATAGATAGGAAACATGGTGTGATCATTACAAGCGGGACAACAAATAAAAGAGAAAATGACTTTTATAGGTATTTAGCTCATCTCTCCTTCCTCCAGTTTCCAGCCCATTCTGCTATCAGTCAGGATGGTTATGATTTAAGTTTGGTCACAAACCCAGACTGGATTTTGCAGATGTGGATGGAGCCCTGGATTCACAGCCCCTGTCGGATCACTACCTGCAGAAGGAATGTTTGCATTGAATATTTTCACATAAACTGGCTGGTACCAAAAGACTTATGAAAATTGCTCCCTACTCAAAAGCCAAGGGAATCTAACACATTTATTTAAGAACAAATCTGCGAGTTGTGCTGTGCACTATTCTGTCAGCTCTGAAACAGATCTGCCTGGGATAGATCTGCTTTCTTGCAGCAGAGGGGAAAGAGGTTAGGGCTGTTCAAATCTTTCTTGGTTTCTCCCCTTGTTTGCGTTTGCCAGGCAAACAATAGCAGATGTTATATAGTCAGTTCAGTTTGCTACTAGTCCCATTATGTTCTATTTATGTTTCACTTTATTGGCTTTTTTTTTTTTATTTTCCTATTATTGTTTCACTCTGGGGGAGGCAGAGGATATAATATATTCATCTTTATTATACAAAATCTGTGTGAAGCATTTAATAAAATGCTGTTTCCACACAGCTAGGAATATTACTGTTAGCTATTCTTAAGTTAATGCTCCTATTAAAAAATGTTTGATGGCTGCAGTGACTGGAACTTGTGTGGACAAAAAGCACACTCACCACTAAATAAGGCACTTGTGGCAATACAGAGATTTCCTGATGCCTTGTGGAAAACTTCTGTTTAGCCAGATTTCTGCTTACTTAGCATATTCCCAGCATTGTTTTTTCCTGTTTTTATTATTAGTTATATTTGAATGGAAAATAGGTTTTGCTTTTTCTCCCCAAAATTTTCCTTGGTATTGAAGAGGCCAAATCTTGTCCCCATCCTCAGATCACTTTCCCAGATGGGAGTTTCAGCAGAGGTAGGTGCAAAGGTGAGGGGGGATGCTGATGGGAATTCAGTGTCACGGAATCATAACATCATTAACGTTAGAAGAGACCTCCAAAATGATCATGTCCAACAGTCAACTCATGCTACCATGCCCACTAAACCATGTTCCCAAGTGCCAGATCTACACATGTTTTGGACTCTTCAAAGGACGGTGACTCCACATGCATGGGCAGCCTGTTCCAATACTTGACCACTCTTTCAGCAATGAAATTCTTCCTGATGTTCAATCCAAACCTTGCCTTGTGTAACTTGAGGCAATTTCCTCTTGACCTATCACTAGTGACTTGGGAGAAGAGATCAAGCTGGTCTAATTCTAGTTTACAAGCTGATGAATGGGGGTAAAGAGTCAATACCTGCACATGGAGACAGAGCAGAGCAGTGTCTGAGCAGTGTCATGGCACCAGGCTGTGCCAGGAATGGGAGTGGTTCTCCACGGACCAGGAGCACAGTCAGTGGTGCTGAGGGGATCATGCAAAACAGTAGAGAGAAATTTATGTTATTGTATCAGGTGAAAGGAGATGAGTGATGGAAAAAATTCTGTTTCTGGGAGAAAAAGGTATTTTCAGATGAAGGTCTTTCCCTAACTGATATTTTTCTAGGAAAGATGCAGGCATCCACACTGACTCAGAGATCAACACATTTGGTTTTAGACCCGCAGCTCAGTCAAACATGTCATGCTTCTCCCTGGCACAGGCAGGGGCTTTACATGCAGACTGAGGTTCATGAACCTTCTCAGACTCAGAAGTTCTATCCTTGTCTGTCTTCTCTGAAGAGCAACGAGGCAGCTCAGTGGTGTGAGCACTATGTGTTCTCAGGAGTGCTGATAGCAGTCAACAAAGCATTGATCTATATTGTCACCATACACAAAAGAGACGAAGGCCCTACAGGGTCTAATGAAGGTCTGTCTAGTCCTGCGTCCTGACTTCACCACTGGCTGGTGATGGATGTCCTGAGAAAGCAAAAGACTCAGTTATATAATATATTATGATCACTGTAACACTGCACTATATTATTTTAATATGAACATTATCGAGTATGTGGCACGCTTCCCTGGGATACTTTCCCAGCCTCAGGCAGTTTGTAGTTCAGAGAATCTAGAGCCAGAAGTGATACCGTTTTTTATAGTCCAAGATAGATTGTTCTTCCATGAACGTGTCTAACCACTTGTTCAACCCATATAATCTTTTGGCATCCATGATATCCTGGGGCAATGAGTTTCACGGCTGATCTACAAGCTATGCAGATAAGATCTTTCTTTCATTTGTTATGAATCTGCGACCCGATAACTCCACATCCGCTATATCCGCTCACACTTGTTCAGGAAGAGGCGACACACAGTTAATCCCTACTCACCCACTCCTCAGCCTGTCTGACAGCACAGACATCCATAGTCCTGTCAGCCTGGAAACATGGAGCTGACTGCGGAAGAGGTGAACCTCCTATGGATCAGTGCTGAGCAGCCAGTGGAAAAGACCAAGGAAAACCAAGATGCACTTCAGAGAGAGAATGACATTTGTGGTGTGGTGGGCAGTGGGGAGGTCTATGGGGTTGTCTTGCATGGTTGGGCAAACACCTGGGGAAGATGTTGGATCACCAGCTTAAATTGGAAGAAGATGACTGGATGATGCATGGAGTTGGCTGATGAGGGAAGAGGGCAGTGAACATGAAGGTACTGGAGCTGCAGTGGTGAAACAGAAACAGTGAGGTAGGTAGCTCTTCCCAATAGGCCAAAATCTTCAGTTTCCTGAGGAGTCAGGCCAAAGCAGACCAGGAACTTGGGGGTCACAAGTACTGTCTTGGGATGGACCCAAATTGGGCATCAGTGCATTGAACAAAGATGGACATTACCAAATGATTGTAGCAGGAGCATAAGGACAAGAGTCCTGAGCATCTACAAGGTTTTTATTGGTTTCTCTAGACATGGCACCCTGTCTGTTGGACAGAGAGAGGAGCTGGGGAAGGACATGCCTGCTGTTAGAGAGGTCATTTAATGACATTGAATTCTCCAGATGAGAGCACCTGTGAGGCAGAGCTTGTTAAGCTTCAGAAAGTGGAAATGTTTTACAAAAGCACCATAAACATCTGCTGAGAGGTACCTGGGGATGTGACTATGAAAGAGAATGAGGGGGTGGGTGCAGGGGAAAAGGAGAAGGATGTTTGAAGCAAGTTAAACTCCCCACCCCTATGGGGGTGATGTGAAAGGCTCAATGGCACTGTGGGGAACAGCAGCCCTGTTGGGCTGGGGAGGAAGCCCCTGGAGAGACATCTTAAGGCTTTTGCGATGTGATAGCAGTGAAGAAAAATTCAGATTTGTTTAAAATAGTTCATTTTAATTGCAGAAGGTTGCCTGCTGTTTCCCCGCTGCCTTGCTGGGATGCATTTCTGTCTCAGACATACACATACAACTTTTGGACTGGTGAGTGGTACCAATGATGGACATAGACTAAAATGCCCTTGATACAAGTGTCTCCCTCTAAACAGTCCTCTAGGATTTAAGGCTTTTGGCCTGCCCTGCTGAGCAGACTTCTCATGTCACCCCATCTCATTGCTTCACTGGATTCTTGCAAGTTTGTAATGTTTCACTCAAAACCATGGGGAAAGTTCAGCTTGCTCCTATAGGGTTTCTCATCTGAGTTTTGTGGTTACAGAGGCACCTTTGAAGACAAGCAGATATTGTGGACAAACCATCTAGAACAAGGAACAAGGATAAGCCAATTTTTTTCTATTGGTTTAAGCATTGTCTCATTATTTTGAACTTGCTTTGTAGTTTTTTTGGCTGCTTAATGTTGACAGCTCTGAAATGGAGAATGGGTTTCCTGCCAGGATCCATGATTCTAGTGATTTTCCAAAATCCCTCAGTCTCCAGAAGCCATTAAACAAAATCACTTTCTTCTCTGCAACCTCCCATTACAGTTCCTGATCTGACGCTCTGCGCTGCTGTAATGTGTAGCCTCCAAGGCTGCATCCCAAGGGGCACTTCCCAAACCCCAGGTGTCTGCTGAGCTCCTTACAAATGAACCGTGGGCTCAGCTGCTGGCTGTCTCCAGCTCTATCTCCTTGCAGGTTCACTGGCAGGAGGTGAATGGCACAGGGAAATTTAACCTCTGTTGGTCTGTCTATCCTCTCTCAATATAAAGGAAAAAATGACAAAACTGTACTTTAAGTGATCTTTGTGGCTGGAGAGTGAACTCTGCAGGGAGCAAAGCCAGGTGCCCTGGAGGTAGAAACGCCCACATGGTTTGGGGAGATTCTTGGGAAGGTGCAACGCAATCCTACAATGTGGATGTCCTACAATGTCCTACCATGTTTCATCCTACCCTGCACTTGCTTATCTTGAAGGCTGTTGTGTTAAAACCTCTACCTGTCTCTAACCTCCCAGCTCAGTTTCCTGTAATCAGCATTGAAGAGTATTTGTCCATCACCCATCTGCTTATACCCCAGACTTTAAACTGCACTCCTGAATTGGTCCTACTGTATTCCCTTTTATCAGTCCAAAAGCTGCACAAGGCAGATGTCCCTTGTGAGCCCTGGGGTGAAAGCAGCCTCAGCCATGCTCATACTGGACCATCTCCCCTTTACAGAACTCTTCTTTCCCCTGAACTTTCAGTTGTGGAGCCAAGGATTTTCCCATGGAGCAGAGCCAGGCAGGGTCTGCAGACCCACCTGCCAAATCCCTGCTGGTATCTGAGCTCAGAGGAGGGATATTGCCCTGACTGTGAGGCTATGAAGAGCAAGATCCATAGCAGTGAGAGGCAGTTCCCACCTGAATGCTGAAATAACACTGTGAGGTGTGTGTGGAGCACCACAAGCAGAGTCATCATGAACAGGCAAGGCACTGCAACCAGCCCCTTTTTGCACGGGAATAACTTCCTCTCCATCCCTGCAAAACTTCTCTCCCCTTCCCAGCAAACCTCTCTGCCTTGCCCTCCCTGTCCCAGTGCGTGGGAGCAGCCGGTTGGGCTGATGTGCATTTGTCGAACCCGGGCTCCTCATTGTCTCTCCAACCATTTGCTCCAGGGAAGGCCTGTGGTGCCATGCTCTGCTCTCTGCCTCAACGGCGTTTTAATCCCATTTCCCTGGTTTCACATGGCAGCGGCCCACGTTTGCCTGAGCAAAGCCTTCCTCTGGATTGCTGGCAGCCGTGCTTCCAAACCCAGCTTGCTGTTTTCCCCAGAGTGGCGGGATTGATTGGCTTCAGCCAGAATGGGCATGGCTCTCTGCTGCTTGGACCAAAATGCAACCATCTGTTACACCTCTAGTTAAAAGTACATAAAGTTGAGCATTTGCATGTAGACAATACCACCCCTGATACACTTTCCACTGCACATCCCTCTCAAGCTTTGGCAGGTTCTTGCACCATGATGGGCCCAGTACAGGAAAAACCAGCACTTTAGCTCTGCTGGAACCGGCAGCGCAGAGATGACAGCAGCGTAAATCAGCCTTTCTTTCTCTCTTTCACTGCAGCCGGCCGCCGTCAATCTTGCAGAGTGCGGTGCCCGAGGCTTACCCCTGGCTGGGGCTGGTCCGGCTGCTGTCCCCACACTGGGTGAAAGCTCTCTCCACGCTGACAACAGCACTGCCTTGCGCCTGCGGTGCCACCGGTACTGGTGGGAATGGCAGCGCGTTGCTGTGTCTCAGTCGGATGTTCCCGTTGAACAAAGGTGCTGAGCATAAAATGGCAGAAGAGATGTGTGGAGGAAGGACCAGCATATCAGATAGCTGAGAGGGTGGGAGCGTGGAGGCGAGTGTGGCAGATGCATCACCCACACAGGCCTGCACCTGCAAAAGCCTGGCTCACATGTGTGCCCGGCTAAGCTGCCATCCCCTCTCTGAAAGCATTGAGCAGAGCTAGACCCTGCCGTGGCTGCAAGGAGACCAATGGATTTTGTCTTCTCCAGTATTGTTTCCCGGTTCCTGCCCATTCCCAGCTTTGGGGCCTTCCTTCCCAACAAGCTTCAGACTGACACTGCTGGGGAAGCTGGCTGTTTGACACGCTGCACTCGAGAAGCAGCTGCTTTTCATCTGCCTGTCTTGCCTCTACTCCCTTGCTGTGGCTTTCAATTCCCACCACCAAGTCTACGCTTGGAGATCCACAAAAGCATCTTTCATCCACCTATTGGGGATCTGAACGAGTACAGCATCCAATCTATGTGGTGGCATCTCTGACCTTGTTCATCTTTGTGAAGCAGTGGAGGCTGTGGGAGAAGGGAAAGGCTAAAGGCACATCTTGGGAGCGAGGGTGGCTCTGAAAGCTGAGAGGAGCACTGGGGGCTGGGGGAGAAGGAGAGATATCTGAGCTCAACGCAGATGGATTGGAAGGAGCGTAACCTCACAGCGATGCATGCTTTGGTCCTTGCAGCTGGCATTAAGGGTCAATTATTTTCTGTGTAACAACTTATTTCTAACTGGAAAGAGAGCGACCTGATGACACTGATAGGGCCTGCTAATGTCCATCTTTCTGCCATGGTAGAAGACAACAGCACAAGCCTTTAGCTCTGCTTGTCCTTAACGTGTGATCACAGATCATTGTGCATGAATTCACTGCCAGACCCTCGGTGTGCTGGATCTAGCAACCACATATCTGCCCAGGAGTTGCTTGGGCACACTGAGCCTTGAGGGGTCAGCAGTGCAGAGCAGATGAGTGGACATATTTCTGGCATTCATCCCCTTCAAGAGCTCTAGGAAGCAGCATCTTCCTCTTCCAAATCATCTTTTTCAGAGGGGCTCAGGCTCTGTGTCTGGGGTCAGAGCCCAGGACATGTCAGAGCCACCCCGGCTGGAGAGGGCTGAGGCAGGATCAGCAAGCTTTGAATTCTGTCATTGTTATGAGGCACTGGTCACCCATTTGCAGAAGACCACTACAGTGGATGATGGTCTGCTATGAACTGCACCTGCATGTCAACGTTTGGTTCACATCCAAAAGGCACACCTGAATGGATGGATTTCAGATGCAGGAAGCATCAAAGTAACTGTCTCAGAAAAAACACCTTCCTTCTCCAAGCTTATCATCTCCCTGGAAGGAGGACCATCTCCCAAGGGCTGTCATGGAAGATATGCCTGGCACCCTGGCTCTGCCTATGCCATCAGACATCAGGATGCAGCCAGTGTTGAGACTGGTTATTGCCTTGCTGTGTTCTTCCACCCCTGCTCCCAGCAGCCAGGCCTGCTCAGGAGCAATGTGCTCCTCAGGAAGGGGTCCAGCCTGCTGAGGTGAGTTAAATACCCCCCAGCATGTGCCATCTATGTCTGGATATGACACCTTAACCTGTGCCGGGTCCTTGACTTGTGAGGAATTGTTTGTGCTGGCAGAGTGCTCTGGGCTGCACTGGCCGGCCAGCCATAGGAAAAACCTGTTGTGGAAGGAGCCCATGGCACAGCTGGTGCCAGGCTGGAGGGCCTCACTTGATCATTCCTCTGATGAGGCCACATGATATGTGTGAGGTCCCATCACACTTGTGAGGTCTACACAAACCACCTGCCCCATGGTGTGAGGAGATGGACACTTCTTGGGGAGGATTCTGGAGCAGAGCACTCCTCAGGCTGACTGCCATGGAAGTGCAACAAGGTCCTGGCTTATTCCTCTGTGCTGAGAGAACAGCTCACCCCACCGTGCCAGAGCAGGTGAATGAGGTGGTTTGGATGAGCACCCTAACAGCAGGGTTGCTCTGCTGGCCAGCCACAATGGTAGGGAGCAGATGCATGGAAAGGGAAAGGGACAATAAGGAGAAAAATATTCTAAAAAGGCACAGGAGGAAAGTGGTTATTGCAGGTTGTAACTGCAGATGAGAAAGGAAAGGAAGAGAAATAGAGGGAAGAGAATGAAAGGAAAGATCAAGGTCCTGCTGCCAGTGATCCCTTCAAAAGCAGGGTGTAAAAGGATCTCAAAAGGACTGGAGGCCGGTCATGCCAGCCCACAGCCCGGACAAAGGAGATGATGACAAGCAGCTATTTTTGCTGATGGCCTGCAGCCATCTCGCCTGGGTGGTGAACTTGTTGTATCTCCTAAGGTATGCAAAATTTGGCCTTGTATTGGGAGTTGGGTGAGAAAGCCAAGTTGATGGGATGAAGGGCTGGTTCCTGAGTAGCACCATGAATTATCAGGGTGCCCAGATTGGGGGTTGTGGGGCACTACCCCATCTGAGGGAGTCACCTTCCAAACAAGGTGTTTGATGAGGCTTTATTACTGGAGACCTCTCTATCTGTTTTCGCAAGGATTTGAGTGTGAGCTGCAGTGTCATGACCCAGAGTGGTGATCTCTGCAGGCACTCAGAGTGGATGTACCTGGGGATCCTCTGCTCACCTACCAGGGCATGAGGCTTGTGTGGAACTGCTGCTTTCTAGAGGAGCAACTTTCTCCTTTGATAAAACAGTAAATGAATACAGTTCGTGGTTTTACTGAGAAGCAGAACTCATACCTGTGAGATATCATTGGAACATGTATGGAGAAAAGATGCTTCTCAACATATTTGAATTGTCTTTTTTTCTTTTTGCACCTTTTTTGTGGTGTAGCAAGGGCTGTGTGGGAGCCAGGCACATGGGAAGCTGCTGGAGTGCCCTGCTGTGCTGCACAGTAGGGAGCTGCTGGGAAAAGCGATCAGCAGATAGAGAAGTATCTCTTCTAAAATCTCTTGCTGTTGTCTTTGAGGGACCATGGGAGGATGGTGCATCTGTTAAAAGGATGCAGGTCTCAGTTCACAAAGTACCTGCTTTCCTTAAACATAAGCATCAGTTCCTTGAAAGCCAAAGAGATTTAAGCACATGCTTAGAGCAAAGCCTGGCTGTCAGCATGCTTGTTGAATCAGGACAGAGTCTGTTACACAAACATTAAAAGTGGTTTGCAAACACGGCTGCTTTAAATTCATCACCCAAATTCACATGTAGGCACCTTTCTGAATATCCCAGAGCAGCGCTGCTGGGTTGTTTGAAGATGCTGTTTATAGAAGACAGACTCTAAGCTGTGCCAGACAAGAATGGAGCAAACCAAAGAATCCCACACATTATTTGAATTGAGACATCATTGACAGAGAGAAAAAAAAAAAGTCCCCCCCCAAAGCTCCTGAATCCACTAAGCTTTAAAATGGCAGGAGGAAATGTCCAAAGGAATTGCACCTAGCATGAACTTGGCCTTGATGCTCCTTCAGCAGGGATCCCTGAGGCAATGTTGAGTCTAGCGTATCCTCTGGCATTTTTATCCTATTTCATTCATTCTATTTATTCTTGATCCTGTTAACTTTATCCCATTGATTCAAATGCATTTTCATAGTCCCTTATGGTCCCCTTTTGCATCACTTCCATCTTTTAGGAAAACAAGACAGGCTTTTTCTGTCCTGGGAAAAACAACTGTTAGTGCAGGAGCACAGTTCTCCCAAACTCCCTGCCCAGGTTTAGGAGATGGGGGTTTATTTATTTATCTTAGTTAGACAAATAGCTTCATTTTCACACAAAGTAGGATGTGCTTCCGAATGCATACAGAAAAGGTCAAAGAGTTTTAACCATGCGAAGGGCAAAATCTGAGCCTGTTGAAGTGATGTTGGTGCAGTTCAGAGTGTCTCTGTGATTTGAGCCATCCCTAAAGGCTGCAAAGATACCAGGAAGTTGAGATTTACGTACCTGACAGTCAGCAGGTATGTTCAAGCCTTCCACTGCTGAGGGGTCATAGCATTAGTACTGTCTTCTGCATTGTGTTGGCTACTGGTATGGCTTTGGAAGTCAAATCTCTTGGAGATGTTTGGTTTTACTTTTGCTTGTTTATAAAGACAACTTTTGTATTTAGACAGATCTGTGTCTGAATGATGGAGCACCTCCAAGGCTCAGACAAATGCTCTGCTCTGAGTTTGGTCGTATGAACGCTTCTGTTTTGCTGCTGGCTGAAGTGGGAGGGTGACAGAGAGGCATGGGCATCTGAAATGAAGGTTTTACGCATCCAGACTCCTCACCAGTAGTTTCTGCTCTGGCACAGCCAAAGACCTGTGTCCAGTGTGTGGGGATAATACCCATAGGTAGGGAATCATCTACAGATTTAGGTAGGGGTAAGCAAGCAGGGATTCTAGATTCGTTGAGGGCAATTGCAAATCCCTGTATCAAGATCAAGACTACATTATTGCCCAAACCACAGGAGGTCTGAGAAGAGAATGTTCGCTTGTGTTTGCTCCTGGTACCTCCTTGGTTCCCATGAAGTGTTAGCCATTTCCCAAACACAAACAAACATATTAGAGTGAAATGTATCATTCTAATGTGGTTAGTAATCAGCCTTTTTTCCCCCCCAAAGGTAATTACAATAGTTACTGGTTTATTGTTAAAACTATTTTCTTAAAACATATGGGGTGTAAATAGATGTAAATCGAAACAAAATCATGCCACACACAAGCTGACAGTCCTCCTGGATTTGTCAGTGTTTGTGTGCAGAGGTCTTTGGCTCCAGGTGTACTGTAGTTCCACGATGTCCAGGGGCATCCACAACCTAGAGAAGAATAAAGGTTCTCTCTGTTTTCTGTCTGACTGGCACACGCTGGGTTAGAAATGGGGTACTATCCATCTAGTGCTAATCCGATGGATTTTCCCGCTGCTGTGTGTGGCTTCCCGAGCATACAGATTCTTTGGGGTGGTTGGTGTCATTGCAACTGTCCCAATCTGTGGTGCACACAACACGGTGGAAGTGCAGATGCTGGGTACTACGGAACTATGAGAATGGGGCACGCAGGGAATTTGGCTCCTGCAGGAGTCATTATTCTCAATATTACTTTCACCAGACTGGCCATCTCTCCTCTGAGCAAATCCAGTGGATCTCAATGGATCCAATGCTGGGAGCAAGGGTGTCTCTGTTGCCTGGACTGCTCAGTTGTCATTACCCACAGGTTTTCCTTTTGAGTACAATTTGTGGGACCCCAGGCCTTCCAGATTGTTCCTCTTTTGAGCTAAAGACCTGTGTTGTGTCACGTACGTTCTGGCTGGAAAGAGGAATAAAAGCCTCACCATAAATAAATACAAACCCCCAAATGGCATGCACAGAGCCTTGTTCAAAGTGCTCGGCCTGTTTGAAATCAGCAGCCCCATAAAATCCGAATGGGTTCAGAAACACTTGGGAGTCATGGGATCTCTCCACATGAAGGGCCTGGCTCAGCGGCCGCCCCTCACTGGGGTATCAAGGCTCGTTCCTTGAGCTGCTGAGGCTCCACCATTCCCCACCTCACAGCTCGGGGCTGCAGCTCAGGACATGTAAATCAGAGTCTTCGCCCTTTGCCGTGGCTCTTGGCAGCAGGGTCGAGGGGTCATGAGCTCACCTCTCAAAATAATCCTGGACGATCAGGAAGTGTTTCTCGTTTGATGAATTAGGTGTATAAAATCCGTGAAGGGCTCACGAACGGACAGACCTTTTCCTTTCTTCATGGGGATAATATTTCATGATTTGGGGAGGAAAGAGTGCAAAGGGAGGGGGGGAAATAATTAGTAATTTGTGATTAACTCTTTTCACGGATATTTTGTTTCTTTGTTCTCTGATGCCGCCTGGAGCCATTTAAAAAATGACTTAATGACAACAACCAAACTAATTGCTCTTTGTAACTAATGGCTGTGTCAAAACTTGGAAATCAAACTGACGGGTCTTGGAAGAAGTTGCAAGGGAGATACTGCATGTGGGAGAGGGGGCGGAGAGGAATTCCCTCCCTGGTATCAGATGGTTGCTCAGAAAGGGGCCTGAGATCTGTAGCAATAAAGGGAAAGACAGGATCCAAACCTGTTAGGCTGCCTGTGATGTAACCCTCTCTCCGTGGGCAAAATGTTTTGTTCAGTCACGCTTAGGACTAAAGTCCTCAGGGATCTTCATTTAAGCTCTCTGCCTGATGCACTGCTTAAGACCATAGAATCATTTAGGCTGAAAAAAACCCTTAAGATCACTGAGTCCAACTGTTAACCTAACTCTGCCAACTCCAAAACAAACCATGTCCCTCAGCACCACATATACACATCTTTTAAAAACTTGGCGACCCCTTCTCTCACCTGGGTAGCCTGTCCTAATGCTTAACAACCCCTCTGGTGAAGAATGTTTTCCTAATATCCAACCTAACCCTCCCCTGGTGCAACACGGGGCTGTTTCCTTTTGTCCTGTCACCTGTGAGAAGAGACTAACATCTATAGAGAATTTGGTCCTTTGAGTTTGGGCTCTGGGTTGTGAGGGAGATTCTCAGCAGGAATGGGAGTGTTTTGATGGACCTCTGGTGCTGTCTTGCAAGTTGAGTTAATTTTCATAAATCTCTGGGAGTTCTCTTCCCTTGTAGATCTGGTACATGAACAACATTGCCTGCCTCTGGCTTTCCTGAGTTTGGCTTTTGCTACAGTGTGTGTGGGTCTCTGGCTGTTGAAAGGTGAGAATCAAGGTGTACAAGTGGTGGGAAGCACAGAGGGAGGGGGTCTGGGGCCAACACATCCCTGTGGTCCCACCAAACTGAAGGTGGAGACCACAGCTCTCTCAAATGCGAATCTCTCTGCCTGTCCCTTCTCTCAGCTCTGTGCTGACTGCAGACTGAGAATATAATTTTACAGAAAGGTAAGAAGTCGAGCCTCAGGTGAGGGTTATTTTTGCTTTCTCCTGTGGTGGAGACTATCCTTACTCAGGCACATTGGGGCCCCAGATTATGGTGAGATCTGAGCCCAGTTGTCCAAAATGCTGCCATCCTTTCAGAGAATCTTCCTTGCTCTGAGCACACAGCCAGCACAGTCTGGTCCTCCAGTAGGTACTGGTGTGCATTGTGCCCACTCTGGAAGACCCCTTGGGTAGATGTGGCCAAAGACCATCAGGCCTGGAGGGATCTGGACACAAAAAGTCATAGAAGGTAGCTATGGTCCAGAGCAGCCAACCTCAGCTCCTGGCTCCTGCCTAAGGGAGTGCTGAAGTGGAAGAGATTTCCTTAGCCCGTCACTTTTGCTTTTCTTGGTTATTGTTTAAAATGCAGAGATTATGAGGTCAAACTTTCCCAGCCAATATTTTTCCTAATGAAAAATGTAGTAGGGTACGAGTCAGTGATCGAATCTATATGTTGAGTGTTCCACACTACAGTGATTTCCACAGACAGAACTTCAATAAATCTTGTTTTCAGAGAAATTATATGAAGCTGATGCTCTATTTTTGCCAGTTTAAGATCACTTTTCCCCTATACTGTACTCTGTCCAGGTGGAACTTTTCTCAGCTGAGCCAGGTCTTATGCTACAGCCACACAGTGGATCCTCAGGGCTGCAGTATGAGCGGGGCAGGACTATGAAGGTGGCCACCAAAGTCCTTTTGGGCCACCCCACATGGCATTAGTTTTGTGGGGTTCCTTTTGCAACAGACCTTTCTTAGACTCACTGCCCTTCAGTTTTCGAATAGGAGGCATTTTGCCTGAGTGTTGGTAACCCTGGATACATCACCTTCCCCATCAGGAGAGAATTGCAGGTACCGGATGCACATGAGTAGCACTTGGTGTGCTCCATATCTGGTGAGGGACATAAAACTTTGTCCTTTCACCAGGCGCACTCCTGCCTCTAGTCTGTATTATTCAGTGCTGGAACTGCAACGGCCTCAGTCAGTGCTCCATTGTGTTGTATGCAATACAAAGGCAGCCCTGTCATCCTGCAAAGCACCTCTGACATACCAATGATATCATAGGATGGGTGGAAAGTCCTTCCACATCCTTTCTTCATTGTAGCCAAAGGTTTTGTTTCCCTGATTTCCAGCCTGGTTTGGTGCTGCTCATTGAATAGGCAGATGTGTGGGGGGCTCTGTGGTCCCCATATCAACTGCCTGGCTGTCAAATGTCTCCACCTGCTCAGTGGATTCAGCGACAGCCCATGTATGACAGTATTTCACAGCCTGTCCATAGGATCAATATGACATTTCCATTCATCATTAAATATGTCTTCTTTACTTTGTGCTGCATAAATCAACCTTTCAAACATGGTCCCTAAGCGGAGAGTTGCTCTCAGAGTCCACTGACCAAGACAAGGGCTTTTCTTAAAGGCTTTAAATGTTCTCACGCTTTGCTGGCACAAAAGACATAAACTTTGGGAAGAAGCATGGAAATTAGGTGCCTCTCGCAGGTGTTGGGAAAGGTCCAACCTTTCTGCTGTCCCTGCATGCTCTGTTATGTTGCTCAGTGCAGGAGGTACCTTAACTGAAACAGCTTGTGTTTGCCTCAGGGGCTGGGAAGGTACCAATGTCACTGGTCCCAGGCTGTGCTGGATTTTGTATCTTAAGAATGATCCCAGATTAGCTTGGTGTGAGCAAGGTCGGGTGCAAAGACACTGTTTGCTTGCATCCTCTCTCCAGATGTTGATGTCTGGTGCTCACTCCTGCCTGTGCAGCTATGACTCCCATAGTGAGGGGAGAGTGTGGGACTGGTTTCCTGAGATGGTGGGGATGGTCAAAAAGCATCCTGTCCTTCCCATGGTGACACACAGGCCTTTCTTAACAGATGCAAGGGTGGTGGATGCATAGGATCCATACGATGCTTGGGCAGAAAGACATACTCAGATCTTTCTGAAGCCAGCCACAGCCTTTGGCAGCAGTGGAGACAAAAGGAAGGAATACAAGGTATGTATGAAGTTGGCTCTGCAGCATGCTCTGGTCTCTCCTGTGAAAAGTGGAACCCTCCCCATTTGCTGTCTTTTTGTCAGGCAGCTCCCTCGTCCCTGTGACACACACACACATACACACACATTTTAGCTCTGTCTGCAAAGCAGTTTGGGAATCAATATTGCAATTGTGTTGTAAGTGAATTAGTTATAGATCAGCTTGGAGTAGGATTAGCTTATAGATCAGATGGCTGGCAGGTTGCAGGGAAGGCATGCAGGCAGACACGCATGCACACATATCCCCCGACACACCACTCTATTGATGCACAGCAAGAAGAGAAGGGTGAGACAGGGTTCTGTGGGCCTAGGGCTGCTGGCCTGCAAAGTGCTTCTGTACACAGGCATTGTGGGCAGAGGAAGGCTTACTCCTGGGATTTGCAGCACTTTGAGTAGTGGGGCTTCAGGGGTAGCAGAGGTGATGCTACAGCCTGATCTGGAGTCTGCAGATGTAAAAAGAAAACCCGTCAGCTAAGTCCATATAGCTCTGCCCCAATGGCTTGCATCCTTTCTGCAAACAATCACATCTCAGCCAACTGATGTGGACATATATACCAAAAATTATGTAAAAACCCAAATCCAAGCCAGTTCTCACAGATTCCCTTTTACTTTTTCTCAGAAATTGAAATACATTGCTCTTTTCTAATTGCCATCTGCAAACCTTGGGTTATGACCTTTTTAGTGACCTCACATGAAAGCAGCATCTCCACACAGGGATAGGAAAACTGAGTCACAGAGAAACAAGCTGCTTGCTGGAGCCAAGGCAGCTGATTCAATGCATCCACCCAGGTTCTCAGCCTGCTCCATACACTGCCAGCCCTGGACCCTGCTTTCTTCTGGTGCACTGCCCACGTCTTAAAGTCCTGTTGAGTCTCTTGTCGCCACTCTAGGATATTCTAGCTTCTAAAATTAGCGCCGTGCTTGGGTCCATGCTCAGGGGGTTCCCTTTATATAATCCCCCTGCCTCCCCTCCCACTTCTGCGTTGACTAAGCATGCTGTAAAAACAACTTGCTTCTAAAATAAGCATCTCTTCTATCTCCCAGTTTAAACCTGAGTAGTTGAGCTGTGCCAGCTCTCTGGCCGTCTTTTGCTGCAATGGCACCTGGAGTAGCTGGAGTGAAGGAATGTGAGTGGGTTAAGGCTGTATGGCCTTCAAATGGGATCAGGGCTTTGCTAGACAGAGGAGCATGGGGACACGACAAGGTGGGGCACTGGGACAGATGTCCCTCCAGTGTTACCCACTGCTGGACAGCCCATCATCTCTGAAGAGCATGTCTGACATCAGGACATGGTTGTTTGACATCAGAATGTGTTCTTTTGCTGAGATGAAATACAGGCAGACCTCTGAGGAATGCCAGTCCTCTGGGCAAAAGTGACTTTACACTGGCACTTTGTGCTGACTTTCCTAAGTAATCATGTCTCCAGACCCCGTCTCCTTATGTTGAATCAGTTCTCAGGCATGAAGCCAGGTTGCTGCATCTCACTTTACACCCACTGGATTTGAGCTTAGGACGGATCCCAAGCTTGCTATCGTAGCCATAAATCTGGAGTAGTTCCACTGAAGTCAGGGGAGTTAATTGCAGATTTACACCCAGTGCCACTGAGATGGAACCCAAAAAGGGTAAAGGCAGGCTACAGAGGATTTACCCCGGCACACTGCAGAGCTCGACCCCTGGCAGTGCATCTGTGCCTGAGTATCCCATGAATGGAGTTATTAGAGCAAGCCCTCTCTTTCTTATTTGATATAATTTACTGCTGTCCCATCGGGTTCCCCTCACTCTGCACTCCGTGAAACCAAGTGGAACTAACCCGAATAGGAGGATTATGGGCTCCAAATGGAAACGGTCGCACCAAGCCGCCAAGCGAAGCACCTCGCGCTGAGCAAAGAGGGTGGCTGACAGGCTCAATGACATGCCAACACTTAAAACACTGATGATGGATGAATGTCATCCTGCTGGGAAGGGAAGGGGATAGGGAAAAGGGAAGGATGGGGGGGCAGGGA
>JAOXOE010000632.1:17126660-17196707 GCA_028565055.1 Phoeniculus purpureus | reverse complement strand
CCCCTGTGGGTATTTTGGATCTTTGCCTCCAGTGGCTCAAATGCAGGTGTTGGATTGTAGCCATGGGGAGCCAGGGAAGAGGAGCTGGCACCAGAGTTGATGTCTGCACTGATCCTCATCCGTGGGTTGTGATTCATGGGGAGGAGAGCTGAGCTTCTGTCCGCGGGCCCCGCTGCTTTCTGTACGCTGGATTGAAATTTTACTGCTCTTGGCAGCTCTCTTGCCCACAGCACAGGCACATGCAAAGACGTATGTATTTATATATGCACACGTAGAACACTTGGGCAGGATGTTTAACAGATGTGTGTGTAAATGTACGTACATACATTTATACAGACATAAACACCTGCCCTTGACACACACGCACAAACATATGAGATTTCCTCCAAGACACTTCATTAAAGGCCGTTGTTGTTCCCACCTTTCACTGTATATTATATTTCATCCACAAAGCACATCTACTAAATGACTTTAAAGGTTTTCTGTTGGTTTTTTTTTTATTCCCCAGATGTCAGGGGATGTCAGCAAGATGGCTGCATTACTCAGAATATTGCGGGTATGTCTCCAGAGTGCCTGGGCAGGGGATTTGTCTGTCTCCTGTTGTATTCCTGACAGCAAAGTAATTTGCTTGTATAGATTCTGGCAACAAGAACAATGCAAAATCTGGCTGCTCAACAGTGTTGCTTTTTTGACTCAAGGTTGAACAACTTCAATGTGGAGACTTCTGGGATTCCTGTTGCACAGCTGTTTGTTCCTGGTGTTGGGTGACTCTAGGTGGGACTGTGCTGGACCCCTCCCTAGCACAGGGACTTGTGAAAGGGGCTCTGTTGTGGGTTATGTCCTTTGCCTAGGGCAGAGGAGGGCCTTTCCTCTAGGCAGCATCCTGTACTGTGTGCCATGGCCTCTTTCTGCTCAAGAGCCTGTAATGCAGGCATAGCATCACACATGGTGCCCCCACAGCTGCTCCCAGAAGGATGAATTTTGGAATTGCCAAAAGTCCATAGTTATGCAGCAAAGACACAAGAGCTACCCAGGGAGAGAGAGATCCTATGTGCCTGTGAGAAGAGCACGTGCTCTCCAGGTGCATGAGCAAATCGATGGTACAGCAGCTGGTGTCCGGATAGGCAGCTGACGTGCTGGAAAATGAAGCAAAATCAATCTCAGTGTGTGCTAGTCGTTTTGCAACTCAAAGGGGGTAAAAGGGTGGGCTAGGCTTGGGAAAACAGTCTGCAGGGGCATCTCTGGGAAAGGAGCCCTGTGTGGGGCTGGATGTGGTCCTGTGGAGAGGTGTCTGCGCTGGCGTTTCAGCAGGCGGCGCTCCCTGCCCTCGCTCGCTCAGACCCCAGCACCCCTGGGATTAATCCTGTCACCCACCTCTGATAGCAGCTGCTTAACCGCGCACAGCAACCCTGCGCAGCAGTTTCAGCAAGAGAGAGAAGAAGCCTGTATCCAATTGAAACCGCAGGGGGGATTTAGGGAGGCAGAAGGTAATTTCCCGAGCTGGAATATGGCCAGGATACAAGGACTAATATCCTGGCTCTTGGGGAAACAGTCATGGGATCTTTGCTCACTGAGAGTCATCCTGATCTCTGCTTTAAGTCAGATCTGAATAAAAGGAAAATGGGACAAAGGGAATAACCCTTCCAAGATGCCAGGTTTTCAGGGCATTGCTTAAAGCTGCCCTCATGGCAAGGAAGAGCTTCCCAGGTTCAAAGCTGCTGGGCACCTTAGATACAAAGGCCCGACAGTCTCTATCCCCTTGCATGGGTGCTCTTGAGCCTGAGACTCCCTTGTGCACCCAGATGGGGCCAAGGAATTACCTAGCCCCGAGGAAGGAAGCAGGGTGCTAACATCCATCAGTAGCCACAAAGTACCTCTGTAACCTGGTCACGTCTTTGTGTCTGTGCTTCCCTCTGCTGGGAGACACCAGAGAGGCTCAGAGAGGTTCCTTGGCAAAGCATAGTTGGGGATGAGGGCTGTATGCCAGCACTAAACACACATGTAGCAACCCTTTGCCCCTCGGGAAGACTTGTTGGTTGGGTCCAAAACTTATCCCAGAAAAAATATAACCTGCTGCAGAAACACCACAGGGGTAGGAGTGTGAACACTTTGTCCAACTTGCCTTTTTCAATGTTTTTGTGGACTCAGAGCAATTGTGAAACTGTGGTCATAAGGGGATCATGGACTGTGTTTGCTCATTTAATTCTCCAGGACTGCTGGACTCAGGGCCAACCCTTGGAGGCATCATGATCCCATAGAGAGAGGAGGCTTGGCTTTCGGGATAATCTGTTCTGAGATGCAAGATTAGCTGTCTGGGAAGGTCTAAGCTGGTGATCTGGGCAAGCAGCTGGGGGGCAGGGAGAAGATCCACCTTGCAGAGCTACCCTGATGCTTCCCTACCAGCACAGCCTCATGGCCTGCAAGGAAAGAGCTGGAGACCTTCCTGTCTGGCATGTCACCAGGTCTCCATGAAGGACATGGAAGAAAAAGGATGCAGATCCATTGCCTGTGGGTGCTGCCCCACAGTACTCAGGCATGCAAAGGTACCTTGGGGAGGGTGCAAAGTGCTCTGCAGTGCTATCACCCCCTGCTTCTGACCTTCATCTTCTTAGGCCTGCCCGGGAATGCGTGAGGACTGCCACAGTCCTGAAGTGCCACCATTTAAGCAGCACAGAAGTCCCACATCTCCTCCTTCAACATTTCCACAGAGCATCATATTTTTCTGATCCCTCAAATGCCTAGCCATGGTGTGCAGCTCAGAAAGTTATCTGGCAGTTGCTTTAAAGTTCCTCTTGGGGACTTCTGAGGTAGCTCTGTGGCCCTGGCTTGGAAACCATTGCAGAGAGGACAAAGTGGGAAGGGAGGCAGCCTGTTGGCTGGAGCAGTGCAGGTGTGAGTGCTGAAAAACACTGAGTCCCATGCAGGAAGTCCCACTGCTGCTTATGTCTGCCATTGGGAAGGGATCCTACTCGCTGCTCAGTGCCACAAAGCTGGCAGGAAGAAAAAACATCCCTGACATGTAGGGGCAGGTGAGGGCAGGCTGCCTTGCAAGGCAGCTCAGCTTGCATCCCTGGCTTTTATGGTACCGGTTTGGTTAAATGCTTCGCTCAGGCGGGGCAAGTCATTTCAGTGAGCGGTGCTGATGCACTGCTCTAATGGAAGTGAGGGCTGGGTTAGCACTGCTGGGGCAGCTCAACAGCTTCCTGCCTGTGGGAAGGAGAGATAAGGTCTGCTTTAAAATTTAAAAGACTTGGAAAAAACACTAGAGGCCCCCAGGTTAGGAATTATTGCTATTCCTAGTGTGGCTAGAAAACCTTGAATGTAATCTGCAGGATAGTGTCTCTTTAATCAGTGTCTGCAGCAGGTTAATAGCTAGGGCTCTCCTCACCTTTACAAGTGATCCTTTCAGGCCATTTTCTTCCTTATGGCTGGGCTCCCTGTGATCTGCCTGCCGGCTGGTAGCAACTCTCTGCGTCGTCCTCTTGTCTGTCACCACGACAAGGCAGGGGATAACAAGCAGCAGCCCATCTCGCTGCCCCATACATCACGGCCAAGATCTGTATTCTGACAGTTGCATTTTGTCTCCTACTTTCTGAGCAACGTGCCCTCAGAAAGTCAGAAGATGAAAGTATCCTCAGGTTTGATTGAAGACCCAGGTCAGGCAGACGCATCCTCCAGACCACCTCAGGAGATCCGGCAGCTGGGAGTTGTTGTCCTCCTAAATCGTATCAAGAGACAGTAGAAAAGCTGCCAGAGCTTCGCTATGCTGTGTGGTTTTCTTGCCTTGCCCATTCCTCCACCCTGGTTCCTGCCTTCTGGCAGCCAGGAATGAAATGAACCAAGCCCTAATATTAACAGGTCCTGACCATTGCACTGTGCTTAATTGGGTTTGTGTGTTTAGCAAGAGGTTCATAGTGGGAAAAAGGGTTTGCTATTGGGAAGACCACAGCAGGCTGCTTTGACCTCTTTGACCATGTCCGTGGAGTTTAAATCCCCAAAGCACAAAGCAGAGCTGAGATGCTGGTCCCACTGCCTGATGCCTCCACAAGCTGGGTCTCTCATACATACAAAGGCAAGTTCTCACTGTGCCACAAACAGGCTGGGACCTCACATGTTCTGCAGCTGGATTCTGTGTCCCCTCTCTCAGTCTAGACCATTCAAGTGCACCCGTGCACAGGGTCCCAGGGCAGAAGCGAGGGCAGACTCTTCTCTCAACCTAAGGTTGTTCATCCATCTATCTATCTATCTATCTATCTATCTATCTATCTATCTATCTATCATCTATCTATCTATCTATCTATCTATTCTATCTATCCACCCTCGAGTTCCCAGAACAGGCAGGAAAATACCTCTCACAGGTATTTTGGTGGAGTCTCTGTGGTGAGACTGGCTCAGTAGGTACCATTTGTCCTGTACCTGTTTGCAGGGCACAGACAGGTTTGAAGGCTGGGACAAGACACTGGTCTCTTGTGGCTGAGGCTCTGCAAACATGGCTGGAAAACCAACACCAACCTTCGCATGAGGCCAGTGGGGAGCTGTGGCATAGGTTTGGAAGAACCAGGGAGATTTTCAAGAACAGAAGGAAACCAAAGATCTCACCAGGACCTGCTTCCCACCAATGTAGTGATGTGTGTATGTAATGTTTCCCTGAGAACCACAGCCTGCCCTTGGTGCACACAGACAGACCATTTTGGCCATTACTAATAAAGATCTTAGTGGGAGCCTTGTGCAGCCTCATGCCCAGCAATGGCTTCTTATTGGACTGGCTTTGTGTTACCCTGCCTGACAGAGAAACCACATCCCAATCTTCCCACCACCCCTCCAAGGAAGCTGTGTTTCAGAAGCAGGGGACTATGCAGTCCCTCACCCAGTGGGACACAGTGTGCGCACACATGTGAGAGCCAGACTGTATCAATCACTTGCAATTCTCTGAGGGTCCTGACTGTTTGCAAAGGCAGCTCTGTCAATCAATAAAAAGCAATCACAATAATGAAGTATGAAATAGGAAGAAAAGATTTCAAGCTCTACATTGTTGGGGGATTGGAAGTTTTCTTTAAATGAAGCAAGAGAAGCTGGGAACACAGAGAGGCTCTGTGGGAGAACACAGCAGGGACGACAAATCTGCTTCTTTTGCATGGGGTAAGTGGCAGGACCGCGGCTCCTCCGACCAGATCCAATAACAAGGGAAAGGCTGAGAGAGGACACCCTGTTTCTGCAGACACAAAGGATAGGCTGGTGGCGGCGACTTTCTCTCTGAAAAGTCACGTTTGCCAGGAGAGGCTGTGAAATACAAGCCGTTCCCAAGAGTCTGTTCCCTTCTCGTCCCTCCCCAGTCTGGGGAAGAGAGTTGCTCTAATTTTGTTTTTATTATCGTTATTTCCTCCTGCACGAGTGCTGGGAAAGTGGTGAATTTTGCAGCTGCCCAAAAGTTGTTGGGAAGGGGGATGTGAGGGACACATGCCAGAGTGGGATCTCTTCTCACCTTCTTCCTGGCTTCCCACGGGACTGGGCACAACCAAAACCAAAGCATCTCCTTGTTGCCTCTCCTCTCCACTCTAGGTATCCCCACCCACCCCATTTCCCCTTGGGTAGATCCTGCGGTGTGCAAAGGCAGCCGTGTCACCAAGCATGTGGGACTGTGCTGGATGCATTGGCAAAGGGATGGGGAAAGCTATTTATCACAACAGGCTTTTAAAAACAGAGTCATGAGCCTTCTTACACAGGAGAGGAAGTTGCAAGGCTGGGTAGAGATGGTGGCCTTCCTACAGACTGCACTTGCCAAACTTTCCCATCTTTCTGAGGCAAGGCTGGTCTTGACAGGGCTTTTTAAGTGCTGAGGCAAGATATTCAAATAATCTTCTCTAACTAAGGCTCCCACAAATTGTAGCAATCTTTACTTGCAGCCATGTGATCTCCAATAGGGCAAAACTCTCTTCTGCCATAGCAACATCAATTAAAAAAAAATTAGAAAATCAATGAGATCTTTACCTGGCAACCAAAATCTTCACTGATCCATAGTAGTAAGGGCTGGATGCAATTGCATGCGGTCTGAGAAGGCCTCAGACAGTGTCTGAGATTGCTGTGAAGGCATGTAGGTCAGCCACACTCTGTTCCATATCTATTCTGCCAGCTTGTGAGGATTTTTAAGCAGCACTTTACAGGTATGAATTAATTTAGGCTGCAATCCAGGTGGTTCATGAGCTACAGGAAGGGACACATTCATTGCCATTTTTAGAGAGAGGATTGATGCTCAATATCCCTGAGCTTGACCATTCTTGCAGGGCAGCTGTGGTCCCAGTGCCAGCTTCACCTCTTGCCTCTCCTCCTCTTCCACCTTGTGTGTGATTATACTGCATTCTCTTTGCTTTGATTATACTAACTGCTGGAGAAATGCCTGAGATGCAAACAGGCTGTGGGTACCTCACTGATGCCTCCTGCATGGATATCTTTGTCTTGCAGTACAGCCTACATGAGAACACAGAGAACAGCACATACAGAACAGGGCCAGCAGCTCTTCCCATCTTCTGTGGGCTTCATGCTTGCTGAGGAGATGCAAATATGGAGGGAGAGATACCTTCTGGTCAGGACAGGTACAGCTGTACAGGTGCTCTCTGATGGCATCTGTTTGTCTTTCTTTGGGAGTGAAGAAAGCAAATGCCATGAAATACCTGTTTTCCTGGCATGAAAGAAGCATTTGCCATTGCTGGTCACTTTCGTCAAATCAGACGGTGCTGGAGCCATCTGAGCTTCCAAAAGGGTCACTGAGCCATGAACAATCCTTGTTTCCTGTTTGGTCCCCCTCTTCCAGTCTAGCAAACAGCTTCCTGCTCAGGCTATGAGAGATGGGAGGAAGAAAAGAAGGCAGATTTACTCCATGAAATTAATGGAGTGACACTGGGTGTTAATATCGTATTTACCAACATCTCCTCCTCTGTCTTTCAGTTAGACACTTAGAGAAAATACCCTAAGCAGGCCATTGCGCTTTACCCTATTTGTTTTGGATTTCCAAGGAAGGAAAGAACCCTGTTCTAAGGGGAAAGGGAGGGAACCTCAGAATCAGATCTTCTCTAGCAGATTTGACTCAGCTTACCTCAGGGTCACAAGCCCACATGCACTCACTCCCACCTTGTCTATACATGCTGGCAGGAAAGATGAAGTTGAACAAACCATTTACACGCCAAGTGGATTAGCCAAATTGTGTTAAGCCCCCACAGGGATGCCCTTGTTCACAGCCTTCATTTGATTTCTCTTTCAAAAGCCCACCAAGCTGAATGTGATTACAGCCGCTTAATCCTGCCTGCTCGTGTCCACGTGGGGTTAATGCAGTGTAATAGACGCCCTTTACAAGTGCATGCTGGTGACCATTCCTGCGTGGCTAAACCCCAAGCCCAGAAGTTCAGCAGATGTAAACCCAAAGCACAGGCCCTGAGTGCTACTGCCTGACCAAAGAGCTGCTCTCACAGGTAAAATATGGAGGGTGAACTCCATCTTCCCAAGACAGAACAGAAAATCTGTGTCAGAAGCAAGAACTGTTGGCACTCAGCTCCAGATCATTTCAACTCTTGCAACACTGAACATCCTCGGCAGGTTTAGCCTGTGATCAGCTTTTTTTTCCCAGAGGTTAGGAAGTGGCACCCAAGTCCCAGCTCTATCAGGAGTGCTGCCCTTTCTGTCTGATCCCCACCTAGCAGCATGTGTGAGACCTTGCCCAGGGGTGTCTCTGCTGATGGACAGGTTTGCTTTTAAAACAGTATCGCTTTCCTAAGGCAGAAGCTACAACCAAAGTGTCACTGCAGCCAAACACTGGAAATCCATAGAGCTGCTCAGCGAGCTATTGCAAATCTGTCCAGCTCTGCCCAGTCAGGCATGGGAGACTGAAAAACACAGGGGAAGAGACTTACATTGGTTGCCTTTTATGAATAAGAAATCAAACTGATGCTGCCTTCAGGAGGGGAAGGCTGCAAAAGGTGGAGGGAGGCGTTTCCCAAACCGATCCTTTGCATCAGCCAGAACTTAAAAAGAAACCCAGGCCTCTGCACAGCCCTGGCCAGAGCACCTCTCCCTGTTTTCACTCAAGAAACCTCCCAAAGCCGTTTGCATCTATGTGGAAGTTTGCCACAGCAAGGTGTGCAAGGTGCTCCATTTAGGGAGAGAAAAACAGTCATGGTTCGATCCTATTAATCTGCAAGAAAAAAGGCAAAGATGTTCTTATGCAGAGACAAGGCGGGATGAAACCTGAGGGGATCATTTCCCTCACTCTTTCAGCCAACACTCAACGCACAAACTGTCTTTTCTCAAAGTCAGACTACCTGCCAGGGGAGCAAATCCGTTCTCCTGGCATTTCTGGACTGTATCATATAATCTCCTTAATAAAGTAATCAAGTTCCAGATTCAAACCAGTTAGATTACTACCCTGCTGAAAAGGTTTAATTCATAACATCACTACAAGGAAACTTCCTTAAAATGTGCTTCTTCTCACTAGACTGACCAAAAATAAAAAAGCCACGCAAGTAAACGGTGAAACTGTTATTTCCCCATGGAAACTGTTGGCTTTGCCAGAACGATATTTTCCATTAAAAATGTTTTGCTGCAGAATTCCCAACAAGTCAGGTTGCTGCATCACTGATTTTAATTGAACACAGAAATTCTTGTTTTCCTTTGTTCTTAAACTTAGATTCAGAAGAAGGGATGGTTACAGACCTTTCTGCCTCCTTCACCAGCAGAGTACCATCACCCACCAGGTGACAAGCACAAAGATAGCAATGAAAACCCAAGGTGGCTCTTGCTACAGCCTGTGCTCCCCAGGCAGTGGCATAATCTCTCACAAGGCTGCCTCAGCTCTCAGATCACCCTCCATCTCCAGCTGGTTTTTTGGAGATGCTCATTTTCCTAAGCGTGGCTCTGGCAGTGAGACTCTGCTGAATTCACAGATAATCAGTATCTAATTGGATTAGGAGCTGATAATATCTTTGACCTTTTTTAATGGCTTGCCTGGCCTGCCTTTCTGCAAGGCTGAGGTTTAATTTTAGGCAAGAGTTTTTTTCCACAAGTGAAGCATGACCCTGTTAACCTCTGAATCAGAGAGGTGACCTTCCCTCTCTCTCCCCAGCTGCTGTGGGGCTGTTGGAGATGGCAGTGCACACAGAGGCTTTACACATCTGTGTACAGACAACCTACCTGCAGAAGTGATTCAGGATCAGGTTTTCAGTTAGAGATGAGCTGATGCAGAGCTAAATCCTCAAGCAGAAATCATAAGCGAAAACAGTGTCAGCATCCCTGACAGTGTCAGCTGCATGAGTTATTCTATAGGCAATGCAGGGAAAATGAATTGCCAGTGTGACAAAGGGTCCAAAGATCGTGATAGTGGGTGTTTGTGAGACAAAGGCACAGCGATGCTCTCACACTTTTGTGGTTATATCTTTGTCCAGTTCACCCAGTCCCAACACTGCATCTAAGCACAGCTCCTACACATATAAGCAGGTTCATCCAGTGGCTAAACCCATCTAAGAGCAGAGACAGAGTGAGCTACACCTAGCTCACACCCATTGCAAATATACTGTGAGCAGAGATCAAATGACCACACTGCAGTCAGACAGATCTACCTGCACATCCACATGTGTGTGAATGTACCCCATGAGCACAAAGGGACACCTTGTCCCACCTGATGCAAGCATGTGTGTGTGTTATCCATGCATGCATCCATCTGTCCATCCATCCCACCTGCCCTACCTGCCTGACATATGCTCTTTGCTGAGACTCAGCTGAGCACCTGGGGTCTTCAACTGCTCTTCACCACTCTGCCGTCCTTTGCCTGTTGTCTCTCTCACACACACAAGCCGCAGCACCACAAAATCACTTTATCTTTCCCCTCTTGAAGAAACTCTTTCTTGCATACCCTCTCTGCTGATACACCTACCAAGCTCTCCCCCCTCTGCTCTCACTCACACAGATCCCTCTACACAGTCCATAAAAATTCCCTGGCCAAGGCAATTCTGTTAGACCAGCTTTCACAGTCCCTTCAGCAGGGACCCGACGGGCTGAATTTTAGGGCATTGGGATTTAAGGCAACACAGAGAACAGGAGGAGAGGGAAGGCTGCCTGATGAACAGCAGATGTTGGTGATCATTGAATGGAGCTGTTAATTTAACTGGAGTTTATTGAATGGCAATTAGGTGGGGCTTCATTACTGTAGCCAAGTGGCACAAAGATGTGTGGTAAAAGCCCAGGGAGCAGGGATGTTTGCTGGCAGAGCAACATCACTGATAGGGTGTTTAGGATCTAGAGTTCCTTCTTCTGGATGGTGCAGGTTGGAGTTCAGCTGTCAGGTTTGTCTCAAGGTAGAAGACAACAGGTTGAGTAAGTGGCAATAAGTGTATGTACTCAGAGGAGCAGAGAATGAGAAAGAAATTAAGGTCCTAAAATAGTGTCTGTAATAATTTGTGGGAAACAACATGGGTAAGATGGGCAGTTCCCCAGGTCAGTTAGGGACTGGGATAAAAGCAGGGGAAAGAGGGGAAGAAGAATTTGGAGCTCTGTAAAATATATCCAGGTACTTCAACCCGCCAAGGGATAGGACAGGGTGTCTTCAAGCTTTAGAATAACTTTCCTAAAGCAAGCAGTGTAGGATCCCAGCAGGGCAGGTTTCTATTTCATGCGATAGCCAGATGCTACGTTTAAATGGTGTTCTTCCAGCAAGCTGAGGGTCATATCTCATGACACCACTCTGCTGTGTGGGGTGGCTATGATGCTGCCAGAGAGGAAAATCAGTGCTCTACTCCCACTGAATGTGGACACAAACCCCACCAAGGCTGTTTCCCAAGAAAAACTCAAAGGTGCCTGTGTCAGCACAGCCTTAGTGTTTGGGTGGTTTGACAAGTGCAGAGAGGTCAAGGGGGCTCTAACAGAGCTCCACAGCCCCAATTTAACCTCACAATGTCCAGTGCAAATGAGGATCCAGGGTGAGGTTACACAAAATTTCTGAGCAGATCTTGCTCTTAACACAGGAGGCAGTGCTGCACACAAGCAAAAATTCTCACTCTCCTAATGACATGATTATATTTTGCTTCTGTCTTGGGGGAAAAATCAAATGATCCAAGTTCAAACACAAACAAAAACTTCCGCTAATGAACAAATTGCCAAACTAGACCACAGCAGGGATTTGGAGGGTTAAAATGTTTGGGATTAATTAACTGATTAATTAAAGCCTCACATCAGCCTTCATCCCTGCAGCCCTGCTATTGCAGGAGTGTACTGGGAGTATATGATCCCATCAGCATGATGCAGGAATGCTGGGGAGAAAGTGCTCAGCAAAGGAATTTTACATACACAGCCCCAGTGTTTAGGACTGTGGGGCTAAAGGCAGCTGTGCCCCATAGACCTTGTGTGAGACACCCTCATATCTCTGCTCTTGGTTGGAGTGGCTGTGCATCAGAGTTGCTGTCTACTTTGACATCTTAAAAGAAAAAGAGTTTTCAAAAGCCAAAGGGACGTCTATGCCCTGTGGGAATGAGATTCCCTTTGCTGTGCTCTGCTGTGAGCGTGACAGTAGCCATGCTCAGCTCAGCAGTCCCAGCTCCCCACCGTGTTGCAGTGTCCTCTCAGAGAACTGTATATGAAGGCACATTTTGCAGGGGCCTGAGCTCTTAATGCTTGAAATTGGGTGGAATCTTTCATTACCATAAATGGCTAATCATGCTGCAAGGGAAAAAAAACCCACAATGCCTTTGGCTTCTTCTTCCATCATTCCTAGCCCACAAAACAGCCAAAGGAAACCTCCCCATGCCATGAGGCCACCTGCCTGATTCTCACGTCTTGGCTTGGTAGAAGTCTATCCACTAAATGTACAACTGGTGGATCTGGTGGGTCACCTGTTTTCTGGATGCTAGCAAAGTCTTCAAGACTTGAACCACTGCTTAAATCAGTGCATCTTACACTTAAGCCATGTGCATTCCACACTATTCACATGGACAATGGATCCACTGTCTGGGAGAGCACAGACAGCCTTCATTCATTAACCAGACCTGGCCAGGGGACTTGCAGTACAGTTCTACAAAGCTTGCCTGGGCACATAACTTTTTGTATATCAAGAACAGTGTTGCAAGCCTTCCCATCAGGGTAAGAGAAAAAAGAAAGAGAAAAATGCATATGGACCTGCACATAGAACAGGACATTAGATACTTTAAAAAGCAAATCTGAAGGCATCTCCAGGAAAGCACAAGTGAAAAAGAAGGAAGATGGCTATAGCAGCAGAATCTGTCCAGGCAGATTAAAATAGCCTGCCTTGGAAGTGTCCCTGTGAGAGTGGATTACAACAACTTAGTGTGTCTCACAGGTTTTTATTTTGCTGGGTGCAAGCATGGCAAGGGAAAAGGCAACCGGAGCTCAGCCCACCACTGCTTCACGCTATAAGTAAGGCATAAAGCTATCGAATCCACCAAATTCTTCCCTGTCTTCCAGTGCAGAGCAGTGCAGTGTCTGAGCTATGTATAACATCAGCCTCTTTGCAGTACCTGGTGTTTTCAATAAAGCCCTGAGTCCTGGATTCTGTGATTACATGGACAACTCTGATTTTTTTTTTTCTGAGAAAAACAAACCTGTTAATAGCTCAGACAGAAAGAAGAATTTAGGATTAGAGCCTGAGTGTGTCTAAATAGGAGTTAATTTTTCCTGAGGAATTTCTCATGGAGAATAATGCAGTTATTACAAGGTCAAGATTCTTTTAAGGAAAATACTTTGGTAAGGCTTTTTTATATTCTGATGAGTACAAATCATTCCACCCTCAAATTCCCAGGCTGAGCAGCAGTCTTCCTTCTAAAACATCGCAAGAGTATTCCTCTTCCCAAGTTAACACTTCCACTGACAAAAAGGACACTTTTCTCACTGGTGTTTTCCCTTTCCTTATTTGCTATTTAACTGCAACCTGCAGTTTGGACTCTGTTTTCTTTTGCTTTCTGATGTTTCTCACGTTTCCTGATTTGGAAAGACCAAGACCTCTGGCAAGCAAAAGTTTCCATCCCTTTTCCTGTCTAGCCAGCGCGAAGTTCTGGAGAAGGAGCTCCAAGCTGCAGGTCAGATATCCTGGTTTGAGGACTGTGTATGAATATTGAATTCTTGGCTACTGCAGGGAACTGAGTCTGTCCCAAACAAAATCTGTGGGTGCAAGAGGGTACCACAATAGCTTTCCCTGGTAGCTCTGCCTGCAGAACTTCTCATTGCAACGGCTCCATGCGCTCCTGCAGAAGATGAACACTTTTCAGATTGCAAAATCAATGTGTCACTGTTCATACCAATCCACACATGCAGTGGAGATAAAATCATGGATGGAAGAAATGTACTGCTCATCAAAGGGTAAAACAGGTGACACAGGCTGTGAACTCTGCAACATCCACACTTGAGTTCAGGTGGGCTTACCAGGAAGATGTGCCATTTCTGCTGCTCTCACGATGGGATCCTTCAGCAGCTAAGCCCACATGGGGAAAAAGGCAGTTCTCCCACAGGGCGTAGTCCAGAGCTTATCTGGGAAGAGAAGAGGTTTCTCATCACCATGCCCTGAGCAGCAGTACAACTTACATGCTTGCTCTTTCCATTCACTTCAGCCATGCCTCTGTGGATCCTCATAATCCACGTAGAATGCTACTAATTCCTATTCTTCATGAGTTCACAGTGATTGCAGCAGTGCCTGGAGACACCCGGGTTGATTCTGGCCACACTACTGGAGCTGCTGCATTTCTCCAGGGCACCAGACAGGTGAGGATCTAAGCAGACAAGATGGATGCACAGCACAGCAAAAAGAAACACAGTGACTCCCATTTCAGAGGGAGGAGAAATGGAGCAGAAAAAAAGATTAAGGCCTGGTCTCCTTCAGAGACTTTTGCTGACAGAAGTTTGAGTGTGTTTATGAACTGGCAAATTCCCTAGGTGCAAGTAAATTAGGCAGCAGGGTCAGGTCTCCCCCTCTGCATTGCCTGCATCCATTATCATGGGGAAATATCTGGGTTTGGTATACCCTGGAAGGGCACCGAGATGTTCAAACTGCCTTCAGTCCTCACTACACTTAATCTGCAGCTCTAGCTTCCCTGCTGCTCTGGGGATGACAAACCCTGAGGATTTGCTGGTTCTGGGTGGAGGGTGTCCAGTCCTGTGCAGGCAGCGTGGGTGCCACTCATGCTGAGGATGAGGTCCTGGAGAAAGGGCAGCTCTCCTCCAGACAGCATGGAGATGCCAGCCAGGACAGCCTGGAATACTTGGTGGGGGTGCGAGGTCCATGGTTTCTCAGCACTGAGAAAAGATGTGAAAGGAGGCAGTAGGCTGCAGCCAGCCATGAGCTGGAGATGTGAATTCAGCAAGTGACCCTGCTGATCTGTTTTTGGTGTACGACAGAACTTTACATGGGCTGTGAGATGCACCAGTCTGGCAAGAGGTTAGAGCAGTCTCCAAAAGATGGTTCAGCAAAGGTGGCTGTGCAATCACTGTCCATTCACAGAATCACAGAACATTAGGGATTGGAAGGGACCTCAAAAGATCATCTAGAACAACCCCCCTGCCAGAGCAGGATCACCTAGACCAGTCACCATCTGAGCTTTTGGGGAGTAGGGATTAGCGACAGCAGACAGCCTGGGGTCAGGGTGTGCTGTGCCACACAATTAGGGAAGAGGAGAAAGCGAGAGCTCAGGAGCTGACACAGGAGGATGCTGCTGTGAGTCAGGCAGGCTGCTCTGAGTGCAGGGCTGAAGACTGAGGGGAGCTGCCAGTGCAGCCTCCCAGTGCAGAATGCTGACACTTCTTTTTGTTCAGCCTGACAGCAAGCACCTGGTGCCCCACACGAGGGGCCGCTGGCCGCCCTTCGCCTGCAGCGAGCACGCAAGCACACACACGAGCTCCTGCGCAGCCCCGCAGGTTGGGATCAATGCAAACATATGCTGCCATTAATGGGAAAATCACTTCTGCAAACATGAGGGTCTCTCTATTCATGGCCTTCCTCTTTCTCAGCAGGAAGGAGGGAGGTCAAGTGCAGACCTTTTCTTTGAAATCCATGAAAGGGACAAGGCGGAGGTAGAAGGGGAGATGGATGAGGCTGATGTTGATAGGAAAAACAGGACAACAGCCCAGATTAACCTATGGGAGCTGTTCTCCTGCCATGAACTGTGCTATATCTGCTGTGCTGCCTTCCCTTCTCCCTGTCCAAATCTCCCTGGTGCTGCCAGTTCTGCCCTTGCCTATTGCTGATAAAGTCAGAAGGAGCATGTGGGATTCAGAAGAATGGTGCGACCAGATGCCACAATGATGCATGCAAACTTCTGCAAGGGTGGCAATCTCCTGTTTCATGGTTAAAAAAGTGCTAAAGAAGGGTGCTAGTAGAGCAGTTTTGGCAACTGGCTTGGAAGCACCCAATCTTTCTCAAAAGCACAGCATGTTTTACCCAGCCGTGATGTGCACCAAGGTCAGGTCACTCAAACTCAATAGAAGCCAGTTATCCGGATGCCGCTCTTCTCCCATGCTGAAGCACTTACAGAAGACCAGGGCTTGCTGCAGACATTTTCTGCAGAGCTCTCTCCTCTTTGGGCAAAGTGGTTTCTCTGATGTCCTCCTCTATTCCACTGGCTACCTACTGTGAGACACCTCAGCATACTTTGCCCTGGCAGTGGCAGCATGAATGTGGAGGGTGGGCAAATTTGGTTCACAAAGAATCAGGGGTCTGTAAAACAGCTGGAAGGGCCCCATATGCATCTGAATGTGAAAAGAGGTCACAGCTGACATTAGAAGAACCAAATGGAGTTTCTGGACCTCACAGTTGTTTGTCAAAGGCTTTAGCGCAATGCTGAGAGATGTCACTAAGGTGTCCTACCCCACTCTGCTTCAAGCTGCCCTGTGAGATGTCCCTTATCTATCTTGTATAAGAACCACTTTATGTCAGAAACTCTTGTCTGCATACACACAAAATCCCCACTTGCTCTTGAGCTGTCCCTGACTGTGGCTCTCACACAAAAAAATCTTCTACAAAGCCATAGTCTCACTGCAGGAAAAAAAATCTTCTTTCTCTGCATTTTGTTCCTTAGCCCTGAGCTTTAAGGTAGAAAATTGTCCTGTCTTGGCTTTGTGCCTGTTTCAGACCCATCTCAAAGCACCTGGTACTTTACGGCAACTCCATTTTATTTCCATGTGATGTCCGAACCCAAGCACGTGTGCTGAATTCCCCAGCATCTGGCCTTTGCTCACATCTATCTGTTGGAAGCTGAATGCATCTCTGATTTGGGAAATCAATCACACTTAATTGATGGGTGATTGTTTTCACATACGAGCCTGCCACATCATTTTCATCTTTATCACATTCCCTTTCTCTCCGGGTTTTGTGTGACAAGACAAGGCAATGCAGAAGGAAAGAGGTCGGTGACCTTGGACTTGGATATAATTGAAAAAAGGAGGCCAGCATCTCTTTTCTTTCCTCTGCTGGATCTGTTTGTGTTTCATTCAGCTGTCGAATGAGCATGTGCACATGCACTCACAGCCATATTTAATCCAGTCTTGCACATAGCCGTGCTGCGATGCCATGCCCGCATGTAAGACTCATGGCTGATGAGTCTCACAGAGCCATGGAGGTGTGTCCCCCTCCATTCCTCACAGCAGGGAAGGGGGACTGATACAGCATGGGGTCTGACACGTGGCAGAACCTTTTGGTGCCCAGTGTTTCTGGATGGCTCTGGGCATCTTGACGGCAGCCTTGGGGAGATAAGCCTGGTTTTTTAAGGAGATTCTGGGCAGATCTCTTTTCTGCTCCCCTCTTACTCCTTGTCCGGTTGTATTGGACCCTGTTCTTCACTAGGTCTCAGCTGGTTGGTTTTTTTACTGAAACATTATGATGTACAACAAGGCTCTCATTTCTTTCAAGAGCTCACATAATACACATGGTGCACAAAGCAGTCCCTCCCGGTGAATCTCTGCAAGGCCTTGTGCCCAAGTCCAGTCCCATGTGACCACCCGTTTCGTCACTCCATTGGGATGTACCAGTCCATACTGTTGATAAGATCCCAGCACACAGAGATTACTTCCCTTCTGTATTGGTGAGCTGAATTGTAAGCTGTTCCCCAGACTCCAGTTTGAAGGTCTCTATAGTATTGACTTTCTCGCACTTGGAAGTGCCTCATTTGTCTTACGCTCTGCATTTGTCTTTCCTGCCAGTGCAGTAGTAAGTGACTGAATCTTGCTGCCAGCTTTTCTCCCTTAATGACATACCACATATGCAGACAAGGATCTGAATCAGAGCTCTGGAGTCAGTCCCTGCTTCATCACTTTGGAGAAATGTATCTTAACACAGTATCCTTCCTTTGCAGTTTGTCTTGGGGCTTGGCAATGAAACAGCCCAAATACCCTTGAGGGCTCTGATCTAAGGCATATCTTCAGATTTTGGACTTATCTGAAGGCTGTGGTGTCAACGGCAGGGCTCCTTTCACTGGCTCTGATAGCTATTAGGTCAGGCAGCCTCAACTATCTCTGACTTCAGCTCTTGTCCTTTGGGGTGAGATTTGTCCCTTCCTTATGTGGGGAGAGCCTTTCCCAGCAAAGACCAACCAAAACCTTCTCAGACAAAATGTATTTTCTAGATAGCATGGAAGGAATTAAAGGTTCCTTTAAAGGTTCTGGATATGAGACCATGTGAAGCCTTTTTTTTCTTAGGTACCTCTGGTGTGTGCCTCTCTTTCTGATAGATGCAGCCCAGGCAGACAAGGCTGAAAAGGGTAGGAGGGAAGGAGTTTGTGTGATGGAGCTGTGGGTTTAATTAATTTCTAAATAAAGCTTTCATCAAGACACAGAGCCTCACTTCCCTCCCAGTTTTGTAAAGCTCTTGTCAATCTGTGACACAGCTGCCAGGCCAAAAAAGAAGCTGCTGGCATCACTGTGAAGGCGGGTACAGGAGCAGAGGCTGGGGAGTTGGACTCCTTCCCTCTGCAGAGCTGAATCAGAGCCCAAACCCAGGATAATACTGTGATGTACCTCCTGCCTGACTTCTCCTTTGTGCCAAGTCATCCCATCATGCTGAGGATATTCTACGTCTGCTGGACCTGCTTTTACCCAGAGGGGATTTGTGTTTGAAATGAACTTTGCAGTGTCAGTGTAAATGACCTTTTGCAAAGTCGCAGTGGAACTGGGCAAGGAAGTGCATGATGTTCACCAAAGCTGGGGGTACCTGGACAGAGGGGTTGAATGAGGTCTCCATGGTCTTCTTAGCACAGTAGCAAATATTGTCCTCTTCCAAACCTTTCTGAAAGCTGCCAGGAGGGATTGCATGAAGCTGGCAGGACATACTTTTACTGCAAACTGTGCATCTTTGGTGTTTTGTAGGGTGGAGCCTTTCCCATCATTATGGGAAGTGGTGGACTCTCTCCTCCCAAGGCTACTGGAGAATATGCCAGCTCCCTGTCCAGACAGTGCTATGTTCTGGAGCAGGAGGATGGAGCAATCAAACAAAAAGCAATGATCCAAGCATTATTTGCCTCTTGCACAAAATTTTTATGAAAACAGATGGAACATTTGCAGGTTTTTATTAAAAAACAAAGCCCAGAAATTTGAAGGCAAATTTGCATTTGCTATTAGTCTTTTCAGGCTTTTTTTCCCTTTTTGGAAAAAAAAAAAAGTTGATGACATTTTCCATCACCAAAAAATTCCCCTACTGAGAGTTAAATATAAAATTGAAAGTCTCCTGTGTTGAGCAGAGCTGAGAGGAAGAAGAAATTATTTCATTCCCTTGGCTCAGGCCAGGAGGGATCAGAGATACCTTGCTGAGAGTCTGTCTCTTGCTGGCCATCACCCAGAGGGAGCAGAGGCTCTCTATAGCACTCTGAGTGGCCACTGTGCCTTGGTAACATGCCAAAGCCTTTCCTTAGTGAGTATGAACAGCATCTGTCATTTTCCTGTGCTCTAGGAGCTCAGGATGGCCTGAGCAACCCACACAGCAGCTGGCAGAGGGAGCCACTGGGCTTTTGTGGAGGTTGAGCCCCTTTTGAGCAGAGGCAAGGCAGAAATCACAGCAGGGGTGTGTGGAGAAGTGGACCACAGAGTGTTCTAGGGACATCCCTTAGAGAATAAGCATCCCTGTGGTGATCAGAGCATCTCATCCTTGGCAGGCTCTTTGCCTGCAAGAGGCAAGAGAGCAGACCCAAACATCTCCGTCTTCATCCATCAGCAGAGATGGAGGAGCCCATGGCTTTCCTCCATCTTCTTCCACTGGCACTCAATTCAGACATATACTGAAAAAGGAGCTGTCATTTAAAATAAGAGCTGCTTTCCCAGGTCTCAGAGGACCCCCCTGATGTGACCTGCAAGGTGTTGCAATCCCTCTCTGCCACCAGCCTGGCTGGTTTTTTGCCACACATACACACACCTTCCTCCCCCTTCCACAGTGCTTATCACAAGCGTTTTGGTAGAACTGCCCTTGTCATATAAATCTAAACATAATTCTCTCTTTCCTGTTAAGCTAAAGAAAATAAACGTGTAGGGCTGTTACTGGAAGCCAAGCTGTAGGACTGCCCTAAATTCTCTTCTTATTGAGTCTGGGTTGAAAATCACTCAATTCTGCTGAGGACACACATCTATGCTCGCACACATAGGGAGGGAAAGCGGGAGGGCAAAGGAAAGAGAGAGAGAGAGAGAGTGAGAGAGAGAGAGGACGCGGTGTGTATAAATATCTTCGGTTCTCTAGATAGTCGGCAGATTTATTCCGCTGCCAAGCCTGCAGAAAATTGACTTGTTTCATGGAGGCAGGCTATTGACACATTACCGCAAGGAGGGTTAGGAGAGAAAGCGGTGCGGCTGGCGCCCCTCTATTATACGATAATGTAATCAGCATTGTGGGAAATGACTGTGGGTAAAATGGCATCGCTGACATTTATATTAGAGGATATTGATGGCAGGAACTGTGACCACATCTATCGTACCTCCCGTTTGCCAGGATTGACACAGACGGCTCTTGTTGGCTGGATTTCCCCTCTCTCTCTCTCTCTCTCCCTCTCTCTCTCTCCCCTTCCTCTTAGCTCTGTTGCTCACTGCTGTCACTGCAGATAGATAATTGAAAAATGGATCTCACCTTTCCAGCAAACAGGAGTGGTTCAGGCAATTACTGCAGAGGTTATCTACTCAATCTCAAGGCCTCTTCTCTGAGAGAGATTCAGAGGAAATTGGATTTTACATGGATGTTTTATTCGGCAAGGGCTTTAGTATAAATAGAGGAAAGGAGACACCAGCAGACTGTATGGCTGAGAATCGCATGCAGAGGGATAGAGTCGCATTTTGGCAGGGTAATACCATGCCATGGCCCTCTGCAGAATTTTTGATCTTCATTTGGTTTTTTTTTAATGCTGATATTGAAATTTTTTTAATGTTTTGGGGTGCTGTTTTTAAGACAGATGCTAAAAGACATCACCCCCACCCACAGCCACCTGGATACATTTTGCCCCTGGAATCTAAAAATAAAAGGGAGTTGTTCCCAAAGGAAATAAAGGCAAACAGATGGTAAAATGCTCTGAAGATGAGAGGGCAGAGGAGAGCCAAATATATTAAAAGAGCTTTGGAAACGATCTGGTTCTTAAAGGAGGGGAATTGCTCTTGGGGATGGGTTGTTACCCGGAGGCCTATTCCCCATGAGCATCTTTGCAGAGCCTTGAAGTCCCTGGCTATATGGCAGTCAGAAATATCCCCACAGTCCTTTAGAACACGCCATAATGCCAGGCTTTGGGCTGTGCTTGGTGGGAATCCAGCCCTTGAAAGCAATTTGCAGCTGGTATCCTCGTCATCAGAAACTACTGAGTTGGGGAGGCCAGAGAAGGACCATAAGGGACTTAATGACCTTGACAGTTTGGTGTGGCATGAGGAGACAGCACCATGTGGTTTGGAGCACATATGTAGGTGCACATATATGTGACATGCATCACACCTGGCCTCTGCTTGGAAATCTTCATGGGAATTCTCTTGCTGGAAATCTGATCTTGCAAACAATAGGGTATCACTGTTACTGCCACAAACTTTGTTTCACGGATGAATAAGGTATGTTGCTAGGACTGCTGATGCAGCACCTTTTGCTAGAACAGAATTAACTTTTAAAAGAAATCTTAAAGAGAAAAGATTTGAAAGAATTGCTCTCCATGGCTTGGCAAGCATGGTGGCTGAGAGGATTTTGCCTGGAGAATCCTGGGTCACACAGTCTATTCCTGTTGCTGCTCAGTGACTACAGAGTAATGCTGTGGGATGGCTCACAGAAAGGCTCAGCAGACATGCCTGATCATGGACCACTTTCCCAAGGAACACAGGCTGAAATGGAGTCTGCCAGGAAGAGTCTAGGCAAAGCTGGTTTCCCACTTGGAGAAATCACCTGTCTTTTCACAGGTAATCTATAATGCGTGGGGTGTTTGCACATGAGGGTAAATACTGATGCATGTGTGTAAGAGCAAAGCACCCTTGCATCATTCAGTTGGTTTTACTCCCAGCCTGAGCAAGATGCCTAGGGACACAGCTTTAAATTAACAGCCTGTAAAATGTTATCCCTGATGGAAGCCCCAGATAGGTCTGGTTTTGCAGGAGAAGAAATTCAGTTCAGCACCAGATAGTCTCATCAGTCCCTTCACTGTGCCCAGCAGAGACCCATGCCCAGTCCATGGGTGCTCCTCCCCAGTCCTGAGTACCCACACTCTGCCATGTGCTGCAGTCCTGCTGTCCATCACTAGCTTTTTCGCACTCTCCTCTGCCTGTCCCCTGATGTCAGTGCTAGAGGTGCTCATCTCTCTTGCTGATCAAATCATTCCTGACACGCACAGTGGCAGCCTCTTCCTTGCTGAAAGTCTGTCTCCAGGGTCCTAGGTGAGGTCCTGCTCTCTCTTCTCCAGGTGACAAAGAAGGCAGAGATGGGGGAGGGCCGTTAAGAGGAGTAGGACAGACTCTCTTACACCTCTTCTCCTCATGGTACTGAAAGCCAGAGGGCCCCCACAGCCTATTGCCTATTCTGACAGTGAAAGCAGGGCAGGAGAAGCAGCCAGATGACTTTGAATGAGCAACAAAGCCACATTTTCAAGTGAAAGAGCTGCTGAGCTGTTGAAGCTTAAACCTAAGGCAGAGGTGAGACCCCCAAAACTAGGAATGATATTTTCTGGGAAACCAAACACATGTGATGTGGCTGAGCTTTAGCTGAACTCTCCCAGCATTAGGCTGGCAGGCTGGGAGGGGGCTCAGGGCAAATAAGGCCACAAGAAAAGGCCTGGCCTCCTACATCAGGACTCCAAAGCAGTCATCCATCGAGGTTCAGAAGAAAGAGATGGCCAAGCTCTCTGAAAATGGCTTGATTTATTAAAAAAAAAATCTTGTATAGGTAACATTTTCGTCTTGTTTTTACACATATTTTTCAAGGGAAATGTTGAGATTCTGTAATTTGACCAAAAACTGCATTCTCTGACGAATGACAAAAATCTGCTTTTATGAGCTACAAATGCAAGTGAAAGATGGTGAGAAGCCCAGGCAGAAAGAAGAACCAGTTTACAAAAAAAAGCAGCTAAAAATTTCAAATCACAGTGAAATAACACATTGGCTTCATTTCCTTCTGAAATTTTTCATTTAAAGAAAAAGGCAATGAAATGCTGCTGAAATGACATTTTTGACAAAGTGCCATTTTTCAGCGTGACCTCTTGGACCCACTCACACCAGTGCTGCTAACTAGTTCTGCGTTCATCAAAGCCTGCAGGAGCAGAGGGCAGTGCACTGCGTGCTGATGAGCAGAAATGCTTTGGCTTTTTGTCTGCCAGCACCTCATGGACCTATGTCCCAGAGCACCTGGGACTAATGGTGTCTGTGAATTCAAGGCCACAGAAGACAAAGTGCTGGCTTTACAGAGGCTTCAATAGTCATCAAGAACCTGTTTCTGTGGATGAAATTACTTGCTCCTGACACACTTGTACCAACACAGTTCTGAAAGAGGGATAGTTTCCAAAGCCAGCATGCTTTCCATCTCCAGGGTGCTGGTCTCAGTGGACAACCTCAAGTTAGCACATAAAGAAATGTCTCCGGCAGAGCACCATGGTGGGAGTTAGGGTGTGCTGAGTGAGTGACACAGAGGAGACAGCAAAGCTCCTGCCTTCCTTGTTTTCCAAATCAGGAGCAGATGGTTGCCCAGGGTGGGGTGAAAGACCATGCTGCTGCCATAGCCAAAGGTCCCTGTGGTGGACCAAAAAAATCCCCTAACACATCTAAAAGCCTAGTGGTTGAGCTGAGTGTCCTAGTACAGTATTTTCTCTATAACCTCTGTAATTGTCCTTAATATGGTATTTGCTCTCATTGCTTGGCCCAGATTGTTGTCGACTGTTATTGCATACTCACAAATAGCTGCTGTGTTTCACCTTGGAGGAGACTACACTCCGCAAAGGTGGTGAGGAGCCTTTGCCACTGTCTAAATAAGCCTTCCTGAAGTGAGACGGATGTCATGAGACTTAATCTCCTTTAAAAGCTTTGAGGTCCTTCGATGGAGGAGTACAATATTATTTTATTAGCATTACCACTATTGTTAGTGGTATTACTAATATCAATCTTCCTATAGTCATCTGGTCAGGACAAAAAATGATGAAGCTTGACTTGCTGGCCACAATTCTGGGTCTCAGGCCACACGCCAAAGGTTGTCCCAGTGGGAAAGTAGTGATAGTCCACCAACAATCCTCACTGTATGAGAGAAAGTAAGCTCCCAAGATACTATACAATGCAAAGACACATTGCAAGACACAAGAAGTATTGTTGTTCCTTTAGAGTTATTTTTAACCAGTATTATCTTACTGTAGTGAGAACAACAACCTGCATCAGGATTTAGTCTGGCTCTCTAGCCTCAGGAACATAAAGAACTGCCTCCAAATTGCACGCAGCTAAACACGCTTACACAGTCTTGGTGAGCTGGTGTTCAGCAATCAGGGAATGGCTGAGCATCAGCAGTTGCTGCAGCACTGAACGCTGGGGCTTGTACAAGGCCTGGAGCTCTCGCAGCCTCAACATCCAGAGGGACATCAGGAAGAGATCAGGGTTTTGACAAGTCTTCTGACAAAACAGATAGCAAAACACTAACCACCCCCACTCTCTCCTGTATTTGCAGATATGTTTGCTAAGCCACAGAGTGAACCACATCCACCTGCAGTCTTGAATTGGAGACATTTAAAAGGTCTTGCACTTCACTCAGTTGCATTTAACCTTCCCCTATGTCCTTGTCCTACTGTGCCATCCTCTGGTCCTGACCTGAGCATCTTTCAGAGCTTTGCTTTCCTTTCCACCTCTTTCGGTATCTGTTACATCCATGCCGGGGGTGGCAGGAAGGTGGGAAGTATTCATGGCATTGATCAATAACTCTTTCCTGGCCAGCCAGGAACCCAAAACGTCCAACTTTATTGCTGCAACCAGATCCCGGCTTGAGGGATGTTACGACAACCCGCCTAGGCCGTTGGGGCCAGAAGAACAAATACCTCTCTAACAGGCATGACTTCAGTCCGCACATGCCTCGCTCCCCGGATGGCTCCTCTGACAGAGGAAGCCCCCACGAGATTTACAAGTCCAAATCACTTCCTGAAATTACCACTCTTGCTTGTTATCTCACCCTTCCATCACCTGCACGAATCCAAATCCCTGTTAGAAGGGAAAGGAGAGCCCTGAGAAGGAAGTGGAGGACGTGTGTGAGTCCTGGAGATCTGGCCATGGGTCTGGGGGATGGCAATGGACCCTGATGATGAAATATCTGAGCAATCTGGCCAAGTCTTTTTACTACCTGCAATGGAAAATGAGTGCCAGCTGCAAATCAGGGAATTCAACAGCCTCTCTGAAGGCATGTCAAGCATTTTATGGCTGGAAATACATTTACGATTTATTATGGGCTGCCCACTGATCTTTCCTGCATGCATGCAGTGGCCAGACCCTGTTCCCATTCTGCCTTCAAGTGGGGAGGGGTCCCCACAAATTGATCAGTTTTCAGATAGCAAATTGATTGGTTCCATCTGCTGCTTCTCTACTTTCCTGCTCCCAAGTGAGGATTTATCCTCACCCTGAGACAGACTGGAAGCTGACTTGGAGGACAGCCCCTGCCTGTAGTGGGATGCTGCATATGTTGCAGACCTGTCAGATGTTACATGCAGTAACACTCACACTACAGCTCCCATAACAGCAGTACTAGGCTTTCCCTTTCCCAGAACTGTGCCCTGACCACCCCATCATCAAGGAACCAACGCACGTGAACCACACACTCTCATGAGAGGAACATCCCGTCATCTAGCCTTACGCTGGGGTCTTGAGAAAGCAAGCAGAATAATGGGACCTGAACCTCCTGGAGGTGGAAAGTTTGTAGAACTAGGATGCAGCAACATGGTTTTGCAAACCAGCATGTAAGGTCTCCAGGAGCCTGGGCATACTGGCCAGAAAACATCTCTTGGCTTCACTGCTAGATGTGCAACAACCATGCCTTAATTGCATTGCATCCTCCTCCAGATAAACGAGAGCTTAAGTTTGCCGTGAAACTGTCTGCTCTGGAGACAACTGGCTACACTGAGCAGTGCAAAGAGAGACAGCAAAGGGATAGTAGTCTTCTTTCATGACTTGAGCTCTTTTTCTCAGTGAAGATGTTAATCCGATCTCTTCTCTGACTAAGCCCTTATTTCCTGAAGTCTGCCATAATTTCACAGTTTTGAGGTCTCCTCTCTTCTGTCAAAATCACTTGAGACTGTCCAATAGTTTCAAAAGTTGTTGAGGGGCAGACAGGCAGGCATGGATACAAACACGGGGACTAAATCTTGCTTTCATAAGAGACCACAAACTAAACCCTGAAACTGCAGGCCATGGTCAGCAACCATAAATCAGACACCAGGGCTGGGGACAAAGGCACTGGCCTTGCAGTAATGAGCAAGAATCACTAGCCAGTGGGACAGACCTGCTACCAAAACCTCCAGCAGATGGCTAAACCTCCCTATATATACTACGTATATAACACCACATTAGTGGCTATTCCCATAAGGTTTCTTAAATAAACCACGTGCTTGCCAAAATGGGAATGCAGCAAAACAAGATTCCCTTAGAAAAGCACGTGCAGTTGGTGCTTTTGCAGATGATCTACTCTCATTGCTGCACCTCATTCCTGTGTGACCTACCATGAAGTGGTGGGGTTTTGGATGTCATAGCATCCACTAGGTACTAAAAGGCTCGCCAGGTAATCACATCCAATCCACTCCTACTCATGAATGCACACAGCTGGATGTTGCTGGTCCTCAGTCTGCTCAGCTGCCAGCTAACGTCCTTTAGCATTGATAGCTCCCTGTTTTGTCTTTCTCTCCATTCTCCTGGTGGGTCTCCCCACTTTTCTCTCATCTCAGCTTGCTTAAAGGACCTTTTTTATCTGTGCTTGAGAAACAGGTCCAGGTACCATGCACACCTCAGCCACCCAGATCCTTCTGTTCAGGTACTATCAAATGACTCCTTTTGATTTCTATTGATTGGTCTCCACCCTTCCCATTACACTCGTGTTTTTGAGCTTTCTCTGCCAAAAGAATGACAGAGACATTTCCCTGCAGCATCCTGGCACAAAGAATTTGAGGCTAGAAGATGTGCAGAAAGTCATCAACACTGGTGACAGAACAGGAGATCTGAGGGAATGAGGTAGAACAGAGGGAGGAACGAAAGGAGGTGAAGAACCAGAGTAAACCTGAGGAGCTGTAGGGTAGTATGGGGCCTGCTACCATGTTGTCTCCTGAAAGGAACAGGGGTATGAGATCTAAGGAGAAAAAGCCACACCGCAGAGGCAACCTGAGGACAATGGGGCTGTAAATCAGTTCCTGCCAGAGCTGTGGCAGCTCCCTTGGCCTGTGCCATAGCTGCCGTACTAGCCTGTGCCACAGCTACCATATTGGTCTGTGCTGGCTGACCCACCGCCCCTGGCTGCTGTGTCTGTGAGCTCCCTCCGGGCCATTTCCTACCCGAGCTCACTGTGGGAGTGGCGAGTCCTTCAGCAAGCTCCTGCTGCAACCGGGAGCCCTGGCTGCAGGCGCTGCCTGCCAAGCAGCCGTTCGGCCTTGCCATGAGGCGACAGCGTCCAGCCCGGGGGCCCGGTGGGGAGACCCATCCCCTCGTATACTCCTGCTACCCTCTGCTGGAAGGAATCAGCCTACGCACCCACCTGCCACATGGAAACCCTGTTGGGAGCCATAATGGGGACAGGGGGGCAGTGCTGGGCCAGTTGCTGCCTTGCCCCCACAGCACTCGGCATTCAGGGGCTGCCATGCCCGGGTCTGTCTCCTTAGCGTGTGATCGCCATCACGCTCTTCAAAGGCACCTCCCGAGGGCTTCCTGGCTCTGACACTGCTCCACGGCCTTGCATAAGGTATTGATTTTGTCTGTACCTCAGTTTCCCTGCCACTTCTTAAAAAAACAGCGCTTTGGTGCTGCTCAGTCCCCTCCATCTGACTTCCTGTGACTCTAAACGTTGTCTCCTCCTAGGCAGATGCTATTAGCTTCACCGTGCTCCCATTCCTGCTCCTCCCTACCATTCCCAAACTTCTTCCCATCAAGTGGTGCTCCCCTGCCACAGAAACACAGCCATGCCTGGGATAGGGCACATGGGCTGCTCGTCCCTGTCTGCCTGGGGAAAAAAACAGTGTTGAAAGCTGAAATACCAGCTCAACACTCTCTCCTGGGCAAGCCAGGCCAGGGACAAAAGAAAGTTGGTGCTAGGGTAGAACTTTGTGTATTTTTGTTATGGGTTGTTGAACAAACCACACAGGTTTGCCCTAAAGGGTATCATAAATAAGCAATGAAAGAGCAGAGAAGTGAAAAGGAAAAGTATTTGCCTGCAAAAATACACCGCAAAGTAAATGAGTCAGAAGGATGTGGACTGCTCTGTGCAGGACCTGCTCTGTCTGAAAGCTCTGCTTTTATGAGGTAGGAAAAGTGATTTAAGAGGCTGCAGGTAAACATAGGCTCCCATGTACTGTTCTGGGGAAAAGTGGCAGAATAAATATGCAAATCCTTCTTATCTGACAGCCAGGGTGGTGGAAAAGACTATGAAATAGACTCGAAGAAGGCTGATTAATAATTTATCCTCAAATGGAAGTTAATTCTTGGCTGAGCAGCAAGGATAATAAGGCTAAGGAATCAATAAGAACATTTACAACTCTGTAAAATGTGTTTACAAGTGCAAAAAGATGGGTTGCTTTGTGGCCATGCCTCACATGAGCTAGGAGCTAGGGAAGGAAGATGGTGCAGCACTAGCCATGTAGACAAGTGTGGAGGGCATCAGTGGATGCTGATGGAAATGAGCATCATGTGTAGATAAATACTGCAACCTGAACAATCCTCCACTATTAACATATGTCCTGACAACCCTGGAGGATATGTTGGTTAAGTCTAGTCACAGGTTGTTCAGCCTGAAGAGAAAAGACTCTAAGGGGACCTTATAGTGACCTTCCAATACCTGAAAAGGGGCCTTTAAGAAGGTTGAGGAAGAACTGTTTGCAGAGGCATGCAACAGTAGGATGAGAGGTCATGGTTTTAAGATAGAAAAGGGTAGATTTAGGCTGGACATGAGGAAAAAGTTATTCTATATGAGGGTGGTGGATCACTGGAAAACATTGCCTAGAGAGGTGGTAGAAGGCCCATCCCTGGAGACATTCAAGGTTAGGCTTGGTGGGGCTCTGAGCAAACTGTTCTAGTTAATGATGTCTCTGCTTGTTGTAGGGGCGTTGGATTAGCTGACTTTTGGAGGTCGCTTCCAACCCAATACATTCTATGATACTATGAAGTTGCTCATAATGAATACTGCATTTACAGAGCAGTTCAGTGGTGCCTTCATCCATCATGTGGCTGCTCTCAGGATCACAGAGTGGAAATGACTATCTGGGACACCTTGGTTTTGGATGGCCTATGCACGTTTGGCTTAGTTTATCCACTTCTTCATGACCTCTACATGACAGCACACATGTGAAGAAAGCTCACTCTCTTCTCACAGAGAAAGAAGCAACCATTAGCAGACTCCATTGTTGTAAAGTCTTAAAAATATGTGACTCAGATTTCAAGTAATGTCCTTGATGAGATCCATTAGACAGCTGGAGGTTCATTGCTTGCATACTCCATCTTCCCTGGGCCACTGAGAAGTGGATGTCTTAACAGCAGTATTACTTCAGGAAGCACCAAAGCTGGAGGTGTCTTCACATCTCAGAGCTGGGAGCAGGTACCTCTGCCTCAATGCAGCCAAGAAAGATGGGACCTCTCAGCTTGGCCCCAGACACTGTGACCCTGGAAAGGACATGAGCCCACGATAAGTCATCGTCACAAACAGCTTTCAGACTGTGTTCCATGGATTTCTAAAGTGTCTCTGAGAAGAGAATAACAAGCCAGTGGGACCACAAATGACCAAAATCTACACTACTCCAGCATGTTTTCCTTCATGATTTCCTCTGTAATCAGACCTGTGACATTTTGGGGGGCAGAGGAAAGTGAGAAGGCAGTTCCCACTGGGGATGTGCCTGATACCAAGGCACTCCCTGCCTTCAGCAGAATACAGATAATAGCTTTGCACAGATTTCCTCTTAGTGCTATTCATCTCCTCAGGGTCTTTGGCAGAATGACTCCAGCCCCCGAATGGCACGGTCTGTCCTAGCTGAATGGTTTGACAGAGGGAACTTGGAGGGAGAAATGCGAGGCTGGAGGGACCCTGATATACAGTCTTGCAAGACAGCTCTTCCCAAACCCTCCCAACAGATGGGTGTCCAACCTGCTTGTACATACTGCCAGTGAAAGAGGCTCTATCTCTTCCTGTCAGCTTGTTTCAGCGTTTGTGTGTTCAGAGCTGAAGGTATTTCCTAACATCTGACCTAAATCATCTCTGCGGCAAATGGAGCCTTGCTCTTCTTGTCTTGCCTCCACAGTGCATATGGAGAACAATCCACTCTTGTCTGTTTATGAAAACCTTATACATGGAAGTATTTTTTCCTTGCTGCCTTCTAGTCCTTTTCCTTTTCAACAAAATAAACCCAGTTCCCTCAGTTTTCCTTCCAAGGTCAGATTTTCCAAAGTACTGAGAACAGCAAATGGATGTCCCACCTGCTGTGAACAAAGAAGAATTGTCAGCTCCAGAGTGAGCTTCTGGTCTGCCCCCTCAAATGGCATCTAGGAAGACTTTGTGAGGGATAGAGAAGGGCTACAAGGACTGTTAGAGGGTTGACACAACCAAGCGTGAGCTGAGACCCTTCAGCTGGTGAAAGACTAGAGGCAGGCTAGGTGATGGAGGTGAATGTTATTGAACAGGTAAGTAAGGAATGACTGTAAGGAGCAGGAGGGGAAATGGAAATATAAACTCTTTGTTCTGTGTACAGCTACCCTGAGTCTTCTTGCCTTGGGACCAGTGGATGCTAGTTTAAGAGGGTTTAAGAGGGTTCCAAAAGGAACTCAAAAATATCAATGGGAAAAAAATTCACAAAAGCTGCTGTTAAATACAAACCATGGTGTTTGGCTGAGGAAGTCCCCTATCAAAGCTCGCCAAAGGCTGGGAATCTATTCCAAACAAACATCATACAGTGCTACAGACTGAGGGATGAGTGGCTGGGGAGCAGCCTGGCAGAAAGCGACCTGGGAGTACTGGTTGACAACCAGCCAGCAGTGTGCCCAGCTGACATGAAAGGCCAATGGCATCCTGGCTTGTTTCGGGAATAGTGTGGCCAGCAGGACTAGGGACATAATTCTCCCCCTGTGCTCTGCACTGGTGAGGCCTCACCTTCAGTACTGGGGGCAGTGCTGGGCCTCCCACTTCAAGAAAGATATTGAGGTACTGGAGTGGATCTAGAGGAGAGCAACAAGGCTGCTGGAGGGACTGGAAGGAAAGTTTTATAAGGAGAGGCTGAGGGAGCTGGAGTTGTTTAGGAGACTCAAGGGGGACCTTATCACTCTATAACTACCTGAAGGAAAGTTGTAGGTGGGTGGGGGTCAGACTCTTCTCCCAGGCAACTAGTGATAGGACAAGAGGGCATGGCCTGAAGCTGCACCAGGAGATGTTTAGGATGGATGTTAGGAAGCACTTTCGCATGGAAAAGGTGGTTAGACACTGGAATGGACTGCCTGGAGTAGTGGTGGAGGAGCCATCCCTGAAGGTGTTTAAGAAAAGACTGGATGTGGCACTTAGTGCCATGGTCTAGGTGATTGTGGTGATTTTAGGTTATAGGCTGGCCTTCATGATCTTAGAGGTCTTTTTCAGCCTCAGTAATTCTGTGATTCTGTGATCATAGCACGTTGACCCTCTTCTCAAACATTAGGCATCCTCTCAAACAGGGTTCAGGGCTGCGTGGACCTTAGATCTGACCTGACTGGGCATTCTCCTCTTCTAGCCCATACTGTGCCTCTGTTGAGCACTCAGAATGCTGTTAGCTTTAGCAAATGACAGGCCTGCTAAAAACAAGTTCAGCATTAGCTGTCAGACATCTGTGGTCTCTCAACAGCTCAGACATCTACAGTCTCTCAATAGGTAAAGACAGGAGACCTGAGAAAGATGAAGAGAGAGTGAGAAAGGATTAGTGGGTGTTGTAGAAACTTACTTGAGGACAGACCAAACTTGGTTTCATTTAGGGGTTTGCTCTCTAGCACAATAAACTGCGACTGTAAGAACATTGTTCAGCTAAAAAGTACATTCTGGGCTTATACAGGACATGGTGGGGGAGGGAAGGTGATTGCCTTGCAGCCTTGTGTGGCCACAGCTTTGTTCATGTCTCTGCCTCTGGACTTAAAGCAATTTACAGTAAGATTTCACATATCCCATCTCAGTCAGGTGTGAGATCGACTTACTGTCTGGAGCAAAGGTCAGGCACGCTGGTCCAAAGAAAAGTAGTACCTTGGTCCATCTGAATCAGTCTGAAGGTGTTAGCATCCATGGCTTTTGTGTCTGTAATTTAAGCCTGAATAGACAGAAAGAGCCTAACTTTGTGAGGCAACTTCCATCCTTTCTCACCACTACTAAGTCTGGGGCTGGAGTACTCAAGAGAAAGACCCTTGGTATTATGATCTTAATGGCATGGATTGGAAGACGCTTGCTGCAAGTGGAGGACATTCAAGGCTTTAGAGGTCCCTGATTTGTAAGTGGTTTACTTCTATGGCAGTTAATTCCAGGAGATACCACAGACTGACTCAACACACTGCTCAGGTGGTGTATGCTGCAGATGGTGGGACCCAGAGCAGAGCAGATAAGAAGACAATGACTTATTTGCTCTGCCCGCCAGCCTCACATGTGCCTGGTGGTCTCTTTGGTTCTTTCCTCAGTAGATACATCTGACTTTGTCCAGTGCTGAGCCAGGGCACAGGCTACCTCCAGGTCATCTAGCTACCTGCATCTCCACTTCCAGGTGGTTAAAATACATTGAAGGTGACTTTTCTTGTGGGAGGAAGTGTGTGGCTGCTCTTATTGAGGCTGGTGGCATTGGTAGACAGGAGCAGGCCATTCCTTAGACTGAACAAGCCCCAACATATGGTCTTAGAGGAACGGTGGGCACAGACATGGATTTCCAACACTATTTATTTTTACAACCCTCCCTTTTCCCACCTCCCCCTCCAAGGCATCTTGGAATCCAAGACTGACACCTGCCAGGATGTGAGATGTCCAGACAAAATCAGAGTGATACTCTCCAAAGCTGGAATGGAAGGGAACCAGCTTCAGCCCCTGCAGAGATCAAAGGGCCAGCTGGGTCTGGGATTGCAGGACTGGGTGACTCCCAGGTGCAGGGGACTGGCAAGCTGTCAGTCATGCCCCCCTTCACATGGTCCTTCAGACACTCAGCATATGACTTTGGGGCAGCTGGTGGCAGCTAAACCTTGGCCCACACACCCCCTTCCTTGAGAAGCATGACGGAAGGGATTAAGTGGCTTGTAAGGTGACACGGGGTTGATCAGCTCTCAGTGACGTGGTGGGAGGAGAGATGCTGAAGTGGCTTTCCATCTCTGCCCTTGGTCTCCTGACCAGTCACTCCCAAGCCCAGAAACCTGCCCTCACTGGAGGAACAGCAGCTCCTATACCAGCCACCTGACTTTCAGGCCTTATCTCTTGGTTCTTTTCCTTCAAGGAGAGCAGGTTTTGTCCCTTCAGCCTCTTCTCTATGTCCCAAGCAGTGATGGTCCAAGTTGGATGCCTCCAGGAGGTGGAGGTGCAGAGGATGTACATGGGCAAGTAGATGTGGTGGAAACACAAATGTGTGCATATGATGGGAGCAGACTGAAGTCCCTCTGCACAAGCCTGTCTCCACCCTGTCATTGCAGCCCTGTGGCAAGGTTTCAGCATTGCTCAGAAAAAGAGGAATGATCTGCAGCACAGAACTACTGCTTTTCTCCCTCCATGTCTGCCCCACTGCAGGGACACAGAAGTCAGCCTTATCTCAACCAGCTTAGTTTATACAACTATCGTGCACTCTACCCAGCATAGGGGACAGAGCTTCCCAGGGGCTTGAGGAAAGCCTTTCTTGGCCGTTAGGGAGGAAAATTTCTGGATGAATCCTTATGCTGAAGGTGTGTGCTTCATGGGTTTTGATCACCTCTTCTTTACCTTGAGTCTGTTCTGCCATGGTCATTTCTCCCTCACGTACAGAATCACACAGACTTATTGACACTGGAAAAACCTCAAAGATCATCAAATCCAGCTTATGACCTAACATCAGCACATGGCACACAGAATTATGGTGAGACCTCACCACTATCTGAGGACACCAAACAAAGAGCTGTGACACATTGAGAGTTTATCCTGCAAGCACAACTAGATCCAGCAGCAACCTGCAATCCCTCTTCTGGCCACACTGCCCTGTTCTTCTTTCTGCTCCCAGCCAGGTACTTGGCCAGCATTTCTGGGTGATTCTTGTTCTCTACACTGGACCAGCGCTTGTATCCCAAACTGCTGCTGGTGTACATGGGTTGGCAGTACGTGGGTCTGGCGGGCAGGGCCCTAATAACCATAGGGAGCAGGACTAGCAGCTCTGGTGGTATCCCTGTATTTTCACATGCTCTGCTAGCTCTCCTCTTCCTCTCCAGTCTTCTTGCCCTGCAGCAACACTCAGACATCCTGTAACACAGATTCCTCTCATAGGGAGGCACCAGAGTGCAGGGAATAAATTTAGATTAGTCCATGTGACTGGTCAGGGCTGAGGCTGGCCAGATTTTTTCTGTCTAATTAGTTCACATCCCTTCAGCACTGATGGACCACACTGAGGTCTGACACTCTGCTTCTAAGAAGTGAATCTTTAGTAGGCCTGTAGAGTTTTACAGGCTGAAGAAACACTTAAAATTGCTTGGTCTTCTTTGCGGGTTCAGAGGCTGCTGCCCTTAGCAGGTCAGAAGACACCACACATCAAGATGCAGGTGATGTCAGGTCAGGTTATGGAGCAAGGACCAAAGCATGAGGCTGCTACTGGCCCAGAGGCCGTCTTCTGTGGTGCCCAGGAGCATTTTTTGCTGTTATATCTCCCTCAGTCTCCCTCCTGATCCAAGATGCTGTGTGCCACACATGACTGCATCAGTAGTGGGTATCAAGAAGCAGGTGAGATTCTTGGTGCTGTGTACAAGTGATATCCAGGCTGATTGCAGGGCAGGAGACAAGGCTGTATACTTAATCCCTGATGCTTGACATCGTGGCACAGCCCTGTAACAGATTTCCCTTCATTGTGAGACCCCACTGGTGAAGGCTTAAATGAAAAGGTGTGAAAAGGCTCGTGACTGGCATCAGTAATGGAAAAAAAAAGATATTTAAGCATCATCTCTAGTGCAAAAATACAGACCAAACACATTTGGAGGAGAAAGCTCAGAGAGAGGTGCTCTCTCTAAGTACAGAAGGTCCCACAGCGGTTGCATCACTGCGCTGCCAGGGGTGATAAAGCAGGAGGGAGTGGGTGCAGTACAGACCTGGCAACATTAGAGGGAGCTTTGGGAAGGGGTCTGGGAAGACTCGGGAACAATAACTAGATGTAAATTACATTTTGTGAGTTTGTTTAAATAAGGGATTCAGTTTAAGCCCATCGCCTGTTTACTTAGTGTACAGCTGAAAATTAGCATCAACAATTTTATGCACACTAATAAATTTAAGCCATTACTCTCTCCATCTGCAGCTTCATTCATATAGTTTAAGAATCAAAGCGATTTCCCTGTACATTTCTAAGGCTCTGTAATTTACTCCCAAGAATGTAAATAGAAAGTGCCTGAAGGCCCAGAAAGTCGGTCTTATAAGCCCTTCCTCCTGTTCCTCTTCATCTTAGACATCTCAGGCATAGGCAATGCCAGATGCCTGGCCTGGGATGCAAATGTGGATACAAGGCTGTGGTCCTTGATTCCCCACCACTGTTCTGTGACTGGACCTGGCACACATCAGCTGGGAAAAGAGACCTCTGCACACTGGAATGCCTGGCATTCACACAGCACCATGCTTCAGGGTGGCTGCAAAGAAATCAATCATATTTTATTGTTCTTTGCTCCTCCGGTTGGGGTGGAACATTCCTCCTAAAGAGAAACTTGTTATCGTCCCCGACAGCATCTCTGCCGAATTCCTGGCATCAGAGGCTATAAATAACCACTCAAACATGAGAACAGCATGTGGGCAAGGCTCTCAGGGACCACAGGCAGCGCGAGTCCATCCAACAAGCACCCAGCCATGCTGGCAAACCACTAGGAGAGCTTTCCAGCCAGCTGTGGAGGTTTCTTCCCTGTTCTTAGCTTAAAAACCAAGGCAAAAGAGGCAAAAGGCTGCATGGAAACCAGCTGGCTGCATGTTCTCACTCCCAGGTTTTAGGTTCAGCCTGTCCAGCTGGGGGACAAAGTTAGGATAAATATCTGTATCTTAACGAGTTTTCACTCTGAAGCCTTGAAAAACGAAATTAAGGCTAGACATTCTCTCTCTGTTTTTTGAGAATTGCAGAAGTGTCCCACATAGTGTCCCGTATTCAAGTCTGGATAAAACCTACAAAAATCACAGGAGCACTCTTCCCATCCCCAGAGCTTGTACTCAGAAACCTGGATGAATGGATTTGTTTGTGCCATTTTGAACCTCTGGCTTTCCATTTTCAACCATTCATCACATTATTTTGCAATTCAAAGGATTGTTTTAAGTAGAAAACAATTACATTTTTTTCATTGTAGAACACCTAAATTGTTTCAAAATGGTTATACTTTTCTATAAAATAGGAAATATGACTAAACCAGCCCACTGAATAGTTTAATTTCAGCAAATCAAGAGATAAAATTTGTGAAATGCTATTCTGCTTAGGCAAAGTGTCTATCTTATAGTCTGGGAGTCGGTGGATTATGCAAAGGTCTATGTCAAAGCTTGAGTGTTTAGCGGAAGCTAGAGAGTGGCAGGCTAAAGTGCATTGGATGCTACACAAAGATACAGCAAGAACCAGCTTTCTACGGGAAGATCCATGCTTTTAAATGAAAAACATTTGGCTACATAAGAACTGAAGCCCTGGGATTTGGACTGGCACGGGGACTACCATTTAAAATGCTTGTGTAGTATCAAGCACAATAAAGAGCTGGCCAGAACTCTGCAAAGTGCAGAAGTTTGCAAAATCCAGAGGGAAGAAAGAAGACTGAGAGTTCCAGATGTGCAGCACTTAATTAGAAATGTCCATCTCGTTCTCTGTCTCCTTTCACTAATTTCAAAACTATCTGCAAAATAAAATCCTCAAGGAACACTCATTTCAGATCAGATTAATTACTTTCATTTTAATGTCAAGGTTTAAAAGTGTCATGCTTTGAAGAAAGTTAATACAAAAATGTCATGCCTGAACACCAGGCGTAGTAATTTTTGAAAATACAGAAGTGAAGTCACTAAGAACTGACCAAACTTTTCCTTTGGATTTTATTCCAAACTGAAATCCTGGAAAATGAGGCCATTTTTTTCAGTGTTGAAGGAAAGACCCATTCTAATAATCTGGTTTTAGTCATCTTGTTCTGGGGCTGATTTTTTTGGGCCCTTCTGAGCTATGTCACAGGGAAAGATGGAAACCAATGGTGTGTTTTGTATGAACAGATCACACCAGAAACACCCTGGCACTTAATAAAGAAAAGCATTCAGCTATTATATTGCCTCTGAAGTTGAGAGAAGCCAGAGGCCATGGGCACAAGCCGGGTGACTATGGGTGAAACCGAGGTCCTGCAGGTAGAGCAGAGTGGAAATCATTTCAATAAGATTCAAAACAGTTAATAAACACTTCTTCTACTGGTTAGAAAAAGAAGAGATGAGTGGAGATGAGCAGAAATCAAAAATCCAAATGAGGTGCAAAAACTCACGGAGCCAGTGAAAGAAAAGCAATACTGGTGAGCTTATGAATTCGTATGGAAACGTCTACATGAAAAAGAAAAGATGATGAAAGTCCCTATGGGATGATGGCGGAACAGACCGTATGATTTCTAAAACTGGCAGACTATCTCTGTCTGAAGACATGAGTCTTGAAATGAATGTAACGAACAGGAGAGAGGACTTTGATCAGCCCAACATCTCTGCCCAAGAGAGACAATACCAAGCTTCGGAGCACTTAGAGAGAATAGTGCGGTGACTGAAGGGTCTGGAAGGTGTGACAAGAGGACCAGCAGGGGCTGAGGCCTCTCCATATCATGTATGCAGACTCATGGATCTGAAAGTTGAGTGCTAAAGAAGAATCATCATTAGCCAGTGGGTTTATTTGAAACCAGATTAAGCAACTGTTTTGGGATCCAGATGTGATTTACTAGTTGACTCTGCCGTACTGGATATAACTGCCACTCAGTGTCTTTATTATCCATATGAAGCTTGGCTTCAGATGGACAGACTCTGACCCCACTGCAGCTAAACTCAAGATTATTCCCTGTGAAGATAACAGCCTAGGTCAGTGGTGCAGCCAGCAGGCTTTTGGCAGATCGCGCTAGCTGTGGAGCCAACCAGCCAGAGCTGGGTCATCTTTGCAGGCAACGAAGGGTTAATCCATACTAGAGATTAGACCTTGGTGGTTGGATTGTTGAACCACCTTCTTCATAGCTACCTTCACACACAGCCTGTGGCTAATCCTCCAAACATAACTTTCTCTCTCCAGGCAATAAATTGCAGGTGCTGGGGAACAAAGCAAATGTGAATTCCTCCATCAAAGTCTAAGTTTGATGCATCCTCTGTTTTCCCAGCACCTCATTTTCCCTTCCTATGTACCAGTTAATAGAGTTGTTACCCTGTTAGTTTAAAGGGCTGCTTGAATCCTATTAGAATATTAAATTATTTGGTTTTGTGCTGCCGGCAAGAGTCAGCGCAGAGAGCTATATGTTAGCTTGACAGATAAGCTGTCATTCTCTTAAGTTAGCTACATTAAAAAGCCAATGTCTTTGTTAGATCAGAGAGGAACATTAGGGTGAAGCAACTAGAGAGGAGATGTTCTGACATTGTTGTGCTCCACCAACTGTTCCAGTCTTCCTGCAGATGGGTTTGGGAATACATCCTCCTCTTCAGATGGCGCTTTCCTTGCCTGCTGCTGTGTGGGAGATAGAAGACTACCAACTCTGCCCTTCTCCTAGATGAGGGTGTTGCCTGGGTGTCTTCAAAAAGCCAAGGTGAGGAGCAGGGAAGATATGAAAGGGGAACACCACCAGAAGACCTTTCACAAAGCTAGAGAAGGGACCCTCTTAACACCTGTTGGGTGGACAGTCATTAGCTAGTCCACGTTTGCTTTTTCCTTATTAAGCTTCTCCAGGAACGAGCAAGGCTTTAGGCTGCCTCTAGAGAAGACTCTAGAAGTGCCTGTCTGTCTTAGGGTGAATCCTGAACATAACATCTCTGTCCTGGAGGAACCATGTGAGGCACAGCATCTACCCCCACTCCTTGTAGGGCCATAGCGGCTGGGGTGGTATGAATCTAGTCCAGATGTGCTCTCACCTGCCTACAGAATCAAAACAGCTGCACTACCTTAGTGCAGGATGTCCTTACCACTTCTGGAGAGAGAAGGGTGAATGAGCTCGGTTTGTTTAGCCCAGCATGACACCCACTGAGAAGGGATCAGATTGCTGTCCCTAAATACATCAACAAGGCTAACAGCAGGGAAGAGACGCTGAAGCTAAAAGAGGACACTGGCACTAGAGCAAAAAGACCTAAAGAAGGAAAGAAACGTAGGCTGGAAATTAGTGACAGATTTGTAACCACCACATCACAGAGAGGCTGGAATAGGCACCCCACAGGGCCAGAGCAGGCTAAAGTCAATGCTTGTGTAAGACAGAGCCTGCTCAGTCCATGACAGGGCTGCTGTGCTGAATGTGTTCAAAGTAATAGTTCCAGCCCCAGTAACATTTTTTATGAAAATCAGGCATTGCTGGGAAAGGCACCTTTCCTTTACTTGTATCTGTCTCTCAGAGGAGGTGCTGGCACTGGGAAATCTCCTGTCTTAATTAGGTGACCAGCTCCTCTGCTGGGATGTGCTCCAGGTCTCAGACCCCAAAGGGTGGCTGGATGTTCAGCTTTCCACACCAAGTCCAACACATCTAATACATGACTTAAGACATGACTTAAGCCATGCCTATTCTCTGTGCTTGCAGGAACATGATGAGTTATAATCTACTACACAGTTAAGCTTGGGGGAATAGAGCTGCAGCAAAGTTATTCCCATCACTTCTCCTGGAGCAGTCTGCAGAAGGTGCTAACAGCATAACCTGCCACTGAAGATGAATTTGTGGACTGGTGATGGGGGTGGCAGTGATGGAGGCATGGTCCCTTCTGCAGTTTCTTCTCTAAGAGTAGCAATGTCCAGCAGAAGGGCAAGGCAACCAGCAAGGGAGAGCGAGGGAGAGCCCAAATGCTGCAGGCTAAGGTCAGACGCAGACATACTGTACTAAATGACGGGCCATTTGCACCACAGCAGCTGGATGGCTGTACATTTGCTCCCAAAGTGCCTCAGCTAAAAACTCAACATCAACACTCTCTGCTGATTTCCCTCTGTGCTGATGTAGTGTTGGTTAAAAGCTTGCAGTGGATCGGGGTGGTTTCAGGCTGGATGTGTGATGTGTTCAGCTGTCCCAGCTACGGAGGGCAGCAACATCTGGGAGAGCATGAGGGAATGGCTGTGAATTGATATATCACACATGCCTCCCATTTGTGTTGGGAGCTTGAGCGTTCCATGCTGACAGAGCCTGATGGGTTCGGGCTGCAGCCAGCCAGCTGGAGCCTGGGGAGAGCAAACTGACAGGATTCAGCCATCAGCTGGGCACAAGAAGTCTGGATCTGGTCCAGTTTCTCTCCAGCCCTGGAGCTGGGCTAACCGACAGCCCTGCAATGTAAGTAGCTCTGGTGGTGTTTGGATCTCATGAAGATTTGGAGTGGGCAGTGCAAGCTCAGCAGGTTTGTGCTGGGTGACCTGCTTTGCCTCAGGCTAGATGTGAGCTGTGCAACTGGCCTTGCAGCTCCCCCAGTCCATGCTATCTGCTTGGACCAGACATTCCTTTACTCCTCTATGCCTGATGCAGCTCATGTTTTATGAGGAATTTAATTTAGTTACGTGGTTCATTGACTCTGTGCCCTGGAATTCCCTTGCCCCAAGCACCTCCTCCCTCCAGCACGTGCTGGGAATCGGCTCTGAAGTAAATCCCCTCTGATATCTGCTAATCCTTTCTGTCTCACTCCACCCCACCGGGCCCTGAGCTGATACTGCTCTCCCCTTGGGGGGAACAGACGCTTCCACAGCAACCTGTTAAGAGAAGCTGCAGCAGCCTTCTGCAGTCAAGCTCAGTTCAGCTCAGCAAGGTGTTGTCCTCTCCTAACTAGCTGACGGTACTGGTTTTGGCTGATGGCAACTGGAATCCATAATACTCTTCAAACAAGTTCCCAGACAGCAGTAAACCTGGAAAGTAGAGAGTGTTTCTTCCCCTGAGCTCCATGCCTGCCATGAAGTTTAGAACCTTGTGCAAACATTTCTTGCAGTGAAAGCCACCCATACATCTGCAGCAGCACTGTCACCTTCCCAGCCTGATGACAAATTGCCGTTTCACCCAGACCCACAACTAAGGGACTGGTGCCTTGCGGTGGTGCTTTTCCCAGCAAATACTGTGACGACGGCTCTGGGACAGGCAGGGCCCTGGCCCTTCTCCTGGTCTGGTCTCCTGATGACAGTGTTGTGTAAATGTTGAAATATGGCTCTTTTTTACTTCCAGTTATGAGAGGAGGGTATCCTGCTTCGATCTATCTCTCTCATACACATTCATAACATTCAAATTTATAATGTAATCTTACTTGCCGTTCCATATTTATGAGAAGTTTTGATGGGTGTTTCTTTATGTGATAATATCAAGCAGAATGCTAACCCATTGCCTCAAACCACTGTAAAGTCGTTTTCTTACATAATTGACACCAGCATATTCTTTCATTATACAAGATTTAGCATGCATCTGCTGCACCATTGCATGGCAATAGATGACTTTTTCCAGAGTCTCCTATTATCAATTCAAATTAGCCCCATTTCCCGAAGCTACTGTATGGATTTTACAGTTGACAGTAAGGGAAAAACACAGGAGCATAATGACTCTATTAAATTATTCAGGCCTAGTTAAACCCAGTTCAGTCTGAACTGGAGAGCAAGGAATCAGAGAGGGGAGAAAGGGAAAAAAAGCCCTGAAGTCCACGCAACTCATTGGTTATAAAATGCAGCCATCTTTACAATGAGTTATAGAGTGCATCACCTGCAAGAGGCCTGGAAGTCCTTAATCAAAGTGAAAAGTCTGTCATAATGCAGCACATTCATTTTAGTTAGGGTAATTGGGTTCAGCAAAAGGCTAAGAGGAAAAGCTTGGTGAAGAGATGGACATTTATCACCTTTTATCTTCCCCAAATTTTGGCCCTATTTTGTTTTCTTTCTAAACTGTCTCACAGGGCTTTTGGTCTCCTGATAACCCTATATCACTGCTTTTCCTGCTATAAGGATGGGCAGCAGGGCAGGGTGTCATTGATTTTTGCCACCTGTGGATGAACCAGTGACTTTGGAGAGTGTGATACTGTGTGGAGGTGGGCAGGCAAGGGGATGAAACTTGGTTGCTCATGGATGAATAACTGGAGAGAGAGAGAGAGAGAAATGGGACTAGGTGTTTTGTCAGGGACACGTTTTAAAATGAAGGACAGATGTATCAGGCTACCTGAGACGTGAAAATAAGAGTCAGAATCTGCCCAAAATACAGGTAGGTGCTGAGTTCCTGCATAGTTTTCTAGGATCTCACAATTACATGAATATGTTGGACACGATCAGCTGTTAATGCTCAACAAATGATCCCTTTAATATATAGTGTGGCCTATTGGCCACCTTCTCTCCTCTTGGTAGACCATCACTGGTCTCCTTGGCCCAATTATACCTCTAGGTTTGTTTTAGTGCTGCATAAACTTTGAGCTCAGTGTGGATAAATGGATAACATTGGCCTCAGGTAGAGTGGTAGTCCTGCCACTTTGCCTGGACTATTGACAAGCCTTGATGCTTCACCATGTAGAGTCCTGCATTTGAGAGGATTCCAATTTGTAGCTTGCCTTTTGATAACAATTTGTAATATGCCCTTTAACAAAGAGTGTCAAAACTACAGCACTCTGTTCCCAGCCAGATCCCACTATAGCTGCAAAAGTTATCTCTCCATAAGCAAATCCTTGCACTAACGTGATTGTGACAAAACACATGGGCAGCAGAGCAAAATCTCCCTGCTCTACTCTTTTTGCAGATGCTGGAGGAGCAGGGGTTAATCAGATATTATTGGTTTTTTGCTTTTTTGGAGAGAGGATGGAGGCAGAAAAGCAGCAGGAAAGAAGACAAAGGTCAGAAAGAGTTTTCTGGAATTGCAAGAGGCACAAATGATCTTCTCACTGCTGCCCTCTCCTGCCTCACTATATTTGCCCAGTTGGAGAGCAGCGAATCAAGTCCAGTGTAAACTTGTTGTCTGGGTTGGTGTTATGCAGCATGTCATCTCACTGTCAGTGGCTTTATCTCACACATTGGCTGCTGGGTCTTTACAGAGCAAAAACTCAATGGAATCTGAAGACTGGGTTGAGTTCCCCCAAGGAGCTATGCAGGGAACCTTTGCAAATACTGTTGCAAACAAGTACTTTGGCAGCTCTAGAAAACTGAGGAGAGATTGCCTGTGAAACATAGCATGTTAGTGCAAACTACCATGGGACATGCTTGGTCCAGCAGTGGGGCTCTGTCAGTCCCCCAGCTGCTTGGTGACAGCCGAGACCCGATGCATGGATTCCAGGGTTGCAATGGCTTGAAATGTCTGTGCATGTAGGAGCAGAGGATGGGAGTTGGCTTCACCTTGGGAATCCCAGCCAATGCAAATTGCTCTCTGTTAGCAGAAACAAGGCTCCAGGATCAGGAGCAAAATCTTGACAGAGACCCACGTTAGCCCTTTTCCCCCTTTCGGTGGGGTCTGAGGAGCTTGTAAATTTGACTCATTTGGGGCTTCCCCTCAAATGCTGTCTTTTCCTCTTTTCTTCACTTTTCTATCTTCATCCATGGCTACCAGGTCCATCAGCTCTTTCTTTCTTGCTCTCCAGTGACACGTACCTGGTGTCTTACTGGCTGCTGGGGATGTCTTTCTCATTTGCTTCATAGCAACAGGTGATAAAGCCCAAAGAAAATACACCTTGGGGAACTGTGCCCAGTAAATCACTGGTTGAATTGGAGATTTAACAAATCAGGGAAGAGAGTGGCTCAAATCACTGGGCTTTTTTTAGGAGCACCCAATGGAGACAGGCAGACAAGTTATGCCCCAAGTTCCTGCTGTCTCCCCTTGCTCAGCAAATCCCAAAATTTTTTAGAGACAACTTTGGTGATGCTGCCTGGTTTCACAGAGCCGGACAGGTCAGAGGAATCTCCAGAGAAGAGCTGAGGGGATGTAAAACCTCTTCAACTACACAGGTGCTTTAGCTATTGGATGAGTTGGCTCATAGGGCAGTGGCTGGGCTGGGCTTCCCACAGTGGGTGTGGCATGGTGCTCAGTCCAGCTGGCCGGGTGCATGGGCCCACAGGTCCTGTTCACCAGCTGCTCTTCAGTCCATGCTTTTGCACTGTGGGCTGGGCCGCCCTGACCATCCCTAGTCTGGCATCAGGGCGTGCAGGAGCCTGGCTTCGAATTCCCCCAGCCCAGATCACCGCTGATCTTTTAGAAAATGTGCGTCGAAGGGCAAAGTCTCTGCATAGTTCAGCAGCAGCTGTTTTGCCTGATTTATTGGCTGTTGCAAAGGCCGGCACAAATGTAGCAAAGTGGTCTATTATCGCAAGATATATCCAGTGCCCCCTGCCTTGCGGATGACTGATGCCCTGATCCCGCGGCTTATTTAACACCTGTTCAGTTTCAAGCACGTGGGCCTGACCCTTTGAAGTCCTCTGGGAGCAGTGGCAGAGCTCATGTGCTCATGGTCTGAGTGCGTGCTTCAATATTTGTGTGAATTGAGGTCCCTCTGGGGCTTAGCTTTGAAAACAGCAGTGGGCAGGACAGGAACTGATCCCTGTGAAGCCTTGTACTCACTTATATGGTGCAGAGAGTTGAGGAGGATTAGGGTACACTCAGCCAGAGGCTCATCTCTTCATGCCAATGTGGGGCAAGATCAGAGCTGTGTTCACAGGCAGCAAAACTCACAGAAGCGGGGCTAGCACAGTGCAGGGTAGGTACAGCAACTTGCTAAAATCCAAACCGTCTTGCACAGGGCCCCATCAACAACTTGTATTCCTAATGCGTGAAGCATTCCTAAGCAAAACCAAGAGTATCCATTTATTTGTCCTTATCTCTCTGCTGTGTGGGGACTTTTCTAGAAATACGACTGGTGTGAGATGGGGTTTTTAGTACCCAAATGGCCCAGAATGCAAGACCCAAGCATGCTTTGAGCCATTTTTTCCACAGAATAGACAGAGCTTTCTGGCCTGCCGTGGCTGGCACTGCTTACTGCCTGCCATCTAAGTCTAAGGAAGATTTTTGTGGATATTGGGAAACAGCTTCATCCTTTACACAAGCTTTCTAACTGGAATATTGCTTTAAAAATCTCAAAATATCGTGTGGTAGATTCTCCAGAGGAGGTAAGAATAGGACAGAAACAACCTGAAATAATTTGTTTTACCAGTCCTGCATTCTTCATTTTAAAGGGACATTTTCAATGTTTTAAGAAGAGCAGAAGATGTTGCAGGAGGGGCAAGCTGTTAAAAAAAAACCAAAACAGTCACTGTGAGTTCTGGAATTAGCAATAAAGCAAACATGTTCATGACTGGGAAATGAAAACAATGTGACCCTATCACCCAGCTGCAAAGTGGACTACCATTTTCCAGCAATGATGCCTGGTTTTATGACAGCTTTTAATTAAGATGTTAATGATTGGGAAAGAGGTGGCTTCATTCCTGAAGCCTGTAGGTGGTAGTAAAGGCAGGAACAGATAGTGAAATGACACCAAAATATTTAGCACCCGATTTAATTCCCAGTGGGAGCTGGACAGAGCCCATGGAAATGCTGACCTGGGATTTGAAATAGCAGATGAAGGTCAGCTTGGGAAAATACAGCTGATGTGCAAAGGGGAAAGTAACAGATGGGCTCCATCAGCTTCATTCCAGCTCCCAACCCAAAATACCCAGTGGTGCCTTGGCTTGTCATGGGGGAAAGAATCCCGATCCATTTTCACCGGCTTCACTTTTCATGTGTATGACCACCCCTTCCCTCATGAGCCTAAAGGAAAACGTTTGTTAAACGAATAAACAGAATGAAATTTTATCATGTTGTTTTCAGTCCGCATTAGTTCATCTGGTCTTGGCATGGGGGAACATCATGCTAGGGCACAGCCTTGAGTAGCCAGTAGAGAGATTGTCATGGGAAAGATGCCAGTATCATTTGGGACTGAACACAGACGTGCAGAGGGAAGGATCAGTCTGGGGAGCTTTGTCTGTGGTCCAAGTAGAGTTACAAGGGTAATTTCCAGGCCTATGACCTGAAAGCCACTAGCATGATTAGAAGACGTTCAGGAAGAGCTGTGAAAACAAACAGAAGTGCAAAGGGAAAGATTTACAAGGAAAGATTAAAGGAGATAACTGCAAGAGCTTAGTCTTAATGATGACTCGCTGAGGACATGATGATAGCTTGCAAATATCTGAGGGGTATTAGCACTAGGAGACAGTCCTGGGGGGATGAAAGGGTATAATTTAGAGGGACAGGCGGCAAGGAAGAGAGGCAAAGTAGAGAAGGAGCTTCAGGAAAGCTTCCAGAGAAATAGCAGCATTAGGAATGGAATGTGCTCATCCAGTCAATGGCAGGACACAGCCAAGGATCCATAAAAATCCTCAACAAGGAGCTGGGATGTATGCTGAAGGAGCTCAACTTGGCATGAGGGGCAAGAATGGGGCAAGCTCATGGGCTTTTCACATTGCTGGTCCATGTGATCCCTGGTGTGAGGGACTGGCACACTGCTGGGGAGCTATAAAACACCAGGCACAAGAAGTAAGCATCTGTGGAAGTGCTGGGGCCTGTGCCAGCCAGACATGTCTGGAAGCTGGACAAATGCATGCATTAGCCACAGTAGCACATTAATCGGGGTACCCAGACCAGGGCTTTGATGCCCAAACCTACCCCTTTGCTGATGCTTTCCGTGGCTTCTGCATCTCTCACAGAGCTTCTTAGTGCCAGATCTTCCATTGTTGCTGAGGGGCAAGCACCCTTTGCTCTCACAATACCCCCGGCTCTACCTGCACCTCACCCTTCTTCCCAGCCCCTGGTAGAGAAGTTCTGCACATCTCTCACACCATGACGGGCCTGACCTTTTCCGCCTCTGCTGTTCCAGCTCTGACTTTCTAAGAAAAGGATTCCCAAGCATCCTAAGTAGCACACACAGGCTCTTTCCATTTTTTGTGATACTGAATATACACTGACAGCAGGCTCAGGGAGAGTGAGTACACTCTGGCTACACCTCCCTGTGTGTCCCCATGCATCCTAGCAGTGCCAGATACAAAGTCACCTCCAGAAACAGGGTGCCATGTGGCACAGATTGTGCCAGCCCCATCAGCTGATGCAAGTATTGCTCCTGCTCCCAGGGAACAACTCCAGACACAGAGAAGGGAGGGATGAGAAGACAGAGGAAGGCTGATTGCAGGATCTGACCTTACAATTGGACCTCCCAGAAGCTCTGCCAAGATTGCCCACCACATGGTTTCCCAAGGAGGGAGGCCAGCTCTCTCCTCTTCATCCCTCCCAGGCAGAGATGAGACCCTGAAGACAGGAGCCACTCATTCACATCTTGCTCACATCCACGTACAGCTAGGCAGGCAGGTCTGCCTTACGAAAGGCCCCCCTCAGCATCTGTCTGAACACAGAGACATCCTTCCTGCCCCACTTGGGTGGTAACCTCTCAGAGGTGGGCACAGCCCAGGGAAGCGGAGCTGCAAATGGCATGTGGCAGAGGCAGCAGGGGAAGCGTGATGAATCACAAGCTATGTCTGCTTCTGGACAATCAAACAATTCCTCCAACTGGTTGGATTTATCCAAAAGTGACATGCATCTGGGCTGGGGGCAGGGAGAGGGGGCTGACAAGGGACTCTCCTTGTGGTAACAGCTGGGACCAGGCCTAAACATGATTAATTAACATTGTGGAAAAAAAAAAAAGGAAGAGCAAGACAGAAAGAGCAAGAGAGAGGAAACGAAAACCCAAGTCACCGACACAATTAAGATTTATGGGCCCAGAAGGATGAGGAGACTGGGGATGGAGGAGAAGAAGGAGGGAAGGAGAAAGAGTGCCAAGGAGGTGGATTACAATTTAATAATTCTTCATGCTCAAAAAGTACAAGACGGGGCTGAGTGTAGGTCCCCAGGGCGGGTGTTGCTGGAGCTTGGCTGAGCAAGACTGGGGAGGCGGTGTGGGGGTGTAGGCTTGCTGTACTTTTTCTGAGGGGAACGTGTCCTGAGCAAGATGCCACCAGAGGAATGTGCAGGCATGATTTACAGCCTGCAGGACAGCCTGCCCAGCTGCACTGTGCCAGCGCTTGTTTGGCTTGCAGGACATCGATGCCTTGGGACCCCACGTGGTGTGGGGCAAGGGGGCCAGCCAGCTCCCTCCTTCTGGCTCTGTCTACCTTGCAAACGGCTCCTGGGAAAGATGGGCTCAGAAAGGCAAAGGAGGAGAGATCAAAGCTGGTTTTAAGCAGAACCAAAGCACCACGGCGAAGGGCCTATCATGGCCCAAAGACTTTTGCTAGAGGAAGCCAAGGTTGAAAGCAAGAGAGAACAGGAGCTGGGACAGGTGACCCACTTTGGATGAAATAGGAACTGGCTGGGACCTCCTGCTAAAACTGCCAACCAGCTCAGCTTTGCTCTACCCCCCTCAACTCCCCCGTGATTTATGGAACATGGGTGCGTGATCCCAAACATCTCTTTCACATCTCTGTCTAAGAGCTGTCTTGTACCAGCTAGAGTTGTGACATGGCATTGACATTTTCCTTCTGCCTCTGGCTTCAGTTTTTCTCCTTTTTTCCCTATGGATGAGCGGCTGGAAACAACTCATTCTCCTTCTCTCCCAAAATCAGATTTCAAGGCCAGATTTTGTTAAATTTGCCAGGTTTTCAAAAAAATCAGAACAGACCCTTAGTTGTAATTTTTGTTCATTTTGCCTTTCTGAGACCCAAATTTGGTCTCATGCGGGCTTTGCAGTGTTATAAATAAATAACAAGGGGTTTCTACTGAAGTGAAAAGTTTTCACCAACAGCTTGGTTTGCTTTAAGAAATGTTTTATCCAAAATTTTCACCCAGGTCCATCAGCATTTGCTGCAGATATGCTGAACTCATGAGCAGGGTTATCCTTTGCCCTTCCCTGTTAAATCATTAGTGTCTCCGGCTCTGTTGTCTCTCATTTCACGAGGAAAATAAGGCTATGACTCCACTGACTCTGTCCAAATAACACCTTGTTGCTTGGCCCCAAACCATATGTGGCATGCAAAGTACCGCCCTTCCAGGATCTCTGTGTGCCCTCTGACCAGCTTGGCTCCTGCTGTGTGCAGCAGATGCAAAACGTAGAGAGCCAAGGGGTTGAAACCTAGTAAAGTGGGGGATTGCTGCTGCTTTGTGCCCATAATCTATGTCCCTGGGTAACTCCAGCCACACTGCTGACCAGTGAAGGAATATCAGCTTCACACTGCAGAGCTCTACAGACTTTTTTGATGGTGTGAGAATCATGCAGTGTTTGGGAGAGACAGAGACTAGCCACCTTCTCTGTTTTCCCAAGTTCTTTTATGTTCATGCCTGTTTCAGGATGCAGAAGATCATTGCAAAGGTCTTGGTGGCTGATCAGACTATACAGTGTTACAGATGGAACAGGAGGAACTATAGACTCTGGGGTGTCCTCTATCTGGCCTTGAGGAGACAATGTGCTTGTGGGAAGGATGTTAGTCCTGTCTGCTTTGCTGTAGCACTTCATGACATGCAGAAAGGGATTGGCAAGACAGGCACCAACAGAATGGCATCAAATTGTTGGAAAGTGGGAAACTATGGAAAAGGAAAAGTTTGAGGTGTTTGGTTTCACTACAGCAGATGGGAAAGTAAGTTAATATGAGGAACTTGGGAACTTATACCAGAAACTTGAATGGACCCACCATCCATCTGGGCTGCCCTTCATCCATCCCTCCATCCATGGATCTTCCATGAACCACCCATTCATCCATTTATCTTCCTCTTCCTGCCTGCAGTAATTGTTGGCACAAGGCATTGCACAGAGGAAACCAGCTGCAGAGCACAATGTCAATTTGTATCGGTATTAATTTCTCAGGAATGATGCTTCATGGTTTTATAAGCTTTCTGTTTGCCTGTTATGCCTTAACCATTTGCATGTAGAACAGCCACCTCAGCATTTCTACGGTGCAGGACCTGCTCAGAGAGGAACATCACACCCAATCTGCTCTCCATGAAATCAGAACACAGAGAAGAAAGGAGGCTGGTGCTGAGGCCAGCAAGACCTGGAACAAATAGAGTAGAGAGGGAAGCAGAGAGGCAAGGGTTGGATGCACACTGTCAAGAGATAGCTGGTGGGAAGAAGAGAAAACAGAAGAAATAAGGGGTGTTTGCAGGGAAATGGGCAAAGACAAGCAAAGACTCTGCAGCTGCAGTGCTGGCAGCAGATGGGCTCGTGCTGTACATTTGTGTCTTGAAAGAATCCTCCAGGGAAAAAAGGAGCTGGCAGAGATAGTAAAAGAGGCAGCAAGATCTGGCCTCCATGGCCCTTGCAGGTGAGCAGTGCAGGCAGACTGCTCTGCCCCTCAGCCCTCCCAGCATTTTTCTGGCTGTTTCACCTCTCCAGGGCAAATCCTGGAGTTTCAGCAGGAAAATGGCAAAAGAGCATGGCCCAAAGTGGTGTATCCATAGTAATTCCCCATTGCAGCCCTGGAGCTGCTATGGGCAATAGTGGCTGGTATGCTGAAGGTGAGCCACATGTCGCTCCCAACAGGAACAAGTTGGAGAACATCCTGGTCTGAGTGACTATCCTGTCCCTGCAGCACTTGGAGGCTGCCCCGATGCTACCTCTGGTATGGGAGAGCGGTGAAGTTGTGTAGGATCTGGTGACAGGGACCATGGCAGGAGCTAGTGAGGAGACAGCAGATCAGTCCTATGCTGTCAGAGAAGGTTTTTATTGCATTACTCAAGTGTGTCTCCTTGTTTCTGTGCCTTGTATCAGCCTTGCAAGAAAACGGAGTTTTTAAGTATTTGATACAAACATGAACCATGTCTGTCCCTTTGCTGGGATCTACACTCAGCTGCAAGGCTGCGAGAAGACATGACAGCCCCCTCTGTTATTTTGTGCACAGTTTTCTCCTGTCCTTTCATATTTGCCCCTTCCCTGCCTTCTGCTCTCCTACAAAAGAAAGTTTTCCCAGTCTCCCCATCAGAGGGCCAACCAGACAGATCCAAGCAGGAAATGCTGCAGTTTCAAGATCCTTGTAGAGAAAAGAAATGGCTTAATGCTTAAATACTCTCCCCACCATGTCAACACCTTCCTCCCCCCGACCTGGCACGTGTTGAGCAAGCAGCAGAGTACCCTAGGGAGCTCTGCTCCAGCTGCATGCTCATCAGCCAGACGGGGAGTGCACAGCAGTTCTTTGCCACTAACACTCACCGTGTTTAATCACACATCTGTGGATTCTAACAGATTTATCTAAAGCAGGAAGGGTGGCACCAGGTAGCAGCAGGTGACAGGCGTTGCTGATTAAACTGTGAAAAACGGATAAATTAGGAAGAGGAGAGAGGCAGTGGTGTGAGAAGAGGGGAGCAAAAAACATCCTGGTGCAGGCATCTGAGGTAACAAAGTAGCTGTGTGTCTGTGTACATATGGGTATACCCAAACCTGTGTGTTTCTTTGGCTTGGGGGTCTGCCATGGTCCCACTACCCTGTTCACATGTGCATTGGCAACATCTGGACATGTGGGTGATGTCTCCATACACAAAGCAAATTCCATGTACGTCTGGTCTGAGATGTTTGTGTAGCAGCTGGTGCAGACTGCAGCGATCCCATGTAGATGTGTTGGGATGTGTTCCTGTGTGTGGCAGAGCCCTGTGTGGGTGTTTGTCAGGAGGAAACCTTGAGTTCTGTGTAGGTGTTTGCTAAAGTCTGTATCTGTGAGATAGTGGTTCCTTTATTTGTTTGCAAGCACCAGCAACAGAGATGAGCAGAGATGCCATGTCTTGAGGACTGGGGGAGGTCAGGGCTGGGAAATGAGGTTTTCAGACCTTGGGTTCCTTCTCACATGCAAATATGTATGTGTGTTCATTTCACTGACAGGCACATATGTGCAGGGAGCATGTCTGTGTGCCACATCTATACATGCGCTCAGTGAAATGCCAGCACACAGATTCCTGAGGAAGAAAGCAGGTGGGGTATAGTCTGTCTGTTGACCATGGCTCTAGCTCAGCGCAGCCCCTCTCCCTTCATGCCCCTGGCAAAGCCTCCCCTGCTGCTGGGGATAGGGAGAGGGCTCTGTGCAAAGCTTGGCCCCCAAGCACAGCCAGTTCTCCTGGCCATCGGAACTGCTGTGCCCAGGGATGGGGAGGCGGGGCATGGTGGCCTGATACTGCAGCTTGTGAGCAGCTATTTAGGCAGTTCTTACTAGCTATTAGAATGGGCAGGGGCAAAGTACCTTGGGCTGCATTCTTCCCAGTGATGCTCCCCAGCTGCCTGTATTTATGGCCTGACCTTCACTCTGCCGCTGCTGTCCCAGTCCCCAGCTCCATGATGCATTGCTATCACCTCTTCTCCTGCATTCAAACTCAACTCTCATAGTCTCCCACTTCTGAGAGAATCCAGGCAGGTGCTTGCTGCCTCCTGCCCATCACGGCTTGTTCTTTGGTCCCAGCCTACCCTATGTCCAATACACGGGCCATCCATGTTGGCAGCTATGCTGTGCCGGCTGGTGAAAGGGACAGGTGGGATCGGAGGCAGGCTCTGCTCTGCAGCATGGAACAGTTCGGAGCCACATTTGACTCCCTCAGCGGGAGGGAGGCGGACAAGGTAATGGCTGCTTTTTCGGGAACATGAGCGTCCATCTGGTGTGCTGAGGGCACAGGGGGTTTGGCACCCAGGAACTGGCTCTGTCACCACATGTCCTTGCAAGGGCCAGGGCTGAGCTCTGCTTGGAAAGGGAACTTGTCCCATGTGCTGACCTTGGGGCTGGGCAGTCCCTGTGGTGCACACTACATCCCTCAGTCCCTCTGCTCTGCAGCAGCTCTTAACACAGACTGGGCACAGTATGGCCTCCACTTGTCTCTTCCTGGGCTGTGTCTTGCCCCTGACTGTGAAAGTAGATCTGGGGGATGCTGTTCTGAGCCCTGTATCATGACTTGCATCAGTGCAAATTTGACAGCCTCACCCCAGAAGAGTATTTCACACACCTGAGCGGTGTTTTGTACATCACTAGAAATTCCCATTATAGGGCTGTAAGGTATCATGGTGGGTCAAAAGGGAAACAGAACAGCAAGACACGAGGTACTTAGCTGAATATGGAGAAGGTTGTCCAGGGAGAGATGAGCACAGATTCCAGAAACAGAAGGTAACATCCAGAAACACTCTTTGTATGTCAACATATCTCTAGATACACAGAAGCCTGCTGGAAGGTGTGTCCTTGGGAGGAAGCGGCAGGGATGCCTGGATGCTGCTATAACCTCAGCATTACTGCTGACAGATGCACAGTTAATGGTCTGTCTTTTTAATGCGTGCCACTGTAGGATCTAAAAAAAACGCAATGGTGAATGGAAGCCCCCTTTGCTGCAATATCAGGGCACTTGCCTGAGTCCCAAGCAATGACTTTCTACTCCTGGATCTTGTCATCTATGCTTTGGGGAGTCACTATGCTTGGGGATCATGTCCTTCTCCAGAAGGAGGGTGTTTCCCAAATGCTGCTATGTGAGGGATAGCAGCTCCTGGACTGGAGAATGCTCTTGGGCTTGCAAGGATGTGGGAGAGTGGCTGCAGCAGTCTGACAGGGATGCTAGGATGGGCAGAGAAATGTACTAGGAGGTTTAAGAGCTTATTGAGCATCATCCTTTTCTATAAGTAATTTTATGCCAAAACAATTTAATGTGACTCCACTACCTGCTCTGTACAGTAAGCCAACATCATTCCAGGTACCCTGCAGAGGCTGGACTTTGGAGCAGGAAGGTCCAAGGCTGCTCTTCCTGCCAAGAAGTTTTTAAGGCTGAGGAAGAAGGTTGGATAATTGCTAGGACATGCATGGTTTGCAGGTTGCCACAATGACTTTCCATCTTACTGAAAATACCAGCAGGCATCATTAACCTATGCCCCAAAGCCCCTGTGCAGCTCACCACAGCCTGCAAACTGCACTATGACATTCGAATTTTTCCCCTCCTTTTGCTGCTCCGCATCTGCCATCACACTATTCCTCCAAAACTAGAACCACTGCCCCAAACCCCGCTCACACCCTCTGTCCCCCACCCAGCCTGTGCCATGCCAGGAGCTGAGATGGCAGCACACACCATATCTGCCCATGGCCCTGCTGTCTAGGATCCCTCCACGTCTGCTCAGCCACCCCAGCTGCTTAGTTTCTCCCTACTGAAGAATTATGTAGCATGAAGAAGCAGGCTCCACCATCTTGAACTGGCAGTGAACTTTGCTTTCTACATATAAATACAGATAGCAATCACACCCCAATCAGCACACAAGCTTCAGGGCATCATCACGGCAACTCTAACTTTCCCATTACGATAATGTGATTTTCACTCAGTCTATAATATCAGCAGCCATGAATAAAACAACTGGCTTTTTCTCTCTTTCTCTCTCCCTTCCTTCTCTCCCCCTTCCCTCCCTCCCTCCCTCTCTATGTCTTGCTCCCCCTCTCTCCGATCACAGTCTTTGCATACTAATGATGGCTGAATATGTCTTACAGAGTGCAATCTCTGATGGAGGAGGGAAGTCAGGCTATGGGTAGAGTCCCAGTGCTCTCTGGTCCTCATGCACACGCCTTCATTTCTCCTTTCTCTTGAGAGGAGAGGTCTCTCAACTGGAGAGACCTGGATGGACAGACAGGCCATCACTGGCTTCTTGCCCCATATCCATCATGCACCTGGAGCAGGGCAGGGACATGCTGCCGCTCGTGTGGTGGGGTGGATGGGGGTCTTGGACCCCAAAGCCCCCCAGCCCCTGCTCAGCTTCTTGGAGCATCTCCCTCTGTGCTTGGAGGCTCTGGTGTATGGGAAATGTGTCAAGCTGGAATTAATCCTGCCCGGGGCAGCTCACTCCCGCTGCTCAGCCAAGCTGTTTGTCTAACCCCATTTAGGTCTGCTGTCCCCGAGGACACAAGGAGGCCAGTTCAGGGAAGCAATCCGGCTGGAAACAACCCTATCACACACACATAAAGAGTAAATCCCAAGGGATCAGGTCCTTGACCCAACCTACTACAAACAGCAGGGCTGTCCCAGGGAACTGCATGGATTTTCCCTCTGAAAAGCAACTTGCTGAATCAGACCCATCCTTTTCTGGGTCCCTGCACCATCAATGACCATCAGTGAGGGCTACGGTCTTTTAGGGAGTAACCCTAACCCGGTGTTCCTGCTCATTTTGGCCCCTCAAGAGCTGCATTAACCACCCAGAAAGGGTTCCTGAATGATTGTGGTGATTTCCAGCAGACTGAGCATAACTGTGCCCATTCTGGTACAACCGAAGCACTACTGTGCCCAGTACTACAACCTCAACTCTGCATTCAGCCCCAGCAAGTGTGTGTGCCTGCTCCACATGCCTCTGACTGGAGCGGGCACCCACCTGGCACAGAGATGGCAAGGAGGGGAGTGCTACCACATGCAGGAACTCAAATGAGAAGTATTGTTCTCATTTTGCATCCTTCTCACTCTAGAAACTACTATGCCAAGGCACAGAAAACCTGGAACAGTTTTGCCCCTTCCAGGCTACACATATCCAACATGCAAAGCCAAAGCTCAGTTCGCTCCCTTCCTCCCCTAGTTTGTTCTCTGATACCAAAGTTTGCAGTAGAAGTCTGTTGTTTGGGGTCAGAGGTGGCTTGGAGCACCATACCAGAGTTCAATACCAGAGGCAAACCCTGTTCCTTCTGTTTCTCCAGACCACATACTTTGGTTGGGGTTATTACCTTGGGGTGGGTAATTCATACTCTTTAACATCAGCAGCTGGCCCTGGGTGGGAGCTGTGCTGGGGAAAGAGCAGGATGGAATTATAAGATGCAAGAACACCTGTTTGTGCCTTTTGTTTTCTTACTAAAGTCTATAAAGTGGGAGAGGGGAGAAAGCAGAGTCCCTGTAGTCTCAGTAAGGTGTGTGTGGACAGGCTGCAGCATGGAAAGCCCTGGCTCTCCTTTTTGCACGGTAAAGAGCGCATGGAGGAGCACTGTTTGTGGCTGCTGAAATGCCTACGTTTCTGCTCAGGGCAGATGGCTGTGGCAGGAGAGCTGCAAGGTGAGCGACAGTTCCTGGGACTCTCCAAAGGGTGTATGAAGCAGCAATGAAAAGAATTAGGGCTGGAAATGGGGAAGATTGCTTCCTAGATTTTGCAGACAGCTGATGTGGATGCTGTAGCTGAAATTATGGATGTCAAGTGAGTCGTCTTTTTTACTTTGCAAGTTTTAAGCGTCCAAAGGGGAAAACAGTCAAGAAAGCAGGAAGGAGTGATTATATCCTAATCCGTGCTACGCATCTCTTGCTTTGCATGAGGAGTGACAGACTGCATGGGCAGACTGCTGAGCTCTGCCAACACTTTACTACTGCGGGTTGGGACACAGCTGACCTGGCAGGATGGATGCATGCAAAGCCTGCCCTGAGCACCCTCAGCCTGAAAGCATAAACCAGGGACTGCCAAGTTCACAGAGCTGCTGTGTAGCATTGCAACTGCTCTTGATTGCTTTGCTGGAGGGCCAGATGGGGAAGATGGGAGACTGTTCCTACAGCTTGTCTCTGGGACACAATGAGCAGGGAAACTGTATAGTACAGACACTTGCACTGGCACTGAATTCTCCTGCTTGTGATGTAACTTTTGGGTGTCATACAGGGAATCTCTCAAAGTGCAAGATGGGGCCAGGCGGCCTGCTTGTGAGTGCTCACAGCTTGTCAGTGTCCTCATATAACATCAAGCTTCCTTCCCAGCTGCTGGCTGTCCCTGCAGACTGTGTGGCTATCTCTGCTGTCTCTCAGGTGTGAGATGAGCTGGTGCAGAGCAAGCCTGGAAATTACTCTCTGCAGATTAAAAAAAAGCATGCTGAGCTGGTTTACCTCAAGTATCTCAGCTAGAGGCCATTGCTTGTACTTTCTCCACCATCCAGCAGTGCTCTGGTCCTGGGATGTGGGATGCTGTGGGGTTGCAGAACCAAGCAAGTCTGAGTCCTGAGCATCACAGCTGCTGCTGTCTTCTCTTGAGCTGACAAGATCAGGTCTCACTCTCCTTCCCTGCCCTAAAGAGAAGAGCAGAGGTGTTCCAAAAACTGTCAGGCACCTCTGCCCACTGATCGCTCCAAGGAGCTCCCCCTATGCAGCAGAGGACATGTCTCTGATGGTGACAGAGCTGTCTGAAATGGATGAAGCTGTAAGGGAGGCACCTGCCGGCAGGGCTACCTGGGAGACGCTCTTATCTGTCATCTGATTTATCCAGGTTAAAAGGCTGCCATCAGTCACCAAGGTAGATTCATTCCCCAGTAAATAGTGCCCGAGGGCTTCCAGGACCTATTTTACTGCTAAGCACTTTCTTTCCAATGCTTGAATACCTTTGTTCCCGATGGAGCCCTTTCTGGCTGATATATATATGATATGGGGAGTCCCAGTGACTTTTTTTATTTTTTGCTCTGCACAGCTCCTGGCCTTGTCTTGGCCGTGTTGGGCTACACGATGAATGATCTGTTCAAGGCTTCCTTGCATTGGAGGGGGGTGCAAATCCAGCTGAGGCTGCTTCAGCTGCTGGGAGACCTGCTCTGTGAAACAAGCTCTGCACAAAGCTCGAGAGACTGGCACAATGAAAACAGAGAGGTTTGGAGGGGACAGAAGCAATCTTTGGAGTGATGATGACACTTATCTGGGTATGACCCAGCTCTCACTGCTGTTGCTGGGGCGTGTTGGGAGGGAGTTGACAGAGCTGGGCCAATGGAGGGTCATGTGCTTTGGGTGCCCGAACAGTTGCTTTCTCCAGCGGCTCATTCCTGCTGGATGTGCCTGGAGCCTGTCACCCTGATGCAGGTGATTCCCTTCCAAGTCTGAGTACCTCCGCATTCAAAGTGGAGTCCTGAACTGGGAAAAGCAGTGACTGACATTGCTCTGACAGTGATGCCTGAACTCCAGTGATCTCAAGAAAAAGAGCCCTCATTGTATGCTGGGGTTCAGGTGTCAACTCTCATGATGCACCACAAAGCCATTCTAGTTTGTGCTGGGCATAGAGTGCCTCTGCCTAGGTCCTGTTCTTTGTGGGCATGTTCGTGTCCAGCTTGGTGCTGGAGGACAGGAAGTCTCTGTCAAGAAGGCTATAGATGCAATATAATTTTCTGTCCTTTATTTTGCTTTCTTTTCATCCCCACAAATGAAGCAGAACCCAAGAACTGCTGGCTGTGGGCTGCCATCCCCATCCAATCTCTAGGTGCTGAGTGCCTCCCCAGCTGAAAGGCCGAGGGAAAGGCTGCATCTTACCTGCTTTTTGTGGGAGAGGTCAAAAGCCCTTTTCTCCTACACCTTGTTCCTATGTACCTTTCAGGTACTTCTGCCAACATCAGAGATTTCTCCTGTCTTTGATAAATCTCTTACGTAGTTCATCCCAAATAGGTTTGTTAACTTTCTTTCCCTTTTCTCCTCCCACTCCTTCTCCTCCCCCTAATTAGAGTGAAGGGCTAATGGAGTATTACTGTGAGGGACTAGGCAAGCTTCCCAAAATGCTTACAGAAAGGGAGGGCACTTAGAGTAATAGATGAGCATTTAAGGCTGTGCATCCTCATTGCCCTGAGAGGAGGTGGGGGCCAAGAGTCCAGAGCAGAGCTCCAGGTATTGCTATCACCAGCTGTCCTCAGATTTTCAGACTCTGTGGTACAGCTGGACCATTACTGCTCTCAGATACAGTTTCAAATCTAACTTGCTGTCTGGTAACACTCCACCCCAGTAGATGCAACATGGTCCTTTTGCCAGTTAGGAATACCAGATTTCCCACTTGAGGGGAGGGCCTTTTCCCCATGTTTGCATGATGCCTAGCACAGGAGGGCTCCTGTAGTCCCCTGAGGAATGTTCTGAAATGAAAAGCCCTGCACAAGTGCTTTGAGTATTGGATCACCCAAAGCTGTGCTGGGACAAGGGGTCTGTCTGGTGGTACCAAGTACTTCAGGAGTGGTGGTATACCATACCTTCCTCCCAGGAATGCCATGGGAGATTTTTCCTGCTAGTACTTTGGCTTTAAAGCCTCCTGTGCATTTTCCAGGGGCTGCACTGGCACTGGAGGTTTGAAGGCTGGAGCTGCACAGACTCACACAGTCTCAGCTTAGGGGATGTGCTGGGGTGATAGGCAGTGATGACCAATTTATTTCTCTATCCCTGCTCCTGCGGCTTTGTGAACCTGTGCTAGGGTGCAGAACCAATTAGATCAGTCTGTCAGCCAGCACCAACGTCATCTGCAGCCTTCAAGTGTTTTGCTGTTTAATCATCTGGACCCCTGGAGGGCATCAGACTGGCATTTTAAACCCTGTAAATGGCAGCAGTGCTGGTAGGCACAAGGAGGAAAGTCAAATGCTTCAGCAAGACATGGGTAGATGTGGGTTTATATGTGTGTTTGCTAGCTAAGTGGAGGAGGACACCTAAACTTGGGAGAGAGGCAGCAAATGGAGCTGAATGCAGGTGCAAACTGGACAGAGGGGATGGGAGGTAAAAATGGATGAAAGTGAGCTGGGGTGGTTGTCATGGCCACAGCACACACAACCTGAAGGAGAAAGGCTTTTCAGAAGCTAGATTTGGGGAAGGGAAGTTATGGTGTCTATGAAATGGGATGGCCGGGTTCCGGGAACTCCTGAAGGCTCAATCTAGAGGTAACATCAAGGGATAGGTTATGATATGCTTCTGAAGCTCCTTGTTTTAATAGGGGCAGAGGAACTTGCTAAGTGCATATAGCATGTGCACGCAGCCAACTCCACATTTGTGTTTCAATTGGACTTTCTTGGTGCTCCTGGACTTCTCTCTGCCACTTCTTGCTTGGAGCCACCCTTTTGGTGTCTGACCTCTTGGTAGCTCATCTTAGGAAGTGTTGGCTGTGTGGAAAGTTTTTTGTGTGTTCTTGGCTTTGCTCTCTGATTAGCAGGAGCTCTGTAACAGGAGAGATGTAAGGATAGACACAGGATGAGTTCAACTTGTCTAGCTTCACTCATAAAAGCCAGCACCTGCTCAAGTCACCCCGACTCCTGGTATTGTCCATGAGGATGCTTCAGGAGGCAACTCTGCCAAGCTAAGCCTGGGCAGCAGTGCCTAAGGAGCCTATGGACAGTGACAGAAGCATAGCTCTGTGCATCTCAGTTCCTCTTACACTGGACAAGGGCATAAAAACTGCAGGTACTGACATGGATTCACAGACTGAATTTGGTCCAGCTACAGCATAAATCACAGCCTGTGTGTCCTTGACTCTCAGGGTCTGGGCTTCAGGCTTTTGAGCACTTGTACCTGGCATGGTGTGTGCTGAGAGAAGGAGGAATCCACCATAGCAAGAAGAGAATTCCCAGTCTAACTGCCTGTGTGCATGTAATGGGGCAGGGGTGTGTGTGCGTGTGTGGAGAGTGCAGTTTACAACACCCTTCTGTTACAGGAGGAGAGCTACCACCATCCTGGCCATTCACCCATGCAAAGGGCGCCTTCAATCTTATTTAGCCCGGTACTGGGAAGGAATATTAGAGCTCCCCATGAGCTGGACACCGCTCTTTCTCTGCCTTGGCAAAGGCGCAATGTGTGGCTATGGACTGGGGTCACTCCACAGTGCTCCCATCAGGGAGGAAGCCTTCCTGCGCCCCAGCAAACCCCTAGTGAAAGACAATCAGGCTCACTGTCACCGAGCTAATTCCGATGGCATAAAAGCAGTAATGAAATTCACGGCAGGATTAGACTCTCCATCCAATGGGCCGGCGCCACAGTGACATATCGTGCTTCTTGCCCGAATGTAACACACCATCTAATTTACGTCGTGTAGCGAGCGGGAATGAAATGTTCATAAAGAATTGCTGAATCTTGTCACCTTAACTGCGGCCCCGGGCTCTGAGGCATCTGTCAGGGAGAGGAGAGCAGAGAAGGAGGCTCCTGCCTTGCAAAGCTGCAACCAGGGCTTTGGGAAAAGGGAGACGGCTACATTAATCTTCTGGGTCTGTGCAATGGATATGTGGCATGTGGGGATAAGGACTCCAGGCTGGAGGAGGGGAGCTGTACAACTCCCCTGTGTGGGCGCACTGTGGCGAGTGGTGCCAACGATAAGGAAGGGGCTGCTAGCTCTTCTCCTCCCCAGAACTGTGTGCCTGGGATGCATGAGAAGGGACCTGTGGTGTGGAAATACGAGACAGTATCTCTGGAGATCCATGGGCTCACAGCAGGACTCAAGTTTCCAATTTCTGTGTTGGGTGTCATGTGCAGGTGCACACCAGTCAGCAGCCATAGGTGTTTGCCTGTCTTGGGAAGCACATGCATGTCCGCGTAACTCTTCTGCTGTGGCTTGGCAGCCCCATTCCCTCCTCCCTTCCCCAAATGTTTATTTGCAGTTAATTTTCACGGATCCTAATGGCTTGCATCCTGCTAGGGGGGATCATGCTTGCCTCTTCAGTCAGAAAGTTTGCAGAAAAAAATAGCCCCTTCCTGTTGTGTTTGGAGTAATAGTGTCTTGGTGTCCGGAGGGGAGTTGGCAAGGAAACAGGGAAGTTTATTAAGAGGAAGAGATTGAATTCCACCAGGTTTAATTGGAAGTGCTTGAGCAAGCAGGGGAGGGAGCCGTCCAGTTCAGCCCACTGGAAACAGCAGTGCTGTCCCCAGGCTCCTCATCCCCTTGTGTCCTGGGGAGTTGCTGGGGTCTGGCTTGTTTTCTTCTTTGGGGTCATCCATGAATCTCACTATGGCTTCCTATTCCATCAGTAGGTAGGATTTCACATGGGCTCTGGGAATGCTGGGTCAGGAAGGACGCAGCTCTGAAGTGGCTGGGAAAACGCAGTATTTGGGCCCACGTTTTACTTTGGAAGGTGGTTCAGGATGTGAAGTGTATGAGTGAGACGTGGATCCTGTCTCTCCTGTCTGACCCAGACACCACCCATGAAAATCTGCTGGGTTTTCTCCCTGGGCAAGGACAGCACAATTCCAGCTGTGGCTCACCAGCAGCTGGACGGGCAACAGGTAACAGGTATGTAATTTGCAGCTGGGATATGTTTTGGGAGAGTAACCTAAACCTGAAAGGCCTACTCTGCTTTCCCATTTAAAGTGAACAGGGAGTGAATCCACTTTTGGATCCCAATACCCGCACTGTCCTTGAAGACACAGAACTGTCTCCAAGTTGGAATTCCACAGATGAAACTGTGTACCTACCTTGGGCTGGGCAGGACACTGCCTACAGAATGAGCTAGAGAGCAGCCTTTGTGGCTGCAAAATGAGCTGAGTGACAAAAGCCTTACCCCCTCCTGGAAGAGCTTCTCCTGAAAGAGTACCTCCTGTCCCACAGGGAGTTGAAAGAGGCATCAAATACTCTCTTTGCTGGTGAGGGTAAGCAACAGCTCAGATACTTGCTTCACCTTGAAAACATCTGATGGCTCTGCTGAAAATCTCCAAATTAAACAACAATAAATAATTTATCACTTTATTTACTTTAATTCAAAAGATTACGCCCCACAAATTAAGATATATTGCTTCAAATTAAATGTTTCATTAAATCTGAGATTAAACTTCTGAGGGCTGGGGGAAGGAATGCTTTAATTTGGCTGAAAACCTGAAAACTCTTTTCCCATTGCTTGAACTGCAAACTCCAGAACAACAGTGACAGAAATTTTACAAAGTGCAGTTGCACTGGTTTGGTCTCTGCTTCCATCCCTGTGGGAGACCTGTAGGTTTCTCTTTCAGACTCTCACAGGGATGACACATGGCTGCAGACTTTCAGTTGCAAATTCAAGGAGCACACTCCTAATCCAAAACAAACCTCATAGGAATGTGCTTTAATTTAGCCACTTTGTGGCTCTTAGGCTTTGCAAAGTGCTGTTTCTTCACGACCTCACTTCATGGATGGAATTGCCATAGTGTCTGGCTATGCTCCAGCTTCCAATTCTAGAATGAAAACTGGGAGTTTCCATGGCAGAACTCTTCCCAACCTTGTCCTAGTTTGTGTATAACACATTACATGCTTTTTGGTATCTATCTTTTTAACTTCCTTTTGTGGTGGAACTCTTGAACATGGAATTTAGGCTGTATGTTTTGCCCCAGTCTCCAGATGTGACTTTAAACTCTGAACGTTAGATGTAACCTCATGTGTGTTTTGTGTTTTCTTGTGGTCTTACCTATGCAGAGCTTTCTACAGGTTCCCACTGATGGCCAAGTCACAGAGGTGGTTGGATCAGACAGCCTTGAGCAGATGGAAAACTCTGTAGATTGAAATGAATGAGTTCACTAGATATCTGGGCAGTGATCTGCTTTGTGCTGCACCTAGAATGTTGAATTCGCTACTGGGTGGGACCTCTGGAGCTTGTCTCAGTGTTGCTGTTAGTGCCAGCTTTTGTAATTTATCAGGGACTGCTGGAGTGGCTTCCAGTTTAGCATGTGCTCTGCTAGGTACTCATGCACCTACACACCTTCCTGGTGCCCTCTTCTCTGTTGCGGCAAGCTCAGGACTGTTAATATGTCCTTTGCCTGTGATGGTATCTGCCCCAGGTTTGCAAAACAGGGGCCATTATAATCTTTCACAGGAGGGTTAGAGCAGCACGATGAGTGTGTTTGGGATATTAGGCGATGTTTGATGGAGAGATAAGGCCTTATGATGCCTACTTTGGACTTCTTTGAACTGGGCAGGTAGGAAGCTTGGACTGAGTTTACACTTGGTGTTTACAACACTTACCTTTGTGTTTAAAAGATTTCCTAGAGGGAAACCTCTCCTGTGAGGGCCTTTTTCTTTCAGGAGAGGTTTTGCTCTAGGAAACCTTCTAAAAGGCTGGAAAAATTTCTGAGTTGTCCTTCAGGTACTGACTGGAAGGCACATGTCCTGTGAGGAGGACTGCACATGGGCGGTTGGGTCTGCAGGTAGGATCCCACATGCCTGCCCTGAGCAGATGAATGCTGCTGGAAAAGAGGTCTCTGAACTGTGTCTGTGTCAGCACCCAGAACTCAGGTCACTCTTGGTTTTCTTGTTGGAAGGCTATTTCTTTTGCACCTATGAATTGTAATGTCCCTTTGAGACGTGGAGAAAGCTAAAATTGCTGCAGCTAGCTGGATTGGACTAGATGATCTTTCGAGGTGCCTTCCAATCCCTACTGATTCTATGTAGTTACTGTGTAAGTCAAGAGTATTTACAGGAGATCTTGCTGCCTGTAACTTAAAGCTTTAGCGAATCAAATCGCAATTGCCTTCTGGAGGCCATTGTTATAAATTACAGCCCCAACATCTGTCCACATCTGCAATGTCTAGACAACTTGTCTCGGCTAGGAGAGCAAGCTGGGGGAGGCTGTGATGTGACAGCAGGGAAGAGAAGCGAAAGGCTTATGCTGGGTCTGCAGAGCACCCTGGCTCACACTGCCCCTCTACTTTTGAGCATGATGCTCAAGGGGAGTTTTACCCCAGACTGCCCAGGAAGGACTTCTAGGGGTATCCAAACCAGGAGGAACCACATTTGCTTTCCCACACTGTAGCTTTCAGGTTGACAACAGCAACAAATTTGGTTCTTGGAAGATTCAGCTGCTGTTGTCTTATTTATGGCATGTTGGAGGACATGAGGAAAGGCAGTGCCTTCAGGCAGGCTTGTTCCTGCCTCTGTCTGGCCCCTGTGCAGTGCTTTCGATAAAGAGGGCTAGCCTGTCAGCTGAACCATTGTATTTTTTTTACAGTTCCTAGTGCAAACCTTCTCATTTATATGTAAAGTAGCCATTAGTCATAGCTCTGTTCCCTCACACTGCCTGATGTACAATCACATTTTGCAGTGGATGAATCTTTCCACACAGCTGCTCTGCTATGAATAATCCGTTGCTGGGCCCATAAATCAGAAAAAAATCATGCACCTCCTTTGCTTGATCCTTACACAAAGTCATATATTTTACATGAGGACAAGCTAAATATTCATGAGGCTTTAAAAGGCTGTTCTAACTACGAGGTACTTGTTGGGGTTGTTTTTGTTCTGTCGGGTCAGGTTTGGTGGTTTGGATTTGTTTTTAATCCTCATAAGAACAAATCTTTCTTTCCCTTTCATTGCCCTCCAGGCAGCACCACTCTGCTCCTGGTGATGCTCTTCTGGGCTCTTGCATTTGCTGGAAGGACCAATGAATTAGTCATAACTGCCTTCACAAGGACAGGCTGACGGGAAGGTGCTGCAAACACCAGAGAACCAACACCAGAAGTGTTGGATTGTGGAGAGGTGGGCACCTCAGAGACTGCACGAGCTGCTTTATGAGTAAAGATGTGTTTTCAGATCCATGCTGGGGATATCCAGCTGGCTGTGAGTAGGGGTGTGTGTTTCTACATGCGCATACTGTGCAGGGCAGCCCAGTGCTTCACACTGTAGCTTCTGGCAAGGTTGTGAAGGAAATGGGGAGGGCTGCTGACAATGGCTACAGTCTCTGTACAAAAGTGTTGCTGTCCCCCTGAATTCTTTTAATCCAATCCATATTTTAAACAAAGAACCTACAGAGTCTATGTAGAGTTCTGGGACCATGGCTTCAGCATCTCCTGCTTCTCAGTAGCCAGGCAAATCCAGGGAGAGGGGATGGATCAGTGCCATGCAGCCCCAGTTGTAAGATAAGAAACTGGGAAATGAGCTCAAGATTACCTGCTCAGGATCCCTGCAAATACCAGGATCTGGCCTTCCACAGATATTCTCTCATGTTCTGCCTTGGCCATCCAGAGCCTCTAGTGGCAGTGATGATGATGCTGTATGAGCAGGAAGAGAGGTCTCAACCCCCAGAAGGATCAGGAGACTCTGATAGTATGAAAATGAGGTTTTGCACCTGGGATCTGCTGAATTGCAAGCGCCTCATTGAGAAGGACTAGTGTCATCCTTCCCTCCCCTGCTCTGGAATACAGTTTCCACCCACCTTTGCTGTAGCTCTGCCATTTGATCACAAAAAAAAGTCAATTCGACTCACCACCAAAGAGGTGTTTAGTTTGAATTCCTGGTTATCATTTTTCTGCCACTGTAGTGAATTAAGACAGTTCACTGTGCCAGCAAGCATCAGAGCTGGCACAAGGTGAAAGGAGGAAGCATTAGGCTGGCAGAGACAGGAGAGGGGATGCAGCTCCTGGTTTCAGGAGCTTGGGATAAATTTAGCTCAGTCTGTAACATCAATCCATAGTCTGACTGTTCTGATTTCTTTGCACACAAGCCTTTTTCTCTGGTCATCACCTCCACATATGTAGCCTTGCATATCTCCTTAGTACCAGGCACTGTCCTGCTCCAGCTATATAGTTAAGATAATTCATAGTACATGATCTTGGACTCTCTTGCTTTGCTCTTGCATGACTGAGTGGCAAAATCCTTTTGTCCTAAAAGTCCCCCTTTGCCCACAGGCTGCAGTGAGCCATCCTGCCCTTGGATGTCCCAAAGCACTGCAGACTAAGACCCTTTAGCTGAGAAGCCTGTGCCAAATACTATTCTTACAGATAAGCTGGGGTGGAGAGGCTAGGCTGAGCAAATGGGACATTTCTGGGTGAAGGGGTCCTTGCAGCCCTCTCATGAGCTCTTAAGCTATCAAGTGTTGTCTGTGCTCAGCAGTGTGAAACACAACCACAGTAAAGGCTGCTGCTGCTGACAAGATCTTGCAGGACAAAGGGAATAATAAAAGGTTCTTCCACTGGTGCTCTCCCCTCTTCTCTCTTTCTTTTTGCTGCAGCTGGGAAAGAATGAAGTCAAGAGACTGCCAAAACAGAGGAATGCAAGGCCAAGCACACACAGATGGTGAGCCCACAGATTTAATTTAAAATCATCCTTTATTATTCAAAATATTAAAATTCAGGCAATAATGCCCAAAGGAACTGCACTGATTAGAGCTCCCTAATGTTTCATGGCCAAACCTTGCTGCTTCCTCCAAGGGTCATTGGGACAAGAAGTGAAACCCCTCTGGAGTGCAGACAGGGGTAGGGCTGTACCTGCTGTAGATGGCTTAACCAGTTCCTTACTGACCCAATCAGTTTCAGTTAAAGCAAAGCACCAGCTGTTCCATATCCAATTAATGATTGCCACAGCAAATTAACATGGCGATACACCAAGTGTGGATGTTGTCCGCAGAGTCCGGAATGCACAGAGCAGTATGCTATCGCAAAAATAATCACAGTAATATCTTTACCGTTAGGTAGCATCCTTCATCTGGAAGGATGGTGAGCTCCCTGTGCGCTACATGGCTTGCTTCACGCAACATGCTCTGGAGGTGTGGAAGGAAGGGAAGGGGGTATGTAATTGCTGTTTCAAGGGGGAGGTAAAGAGGAGTCGGTCAGGGAGCTCTGCTGTGGCAGAGACAGCATGGACTACGCTCATCTGGTTCCTGCAATTCGAACAAATTGTTATTTAATTGGTTGTAAATATGCTGCACTTGAAATGTGCCTTCCTTCTGCCTTATACACCATAGTCTTCTCCAGTGCCTCTTCTCTTGCTGTGTGATGAGACAGTATGAGTGCATAGGGCTGTAGCAGGGATCTGGTGGGAGTCACAGTGTGGTTTGCTGGTCTTTCTCCTCTGGACTGCAGCAGACATGGCAAGCTGCTGGGCACAGAGCTGGCCATCCTGGGGCAGCAAGCATCTAGATGCAGGAATGCATCGATGCAGCAGGCATCTCAATGCATGTAGATGCAGGAATCCAGGACATGTTTACATGGTGAGGTGTTACCTCCATGGCCAGTGCTGCTGGGCCAAGTACTGTCTCTCTGAGCCCTTCCTCAACCCCTTTGTGCTGTGGTGGAGGTTGTTGTGCTGTCCTCCTGCAGTTGTTCTGCATTGGGGTGTCAGTGGTAGTAGAGCAGAGTGACTGAGCCACTCTTCTTCCACCAAGGTTAAAGCCAGTGCCTAAACACTTGGTTAGTTTTGGCTCCACTTTGTTCATGCTTTTTGTGACTCAGATGTTAATCCCCTATAAGTTACAGTGCAGAGGGATCAATCAGCCTGGAGGGCTTTGGGACAGCCTAGTGTTGAAGCATTAAACTTTTCAATTTTCCTGCAATTACACCAGCATCAGATATTATTGACAAATAAACTGGGCAATCAAAGCCTTGAGCCTGTGCACTGCTGTGAAGAAGATCCATTTACATCCCATCCAACTGCAGGATACTGGAGGGAGGAGACACTGCAGAACCATGTCCCAAGTGTCAGTGGCTTCTAGTTGCCTGCAGTACTGTTACAGGAGCCATTCCTTTGTAATTACAGGACTCCTTCATTAAAATTATTGTTATTTATGTAATTGTGGTGACTGTTTTCAGTGCTGTCAGCAGTCTGGAAAATGCCCAGCCCCATTACAGCCATTTCAGATGTTTCATGGCTAGGAATCTGGGCTTTAAGTATGATGATCAGTCATGAACACCAGCCTAGGTCCTAGTGACCCAAAAACTTTCTTTGGAAGGTATCTATGCCTTGGGATTGTAGAGGTAGGACATAATATTGTTCTTTTGTCCTTCTTTCAAGCCACTGCTCTGGGACTGTACCTCATCCTAGCATCAGACCCTGCATGGGCTGACACTCCCTGTATCCTCTGCTGGGTCACTGGCTGGAGGAGACACTCTTGGAACTGGGTTGTGAGATATCATCTAGGTCATATGTGCCTGCAAAGATTATAGTAAGAGACATATTCTCTGCACTGTTTTCTCTCAGATTGTCATTTAAAAATCTGGAGGAGATGGGGTGTTTAGCAAAAATGGAGGGAAAAGGCAAGTGCACCAGAGATGATTTCATACCCGCAACCTGAAGCTTCACTTTATAGTTTCAAATACAAGAATGAAAAGAATGAGTTTAAGCTACATGTTGGCAAACAAGTGCTGATGTTTGTAGCTGGCTCCTTTACATCTAAATGGGAATAAATTCAAGGTGATTTACTCCAGATGCAGAGTAAAATATATAAACGCAGCAAAGAATCTTTGTATTCTACTTGACGACAAACTGTGCAGAAATCAGTGTCGTGTTTGGTATAAAGGAAAAACTTACTGAGGTGTTTATCATTACTACTAAAGACAAAGGTCAGCTGCTGCTCCATGTGAGTTGTCTTCAGCTTTTGGGCACATTGTGAAAAATGTACGGAAAGTGGAAGAGATTAGACAAATTTAACAAACCAAAGAGGATTAAAAGCAATGGTGCTAAAGAGGGAGCTGGTCTTGCTTGGTGTGCACCAATGATTAAAGGAGATAAATCCAGTCTACGTGCAGCTTCTACTTTTTTGGTTTGCTGCTTAGTACAGCAATGACAATTTGGCTCAATAGCCAGAGGAAATTCTTTCAGAGAAAGAAATCTCAGTGTAAGGTCACCAATGCGCCACAGTAAGCTGTTTTCATGAGTTTTCTGTACAGGATGGAAACCCAAACATCCTTAGGAACAGGATCTATTCCAGTGGTGCTGGTTTACCCATTTCGTATTCCTTGCCAAGGAGCAGCAGTGACCGTTTTGGACTGATGTTCTCTCTGGCCCGAAGTCACTCAGTACTTTCGGTGCTTGTTCCACACACACACAGGGATACACCAGCGCACGAGATTTATTTCAGAGGTGGTAGCAGTAATAATGGGCTGGAAAACCTGCAGTGGAGTGCAATGGGAATGAAACAAGGGTGTAAGCTCTGCAGGCGCCCTGCTGGGAACTTACTGCCCACAGCCTCGCCATTAGCTCATAGAATCGTTTCGGCTGGAAAAGACCTTTTAAGATCATCGACTACACGTGAGATGCCAACACCAGAGAGCGCCGGGCCCCACCTCGGCAGCCAGCCCTTCTCCTCACTGCGGGAGCGCCTGCAGAAGAAACAGCCTCCGAGACCTCTGCGTCTCCTGCACGTCGATTACCGCAGGGGACTACAACTTCCCCCGGCCCTCTCTGCGCACACAGCGCATATACGAACCTGCTCCCGGCGTGCCACGGCCTCAAGGCCTTCTGGGAACTGTAGTTTTCAAGTGCAGAGCAGGCCCTTGCCGACCGCTCGGCCGGGGACTCCATTTCCCGTGGGTCGGCGCGCGGCGCGTGCGCTGTGCGGGCGGCAGGGTGAGGTGTGGGGTGGGGGTGGGTGCGGGGCAGCGCAGGTTTCTGTGTGCGCTGGCTGCGGCCTGGCACTGAGGGAAGCGGCAGCCCCGGCCCCGGCGCGGGACTATGGACCCGGCTGAGGCCGTGCTGCAGGAGAAGGCCCTCAAGTTCATGGTGAGGGGCTGCAGAGGCTGGCCGGGGTGGGCACCCGTGTGTGTGCGGAGGGGCAGCCGGGA
>JAOXOE010000632.1:17057011-17126560 GCA_028565055.1 Phoeniculus purpureus | reverse complement strand
AAGGGGGAGATAGGGGTGGGGGCGATGGGAAAGAGGCCGTGGGGGAGGTTGGGTCTCAGAGGTGTGCGAGGCCGCTCGTCCTGCGGGGATGGAGAGCGGGTGGTTATGGGGCCCTGAAGGCGCCGTAGGGTGCGGAGAGGGGGATGAGTGCCGGGAGTGGGGCCCTCACATCCTTGGAAAACGGTCATTGTGTTGGAGGGAGGGTGAGGGGCTGCAGGTGCCACCTGGGAGCGGGAGAATTTCAAGTGGAATGAGGCAGGAGCTGGCTGGAGGGGCTGCGCATAGAATTCGTGGGGATTTTGCGTTGTTTCTATACCTTGGATTGCCCTTCTGTCCTGCGCACCATCTTTCTGTAGTTTTGTTTTCTTCTTTCCGTTCTGCCATGAGAACTGTAAATACTGATGCTGCAATCTTTCACCTCTGCTGCAGCGGCATCTCATCGATAGGGAATGTGAAGAGCACTTCACATGGTTTAGAATCTTACGAGTTGCCCTTTGGCATGGAAAACAGCCCTGGGGTTACTTGCATCAAAGATGTTTTTCAAATGTGGTTGATTTATTTAGATTTGAGGTGTAATGCACTTAAATTGTAGTTTCATTCTCTTTTAGTTTGTTGATTTTTTTTTTTTTTAAATTATTTTAGCCAGAAACATAAAGATCTAGAAATGTAAACAAACTGTTGCCAACTGAGTGTAAATTTTGGGTGCCCAAAACTGTTCTTTCTATAAGGATGTCATGTATATGACTGGCACACTTGCTCAAAGTTTGTTTTGGATTAGTGCTTCCAGTGGTACCGAATTAAATGTAACCTCACCGTGAAGAAACAGTTCTATTAAACGTCCAGAATATATGCCCAAAATGAAATTTAAGAAATGCTACTTGCAAACACTTGTTTGACTTCTGTGTTTTAAACTTATGCAGCTTGTTTCTCTTCAGACTTTTTTACTTTCTTGCTAGTAGTGTCCAGATCTGTCAGATTCATGGAGTCTCAGCTCAGGGAAGTGGGAAAACGCTATGGGTACCTCTATAGGCAAGGTAGCAATTACTAATAAACTACGCTCTTTGGTGTGTGCAGGGCCGAAGGAGTGTCCTAGATCCTGTTGCACTTGTGTTTGGCCAGGCTTGTTAATTAGAGCCTGTCTCTAGGTACTGAGTTTCACATCCTGAAAGATTTCTGCTGAAACATTTTTTGTCTTCTGTCAAGCAGCACTGTGAACGTGCTACTTGGACTGCTCATAACTTGTTTGGGGTTTTTTTTTTGCCCCCTGTGCTAGGATTCACATCCAGGGGCTTAGTTCAGGTGTTTGAGATCTTCCATGAGTTTGGACTAGAGGAACCTAAGGGAGTCCCTGTCTGTCTTGCAGCTGGCTGCATTCCACTTGAACTATAAAGCTCCTTGACACTAGGGACAGACCTGAGGGTGAGAGAGTGCTGCTCTTACAGGAGATGCATCTGTTAAGAACACCAGGTAAAAGGAGGAATTATCAAGATCAGACTGCGCTGAAAACTAAACAAAGATTCCTCAGCAATTTATTAAAATTCATCTTGCACGTGAAACACTTGTAAGAACTGTAGTGAAAGATGTTGCTTCCCTCTGTCCACTCCAGACTTCTCAGGGCATTTTGCTTGTGGCTTACAAGTTAAGAGGAAAGTGGAAAAAATCTGGTTTTTTTTAAAACACATCTCAGGCTTTTGTTTTGTCTGTCTTAAACATGACTCTAAATATACTGAAGTAAAGGTTTTGTCAGACTCGGTGGGGTCTCTTGGTGTTTGTGAAGGTGTAGCACAGGTAGATTGTTGAGGTCTGTGAGGTATCAGGTACAAATATCAGCTTGGCCCTCCTAGGACGCATCTTCTTGTTTCTGCTTTTTAGCACTCAGAAAGTGCTTAGGTACTGCACCAGTGACGTTAGTACTATTAATCTACTCAGAGGTGGTAGACCAGCTTGTGCATCCTCTCAACTAAATCACTCACAGTGTATTATCTTGTTCATCCAAGTGTGTGATACGCTTCATGTACATCTTCCTTATTAGCTGGCTCACAGTTTAGGTTGAGTTGGGCTTTGCTATTAATTATTGATTTTTCCCTGGCAGTTTCTCAAGTACCATCACAGGTAATGACTCAAATACGTTTTGGAGGCATGAGACCTCAATTTCCAATTTTTCAAGATTTTACATCTTTGATACAGATGTGTGGTAGGTTTCATTTAATGTTGAAAAGCAGTTCTGTAGGTGCTTCCTGTTTTGTGTTTCTCTAGAAAATACTACTTTTCCCTCTTAAAAAAGTTAGTAGCTAATTTTAGGCATTGACCCTGAGCAACTTTCTGGGGATCACCAAGGTATAAGGTAACACAGACCTGACTACTTGTTTTTTATTTTAATGCCTAACTCTAGTAGAGAAATGTCATGTGGAGACTTTATCCAACACTAATATGAATGATGCTTTTGAAGACAAATTGGACTTTTTTTTTTTTTTATTCTGTGTACTCATGTCTATTCAACTTTTTTATCGCAGTGAGAGCAGGGTGCCATCTTACTGGATGGTATTGGCTTGAGGACTTGCCAATGAAATGGTATTACATTTAGCTGATGTCTGCTACCGGTTGCCTAGTTATCTGTGGTCAGCTACAATATGTGTAATACTAAGGTTTAAGTAATTTATTTAATTTCATTTGCCTACTCAGTTTGCAGCTACATTTTAAGAAGGCCTAATTTATTTCTGATATGAAATTGCTATGCATTAGCATTATGTAATACTAAACAACTGCTCACCAGGGAAGACTCTTTTTGCTGATGAATGAGTGGTTTCTATCATGTATTTTTACATGTCATCTGTAAACTTTTTTAAACTTTTTTTTTTAAATGAAAGCCAGTTCATAAATTTAAAATACTAATTTGTAAATTCTACAGTCCAGTCTTCTGCAGCTGCACCGATGAATCCACCACAATGGAACCTAAGTTCATTTTGGCTCCTTTTCATATTTCTGTAATACTGCAGATAAAGTACAGTTGCTAAGAGGCTGATGCACAAACTAAAAGAAGTGAGTGTTGCCCATTACCTTGGGGAAAAAAAAAAAAACCCTCACAGAAAGCACCTCCCCAGAAACCCTTGCCTTACACAGTTCTGGTTTTATGCCTTCAGGAATGTGGGATTTCTGTTGGCACAATAATTTGCACAAGTACTAGAAATGAGGTGCTCAGTAAGGAACTTTCATATTTGAATAAAGTGTTTAAAACTGTAGATGCAGTATTTAAAGTATGAATGCAGTAGGCTCAACTGAGACTTTGATTAAATGTCATATAAAGTAAACTACATATGCCTGCATAGAATAGTAGATATTTTTTCGAAGTAGCTTCAAATGGTTCTGTTAAGTATACGAATGTTCTGATGATTATCTTTTTAATTAAAATGAGAAATCTTTGTTTAAAGTGGCATTCTTTTTTACAGCCTGTTACAGTCTCGGCAACAATCATTTCTTAAGTCTCAACGTTTTTAATTCCAGGAATCCATTTATATAAAACTATGTTTAGACTTAATTAAGGAACAATTCTTACAAAGCTTGTAAATAGCCAGGAAAAAAGGGACAGAAAATAAAACTGACATTCACGCTTAACAGAATGATTGTTACAAGGTATGTAATATGCTATAAAAATACAATAAAGCCCTTTTTATAAGAGTTCATATTTTTTGTTCCTCATTTTGAAAGGTATTTAAGAAAAATATCAAAGCTCTATGAAGCAACATCTGTTTTCTTGAATGGACTAGTGACAACTTCAGTTGTATTTAATTAGCAGTGCTTGGAGCTGTACCTGACCAGTTTGGGAGGCAGCATCTTGATATTTAATGAAGTTTCAATTTTTTTATTTTTTTGAATGAATCAATTTGTAGTACTTCATTTAATTTCCTGGCTTGTGAGCAGGAAGATGTTAGTACTAGTGTTCTTCATGACTGTGTTTTTTTCTGTCACCCCCAAGTTAGTGTTTTCTTTTTGGATGATGTGATTCTAGGGTGTCATGATAGTCCCTAGAATCTCCAGTTTCACAGGAGAACCAAAACCTTTTAGTGTCTCTGGGTTTGAGGTTTCTTTTGCTTGGTTGGGGGTTGACTTTTTGTTTTGTAATTTTTTTTCTGTTTGATTTTGTGCTGGTTTTGTAAATGAGAAAAATGTGAAGTTCCTTAATTTTTATATTCTAATGAAGAGAACTTCCCCATAACTGGCAGTTAATGTAGTAAGAAGTAGTCAGTCGAGTTGAAGGCTGAGAGGTAGTGGACTTGGGATATTTTTTTTTCTTTCTATTTGTGCATGCTTGTGTGTGCATATATGAAACAGATGGAGAAAAGCTTATACTTTTAGAAGAGGTTCTGTTTGCAGTGAACCTGTATGATTTATGGGGTCAGCAGAACTGGAAGTTTTAAGACCTAGGACTTGTTAGCTATTGTTTTGAAACTCTGCTTTGAGAACCTTACACTCTTCCCAAGTAATATTTGTGTCATACTCATTGTGACAGAGAATCCTGGGTATTGAAAGCAAGAGGCAGCATGAAAGCAACAAAAATAACTTTGTAAAACAGCTGGGATAGCAGAGTTGCCTCCTAAATATGGGGCTGCAAATCCTGCTTGAATATTAAACATACGCGTAGTAATTTTTTCCAGTAGAACTGAAATAGCATCCTCCTAGTTTGAGAATTTTTTTGAATGTTAACAAATGTTAGTTTATTTTCTCCTGACACAAACTTTATGTTGTAGATTTTCCTGCATTTGGTGCAGGCCTTTGGTACTTCAGTAACTTTGCCTTCACTTCTCTGGTAATGTTTCATTTCAGTCACTTTGCTCCATTAAATGTGTGCAATTAGAAAAGTGAATGGCAAATTTGCTGTTGCATCACTGAAGTATTAGTTTCATAGACCTAAAAAGCAGGATTTGTTGCACCATACTCTCTGCACTATAATATATACCATAAACATCAGAGAGAATAGGCTGACCTTAATATTTGCTTCTTGGATTAAATCACCGCCTTGCAGCAGTTATTTCCCACTGAATAAAAAGTTTAATTTCACGCCCTGATTAGTGCTAGTATGTGCAGGTGGATATTTATTTTATGCAGCTAAACTAATCTGCCTTGGCAAATTATTTGCCAGTCAGCAGAGCTATAATTCCTCATGAGTATTTGGTACTAAATTATCATTCTCATTAGTAAGATAAAGCAGACCATTGTAGCCACAAAGTTTGGTTAGGCAAAGGGTTTACTAAATAATCTCTGGAAGACAGAAGATGTGTGCAGTGGCTTCAACTTTCTCAATATTCTCTAGTGATTTGGAACGAGGTAATGAAGATTGCAGAAGAAGAAAATAAAAGTATTCTGTAGTTATGTATTATCTCTAGAAGCATTGTAGGAGTGTACTGTGTTCAGACATTGGCTCTTTAAGGGTTACCTAATGAAAAAATTAATTGGTAGCCTTTGGAGTACTTCCAGTGGTCAATCAAGCTCTGGTCTCCGGGCCATATATAAGATGAAAGTATTATGTTGTTTTCTTGTTTATTCTCAGTGTTAGCAGTTACTGAGTTAGTGGTTAGAATGAGTTGAGACTAGAAGCTAAATGACAGAAAAAACTTCATGATCTGGTCTTACTTAAAATTCACTTCATGCTCTAAAAGCATTTAAAGTGGGGATCAGAAAGTATTTCCTGATGTACGAGTGTTGGCTGGATATGCTTGTCAAGTGAATGTGTTCATTCACTGTTTTGTTTTTCTTTGAATATATTTTGTTTTCTATTATAGGGAGTAATTTGTACCTGTAAACTAGGAATTTTCATTAAGAATTGAGTGAAGGGATTCAATGGACTTTTAAGGTCTGTTTAGGTGCATTTTGTGTCATACTAATTTTCTCTGTGTTTTCTGCAACAGAATTTATGTGCCTAAGACCAACAAAACCTGCAAGATGAACAACTTGGTTTTGTTGTATAAAATTTTTCATACTAAATTTAACAATGCAGATGAAACATTTTCTCATTTCCTTGTCTGCTTCCATTGTGTCATCTCCCAACTTCCATGTTTGCTGATGAGATTTATGTAATATTTAACTGTTCTCAGTGGCAAACTGAACTCATGTTTTTAATACTAAATTTTTTCTTCAGTCTTCCTCATTTTCTCTTCCTCCTGTTCAGGAGATGCTCAACAATGCATATTACTTATATATTTTAAGTGGTTTTGCATGGAAGGGCTATGTGCTTAGCCGTGGAAACTGAAAGTATGTTGTGTCATAGCAGAGTCCACTGGCTGCAGCTAAGTAGTAAATGCTCAAAATACAATTAATAAGCAGTCAAACATGAAGATTCCTCCTTGACAGGATGCTGATTAGTGCTAAGAAAAACTTCTTGGTCCCACAGAAACTGCTGAAAGTAAATATCCTAAGAGTTGCATGAAATATGTTCTACTTATTTAATAACATTCTTTCATATGCTTCTTTATTTGAGGTCTTGAGAAACACTTGTGTTGGACAAATACTACCCCTGCTTTTCAGAAAAAGAAAGCTAAAACTTAGACATTTTCCTGGGGTCATGGACTGGAGGAATTTGTGTGGGGTCATATGGTGCACTGATGATAGAATAAAAAGAAAACAGTCCTTCTGTCAGCTAGCCTTATGCTTCTGACCATGTTTTGGTAAATTTTACAATTGGCTAGTCACCTGTTAAGATAACACATTTTATCATTAAACAAAATTAATTTTAAAAATGGCTTGATACTGTCTGGTTTTAATGGGATCTGAATATTCTTAGTTTTAATCTGCCTCATGAGGCTTGTCTTTCTTCTAGGAAGTACATTGTTACATCATTAAAATATCATCCCCTACTGCGAGAGAAATCGGTCTCATTCACTAAATGGCAGTGCTGAAACAATGACAAGTATTTCTAAAAACTGCATTAAAATTCATTTTTTCTTTTTCGTCTGCAAGTTCTGTGGTCCCATTAGCCAATGGGTGCTCAGTCTTCTTGCAGCTTTGTGTGCACAGTCAAATTTGTTAGCTGTGGTAGCAGAAGGTTTGTGAAATGACAGTGAAGGATTTCAGTTTTAAATTCTTTCACTTTTCCACAGATGATTTTGGTTGGAAATAAATGATTAATCAAAATTTCGTGTTATCTAGCTGTTTTACACCTCTGTACTAAGACTTGAGGAACATCCACTTTAATTTTCCCTTCCTCCATTGCTGAATCAGGGTCTATGCTTTCATCTGGAGAACAGCAGGAAGGAGAAAATGAGGAAGAATGGGAGAGCTTGGCAAGGGGTCTTTACAGTTTTCTTGAGGAAAGGTCAGAAGCGTTTAGGTTCTGTGAGCAGAAGCTATGCAGTGACTTGGCAGAATCTGTTGGAGTAACCAGTTTAGACTAGCAGAAGTGGAAAGACATAGTGCTGGGGTAATTTCATTTATGCCATGGTGAGAAGTGAAATGTTGCAGGGATGTACTATGAAGAAATAAAGACAAGATTATTAAGTGTGTGTAGTTAGGTGCGTGTAATAAATGTACTTCTGATTGTGGTCCAGGTGCACCATCTTCAGAAGCACCTCAAGGAAAACAGACCTGAAGAAGATTGTAGAAAGAGAGTTTGGGAGAAACTAGCCAGTGCAGAACTCTGTGTGGTTTTTCCATTAGCGGGCGTCATGCCTGCATGTGACTTTCATCTGTTTGTGTAAGTCTTCTCTCTTGATGTTTCCATGTAAAAGCTTAGTGCATTTTACCGATTGTGAGGTTTTTTCAAATGTGTGAGGATTGGCTCTGAAGAAAGGTGGTGGCTGTCTTTTCTTGGATGCAAAGCAGGGCTAGACTGTATTCTTTATAGCAAAGAAAATCTTAACATTTCCAGGCTTGCCCACATAGAAACCAAAACATTCTCCTGGTTTTCAGAGAAAAATGATCTAGTGTGAATGTCCATCATACAGTATAGTCACTCTCCCTCTGTACACACATCATTTGTAATTTATTGTGAGAGTGATGCAGAATGGAGCAGTGTTTGTGGGAGTTGTTTTTAGTTTATGGATAGTTGGCCTTGAATTCTGCTTGTTAGGAAGATGCTGGCAGTTCTCCAGGGGTTTTGTTCACTGGGTCTGTTCAATGCCCTTCCTTCATATATGCCAAAAATCTCAACAGGGTTGAGAAATGCAGCCAGCAATCATTCATCTCCTGAAAATTAGAACAATGAGAAGTGGGTGTAGTCCCAAGAAATGATGTATCAATCTTGTTTTAGGAGATGGGTCTTGGAAGCATCTCAACAGTTTTGTGAAGAAACCAAACAGCATTAACACCCTTTTAAAGATGACAGAGTGTTTTCTGTTGCTAGAAGAGTGTTTCTAGTATGTTCAAAAGAATAAAAATCTACATTTCCTGTTAATTTTATTTTTGTAACTTTAAAAATGTTGATTGTGATGACTCCAGTGAAGTGTGTTTCTCTAGTACTTTGTCACAGTTGTTTATAAGCAAGCATAAACATTTTTAACTGACAAGAAGATAATCATATAAAGCTGTATTTCACTGACCTTAAAATAAGACTTCCTGCAGAGGCACAGTAGTACAGAGTCCAGCAGTGAGAGTAAATATCTCAGCATGGAATTGGAGCAGGTCTTGTCGAGCAGACAGTGTCCCTTTTGCAAGCTGCTCCAAGCAGTTCTTAATTGATTGTAATTTTCTTTGCTACACTACTGTAGAGTTATTTCAAATTTAACTAATCTGAAACCTAGAATTCACATTCTTATTTTCCTGATTTTCTTCATTCATGGTTAATTAATTTTCATTTATACTTGTGCTAGTGTTATCCTTGAGCTTAAACAGCTCTTGCACCCATATTCTTCTGCATAGATTTGTGGAGATCAATCATATTGTCCTCTGAGCTGGATCTGTTTAGGCTAAACCAACAGGGATTTTTCTCTCCGTCTTAAGAACTTTATTATAATTCTTAATCATCTTAGCAGGCCTTTTTAAACAGTTGCAGAGTTTGATTAGTCACATGAGTGACCAAAGCTATGCAGAATATTCCAGCAAAAGTATTACTGGTTCCTTGTAGAAAAGCAATAATCCTAGTTTCTCTTTCCTGGGAATTTTTAACTTTATACAATGGCCTACAGTAGCATTTGCCATCTTCATGTCTGCATCCTACTGGTGTACCATCATTATCTAATGAGTAACACATCCCAGAGCCTCTTCCCTTCTTCTCTGTTAACCTAGTCCCAAATTTATAATGGAATTAATGTTTTTAATCTTTGTACATTGTGTTTTGGTTCTGTTACCCAGATTTTCAAGATGTTGTGTTTATTATGCTTCTTAACTTTGTCTTCAACCAATTTCATTAGCACGTTGGTAATTTTTTTTATGACATTAGCGAGAATAACATTAATTTCAAGATTACTAATGGATTTCTACAAGAATCAATCTCAATGCAGCTTGATGGTTCCTTTTTCAAAATGACTTGTGATCCTCTACCCTTTTTAGTTTCTTATCCTCCTTACAACTCTGGTATTAATCCTAATCCTCTCAATTTTAGCTAGTAACTTCCTACATGTCATCTATCAAATGCTTAACTACTTCTAATTTGTCTGGACTTCAGTGATCTTCTTAAAGAATAAGATTGGGTTAGTCTAGCACTAAATCTAATTTGTTCTAAATTGGGAGTAGATTTACTTGTGCTTCCTGTGGTGACTGCTTCATTTTTGCAATAGTGATCAGTACTTGGTCCTGGTGGATTTCCTCTCTTAAGATGCAGGACATACTGTTTGTCTGAGCTTGTTTGTTGAGGTTGGGCCTTTTTGCTTTTTAAGGGTTGGCTAGTCATTTCTGCAACATTTTAGAATTGTTCTGATTAGTTTTCTTATAGATGCTTGTTCTACCATGGGAATGCTAACAAGCTGCCTATTGGGTCTCTTTAGATGCTTATGTCGCTCCTGCTTCATTTTGAATCATTGACCTCCAAGGCAGCAAACTTCTTTGGTACTTCTTGTTTGAAGGAGGAGTTTCCTCTAGTTAAGCCAAGCAAAGGAGCATTTACATCTTGCCCTAGTCTCAAGAAATTGAGAAATGTCATAAAGCTGAAGTCAGTTCAGGGCATTTAGATTAGGAAAGGAAATTTAATATATCTTGGTAAGTACTCAGGGCAATTAGTTATGGATTCCAAGTTACTTACAATGGGTGAATAGGTTCCACGTTATAATTGTAGTACAGTGCTTTGTGGGGGAAATGAATTGTAATAGAATGGTCATTCTTGCAAAAAGGAATTTTTTTTTTTGGTTACTTTATTGAGGAGGAAAATGTTTGGCTTGACTGCTCAGAAGATGAGGGCTTACTAGCTAAGCAGAAAATTCTGTGGCTGAGTAGTGTTGGAGTCTGCTCCTGAAAGCGTTTGCATTATCTTTAGGAAGACAAAAAGGTATTCCTCTTAGAAATTTGTCTGCTTAACCTGAGAACTGTAGGTTTCCTTCCAGGATGGTTGGCACAGATGTGTTACCCATCACTTTTCCACGGTTTTTTTTTTGTTGTTGTTTTTTTGTTCGCTACGTAAAATTCAGCGATCAGAAGGGAGAAGCTAGCGTTGTAGGTTCTTTTGCTGATTATGGAGAATGTAATTTTCCAGGCTTCTTAATCTTGTTAACTTCAGCTTTATTTTTAAATTCAGAGTTTTCTTTGAATTTCAGTGAAAAATTAGAATCCAGGTGAACGTTCTGACTTTTCTGTGGACTTAGGAAAAAAAGACAAGACACTTAAAGGACATCAGCTTCACTTTATTGATCTCTAGGCGAGTTTCCAGCTTCTGCTTTATACATAATACTTGCACTGTGAATGTCACTCTTCCTGTCAGATGCTGAACCTGGCACAAGTTTAGACAGTAGAATGAGAAACGTCGCTTCTCTTTCCTTCACCACAGATCTTGTGGTCTTGAAGGAGAGACTTGAATTTCAGTCTTAACACGTCAGGTGGTTGTGAAATCAAACAAATTTTTGCTTATCAGCACAAAGAGGATCGAAAGCGCAGCTATAGGAAGCACCTTTCTCGAGCTTGCTGTTACTTTGTGCAAAGATTAATGGAGTGCTGTCAGGGATCTCCATTTGGTTCTGAATACTGTAGCTTAGTGTTCTTGTGAGCCCTTCAGAAGGTATCCAGGTGTTTCATGTTACAACAGTAGTTTTCCTGGTAGCTGCTGCTCTTGCAGTGTGTATATAAGCTAGTGTCTTTTTATCTGTCAAGGAATATAAACAGACATTCTCCAGTAGGAGCTGGTTTTGAGCAAATCTAGGTGAACATACTCCACACACATTCAGTACAGAACTAGAGCAGCCATGTTCACCACATACAGTTCAATTCATACAGTTTGGAGGCAGTCAGCTTGCTTGTGAGTGCTATGTCCTTCTGAAGGAGCTTGTGTCGAACAGTGAGATCTGACAAAGGGCACACTTACATGTTGGCAGGTTATGGTTTTAGAATCAGAGCTCACTGTTTTCTCTCCTTATAATAATGAACTACTGGAAAATCTAGTGTTTTGTTTGATTGATTTAAGAGTCCATAGATCTAACCATGCCATATTTTGACTACTGCTATGGGCAGTAAATAAAGTTGTTAAGTTGGGGCCTGTTTTCTTTAACATCTTTATTAATGATCTGGATGAGGGTATTGAGTGAACAGTAAGTTTCCATACAACAGCAAGTAGGTGGGAGAGTTTATTTGCTTGAAGGTAGGGATGCTGTACAGGGGAGTCTGGAAAGCTAGATTAATGGGCCAAGACCAAGGGTCTAAGGGGTCTTGCACTTGGGTCACAACAAAGCCACGCAACTCTACAGCCTTGATCAAGAGTGGCTAGAAAGTTGCTTGTCAGAAAAGACCCTGGAGGTGTTGGCTGATGACTTGCTGAATACAAGCCAGCAGGTGGCCAAGCAAGACCAAGAGCATCCTGGCTTGTATCACAAATAGTGCGGCCAGCAGGAATAGGGAAGTGATTGTCCTGCTGTACTTGGCACTGTACAGGCCGTGTCTCAAATGTTGTGTTCGGTTTTGGACTCCTGGCTCCCAGAAAGACACTGAGGTGCTGGAGCATGTCCAAAGGAAAGCAACAAGGTTGGTGAAGGATCTAGAACACAAGTCCTAAGCACAAGTGGCTGGAGAAAACGAGGTTCAGATGTGAAACCATATTGCTGTCTACAGTCACCTGAAAGGAGATTGTAGAGTGGTGGGGATTGGTCTCTTCTCACAAGTAACAACTATTACAAGAAGAGGAGGCAACACCAGATTGTGCCAGGAGAGATTTAGGTTGGTTATTAGGAAACAATTCTTAACTGAAAGGCTTCTAAAGCTCTGGCACAGGCTGGCTAGAGAAGTGGAAGAATCCTCACCCCTGGAGGTATTTGAAAGATTTGTAGATGTAGTGCTGAGGAACATGATTTAGTGGTGACTTGGCAGTGCTGGGTTAATGCTTGTATTTGATCACAAAGGTCTCTTTCAGCCAAAGTGATTCTGTGATTGTATGTATCTGTTGGGGCCATGAAGTTGTATATTCTGTAGCAGGAAAGCAATTTATTGCTGTAATGCATACAAACTCATTAACAAGTTCTAGGCCACAGGGGATATTTTCCTTTGCTATGGAAGTCCTCTCAACTGGACAATCTTCAGTGCAACTGGCCGTGCCCTCCCATGTCAGTGACTGACAGATCTAATTCTGCCTTTGTAGCCGAGAGCCTGTTAGTTAATGTAGTTGTGAATATTGTTACTCAGAGGCAACTTTTCAGAGTATTAAAATGCATTATTTTTGTTCTTCACTTGATATTTATCAAACAAGGTGTTGTATCTAATGAATGCAGTGTTATCGTCAAATAAATACTCGATGTAGATCATAACTTAAAGGGAGTGAAAATATGAGTAGCTTCAGTATTGCGTTGCAGTGACAGAGAGAGATGGTTTAGCTTGCCTGTTTAAATCGTATGTGATGGAAACCTAGAGTGAATGTCCTCTCTGAGGGGAAAGGAAGCATTATGGGTTATGTGATCAGATTCATAAAATCCTTAGTACATATATATTTCATATAGGTCTCAACTTCCCCCCCCATTTCTTATATGGAAGCAGATGAAATGGAGAAGCAGCAGTACTGCCTTGCAAGCACCATAGTAGGTTTCCTTTTATAATTACCATTCTTGACATATTTATCCTTTCTTATGGAAGCAAAGATGCAGATACTTAAGAACCCTTCTTGCACAGAGAAGCCCAATTTCCGCTCACTACTTAATTAGCACTTGTTTATGACACGGCATCTGATTTGATTTTCAAAACAAATTGCACAGTAAAGAGGCTGATATTTAAACTGTATAGTAACCACAGCTCCAGCTGTGACTCAAATATTGTAAGCCTTCAGGGGTTGTGTTTAGGCTTAGAAAATAGGAACTCAGGCCTGTAATTAAATGTCCTCTAAAAATCAGCCTTTGCAGGGAAGAGAAGAGGGTTCCACTGAATTTTAAATTACGGATTTGTTCTCAGAAATAATTCTACTGTTCAGGACCTTGCTAGGGACTGCAGAAATCAAATGGATTTAAAATGAAAGAATAGATTACCAAGGGGAAAAAAAACTCAGAGCTTGCAGGAAAAAAAAAAATGAGTGAAGTAAGCTGTTCTGAATCACATGTTTATAGACAATTACAATATATCTAATAATTGTAATATATGTTTAGGACATAGATGACAAGTTTTATGGCCACCAGAAAGACTAAAGAGAAAGTAGGCATTTCATATACAGTAAAATTGCCTTTCAGAAATGTGAATAAGTTGCTGGTGGTTGTGGAATAAGCAGTCTGTGGTGATAGAAGGTTCATTTTTAAAGCAGGTCCTCAGCAACAAACATGAGTGTCTTTGAAAAGGAAGTGAAGAGTGTTGTATTACAGATTAGTCACCCCCATAGATAAAAATGTGAAATACTCACAGAATAGCACGATAGAAATCAGCAGTTAGAGGGTTTTCAGGGTTTCTTTCTGAGGAAAGCAAACACTGTCGTGGATATTGAAAAAGAGTGGCAAATTGTCCTAGTTAAGCCTGAGTTCTAATTGTGGGAAATGCTGGTTCAAATGCTAAAAGAAGATACTATGCCTATGATTTATAATAAACCATAAGCATAAATGGGGTGTGCTCATCAAAATACAAAAAAGAGTAGATGTTGTTGGGCAGTTAGTTGCATTGCTGATAGATTTGCCTCAAATGGATCATAATTGTAGAGGGTTTTAGTGTTGATTGATAAAGTAGTACAGCTTTCAAGCAAGGCAGTTGTCTGTGTACCATAAGCTTTAAAGGCAAGGGGTACAAGGGCAATTTTATTTTTTAAATTGCTAAGCATATATGGACTCCTCTTCTGTATTTTGTAGTTGTCTGCTGTCATTTGAGTACTGAAATTCAGACTGCTTTGACCAGATGTATCCATTTAATTGTCTGTCCGTGATGAATGCATTCCTAAGAGACATACCCAGCATGCCTAGGAGAACCAATGGTGAATTTGACAGATTATAATTAAATTACACTTTTCTGTCAGTGCTTGTGTCTGATGTGAATGTGGGCTCACTTGTGCAAATCTCCCACTTAAGTAGTATAATCAACAGTATGTGGGTAGTGACATACCTCTTACTGGTGAAATTTGCTTCTCTTCTGTATAGCTAATTTTCTTCTTAGGTGGTGGTAGGTTTATCAAATGTAGAATAGACATACCTCACTGAGATGAATTCACAAATACAGTGTTGAGGAATGAATGATATGTTTCTCATATTTGTATATTTAACTTAACAGTATTGAAAAATAAATTGACTTATAGTAGTTGCTAATCTGATGAAAGTCCTGATTACTTTTGTTGTGACTATTGAAGCAACTTTTTGTTGAAGTCACAAAGCAATTTTGTTGCTAATAGTTGTCTATAAAGAAATAAAGTGTTACCTTTGATATTGGAGGCTCTTCATGAGAGCAGTCTTGCTGGATGACAGTAGATCTGTTAATACATTTGCATTCTTGCAGGACCAGGTTCTACAGATTAAATAGTTTAAATCAGTGTCTTAAGTCAATTACTCGGACTGTTCAGGACTGATGGGCTTTACCAATATTGAGCAGCCTTTCAATCCTAAGTGAAAGCTTGACATTTATCCTTCAATTTGTAGGTCAGGTGACAGAGACTGAAAAAAATGAAGTAATTTTTCACAATTTAATGTGTGAACCTGGGCAGATCCAAGTCTGGTATTCAGGTGTTATTACCCCTACAGTGTGCTTTCAAAAGATCTTTTTTTCTGCTTGTTTATGAAGGCCTTTATTTTCCCTCCTCTCTCGATAGGTATATTCTGCTGTGCTGCTTTGAAAAAGCAACTGAAGCACTTGAGACAGAAGTAAAATGTGGGTTTCTGTAGTGTTCTTTCTAGATATGTAGCACTTCATATAGTTTCTTCCAATTTCAGAGCACGTAGAAATGTCAGCAGTTCCTCTCAGCGAACCTGTGAGGTAGGTTAAATGAGTGTTGTCCTCATTTTACAGTAGTAGAGAGACTAACCACCCGTGAAGTTAATGCTGAAGTAAGGATTAGGTCTTGGAGCATGGTGTTTCTAGCTGTGTGAGAAGTCCCCTAAAACGTAGTTTGTTAATGTGTAAAGCACTGCAAGTCCAAACTCAGCAGGTGAATGCAGTAACCATATATACTTGACTTTAATTTATCAGCACAATGATAGTTATTAAAATTCATGTTTAATGGAGATTACTGGCTAAGACACCGGGGCCTAATCTTACTACTGATTTAAAAGATTTAGGAGGATTTATATTCAAACTGGAGTGAAGCAAAAACAACTAATGTTCAAAATATACTGTAAAGCATTGTATGTGTACTTCTCTAGAGGCAAGATTTGATTATCCTCTAATTTTTATTGTGATTTCAAACTGCAAGGCTGGACTACCTCCACACCATAGGTATAGAGGTCTGTCATTCAGTGGTGACACACATTTCCTCTCCAACCACTTGCATTTTTTAGTGTTGCGAGTACCAAGGTGGACAGAGTTTGTACAAACTGTAAACATTGTGTTGACACAACAATATATAGGAATAAATTTACTCTGAATGGAGCCATTCTGAAAATGAGAGATTTTTTCTGGCCTTCCAGAAGGAGTGGAAGTGGCATACATCTGGTTTGTAGGGGAAGTACAGTGAACTAAAAAAGAGATTATGAAGTAGTTTTCAGGAGTAAGAAGTATCTCTGAACTTTGTGTCTGCAGGTGCCCTGTCTTGATTTGCTGCTTAGATGTGATTTTTTTTTTTTTTTTTAAATTTTGTGAGCATCTCCTTTTTTAGGGTGGGAATGGGAAACAGTTGAACCCATTTGATTGAAAGAATATCTTCAAACTGCAAATTACTGTCATGACAGGCAGGGTTTTTTTTTTTGTTGCATCATTTTTCTAGCTGTAAGTTATGCTACATATATTTTATGCTTCCACAGCAATTGGATGTCTTTCCTTTTCTTCAACCTGATAAAGCATGAAAAGAATAAGTAGGGAGGAGGTTTTATTTGGTTATCAGCTTGAGGTGTATAACTTACGGCCGTATGAGTATATCTTCCTGTTACCCTTTTGTTAAGGCTGTACCTCTTCAGGAATTTTCCTTAATCTCTTCATGTTGTCCAGTGTCTGTTTAGCCCATGTAGAGGATGGTGATTGTAAAAACATTCTCATAGCTTGACTTCTGCTGTTTTTACCCCATTTAGCTTTATTTAGTGGTAAAAGTGTTAATTACCATTGCTGTCTGCTACTGCACCCACCACAGAAGCCGTGCTAATCCAGGTGCATATGTGTGGAGATTTTAAAGAAATACCCATGTCATCTGAGTTGAAATGTGAAATAGTGGAAATTACAAAAATGATGGTGGCTTCATTAGAAGTGTTTACAGTAGCTGATATCAGAGGAGTAAATGAGAGCTAATCTGGGAACTAAACCTTCATATGTGGCTTTAAAAAAAAAAAAATCTACATTGTTTAAAATGCTGCAGAATTTAGACTTAGGTTAGCTAGGTCCCAGTGTAAAAGGAGGTCTCTCTTTATGTCTATTCTCTCCTAGCCCCGAATACACATGCCAAAAGATGGATTCCAACTTATATCTTCTGGATACCAAGCATGGCTAAAGCAGGTTGGACTGTATTATTGTTATTCATCTCATGTGAGGGACTGTGTTGGACACCTGTGCTTGTCTCATTAGTCATTAGTGAAGTACATAAATGAGGGTGTTAATGAAGTTATGGTGCCATATTAGCTGATACTCCTCATAGCCATCCTGTTTTGTGTTTATGCATGCTGTGTTTGTATTACATTTTCTCACCAGTGTTATGAATGTGCACTTCCTGTAAATAAAAGTTCAAAACGCAGTCACCTGAAAGCAAAAAGGGTCAGAGTCTGAATAGAAATCTGCAACAACAGCTTGAATTACAGAATTGAAATGGGCCTTCAAACACAAAGCTGTATGGTGGTGGTGCTGGTAATAATGGGGAGGCCACTGGGTTAAAACTCAAGAGAATTGCATCTAGCGTCTAATTCAGATCTGCCTGGGTGAAACAAGTACGGACACTTACTCACATCACATAACAATTGTGCAGTTTGACACAATCTGACACTGTGGGGAGTCCCACTCGGAAGTGGCCTAGTGCTATATTACTCTGGCTGTTATTAAAGGCCAGGCTTCAGATGTCTCAGCAGTCTGCCTCTAGCAATTGCTGTCAGCTTTTCACTTTTGTGAGTGAAAAATCCCCCTTCAGAAAAAATAGCTTAATTTACAAATTGCCTGTACAAGTCTCTTCTCTCATGAAGATACTCCCGCGTCCTTGAGAACATGTGGCTTAAAGTTGCTGGTTTTGTATAAAGCCAGAATGATTGTGTTGTTATAGCAACAAAAACTGGAACTATGAAGACAGCACAAATAAGCTGCATCCTGTTGTCGTGGCAACTGAAGTTGTGAAATGATGAAACATGGTGGTGGCGGGATCTACGGTACCATAAGCATGACAGAAACAGGAAAGTCACTTGAGCAGAGTGGGAGAGGATGAAAAACTACAGCAGCAAAACTCCTTAAAATACAAGAGTTTCATTACAGGTGCTAACAGGATGACTTTGAGTCTCTCCACTGTTGTTTCAGTATATTACAAGTAGTAAGTAGGAAGCTGCCAGCTTACTTGGACTTCTGTGAAACTGAGATAAGCTTGAAGACCTGTAAGAAGATGGGCAGTGAGTCCTGTATTAGATCTGCAAACCATTTTGTTCAATGAATCATGTGTCGCAAAGGTGTTGCTAGCTTTGGAGCTTCTCTTTGAGAGACTGCTTTTCTCTCTCCTCAAGTCCACGCTAGTGAAGGTCAGCTGGGACACTGAAGCTGATGTTTCCTTGATTTAAACTTTGCTGAGCTGGAGGCAAGGTGTCTCAGAGGAATCTCAACTCTGCAATTATCATCTCACAGAGCTCAAGTTTGTTGACCTCTGGGGCATGGCATCAGTTTGTGTTTCTTACATGGTAGGTTGGGAGAACAATAGGAAGAGGATGGTGTGGCTATGCTGTTTTTCTTCTGAGGCAAACAGACCAGTATCTGTTTTTGCGATATTACCAATGCTCTGCTGCAGGTGGGATATATGCTTTTTTGACTCTGATAAATACTAAGGGGAGACAAACCCAAAATGCTCAGTGAATTTTCCAAGGAGACTTCCACATTAGGCAACCTCAAATAATACAAGAAAGTAGACTTTTAAAAAAAGTTATTTTTGTGTGTAGTGTTTTTCCTTTTGGTTTTTACTTTACTATTATTTGCTCTAAAGTATCTTAAATCTTATGACTCCTTGATCCAAGGAAAAGTTGTAAACCTGAGCTTTTGTGATCAGCAAATGATATGATGAATATAGCTTTGCTATTCCAGTTTCACTGCTGTGATTTCACCGCAGGAAGTATAAAGATAGGGGAATTGATACAAAGGGTGAACACTTTGAATCAAAAGAAAGAGCTCTCATGAGAAGCAGAAAGGTTAAATAGTTTTGAGGTGAGACTGATTTTGTATAGGTTATATATGGATTCTTTAAAATGGCATATTGGAAGGAAAGCCACTTCTGATGTATTTAAGAGCAGGAATCTACATACACATCTAGATGGAATAGTGTTTGCACATCAGGTTTAACCTCTTGATGCCTGTTTTTTTAACAGGATCATAATTTAATGATTTTTTTCCCTCAGCATAGCTGAGTATTGGTCTGCTGCTTGGCTTATGCAGAATGTGAGAAGTAACTCAGTAACACATTAATATAATGTGTCCTAAAAGCATTTTATTTTACAGATGAGGTGGAGGAAGGTGGAGTTCTGCAAGACTGGACACATGCTGTAAATATCCATAAAAATGACAATTTTATCTAAAAACAGTGCTGGCTGGATTTGTGCATTTTTAGCCTACTTAAACTAGAGATAATAGCTGAACACTGCCTGAGCATGGGTCGCCCACATTGATGCCATTACCCTCTGCCCTTTAATGGCAGGTTTTTATATTTAATGTTGCTGTGCTGCAGTGGAGAGCTGTATTGTGTTCCTGTGTGGGCTAGGGAGAATATAGTACTAATGGCCAGAAATGTATATCGCTTTAAGAAAAGCATTTTAAGTAACCTGCAAAACTCTTTTTTACTCTAGCTCTTTCCTGTGAGTTTACCTTTCACTAAAAGGCAGACACCTCTGGAGAAGTTTAAAACCGGCCTGGATATGTTCATATGTTACTTGGTCTAGGTGATTCAGCTCTGGCAGGGGGATTGGACTAGATGATCTTTCTGGGTCCTTTCCAATCTTTAATGTTCTGTGATTCTGTGTAATGTGTTTGTCAGTAGCCTTCATTTAGGCCCTTCTTTGAATGGCAGCATTGTGCTGCTAGCAATAGGTAACATCTGGACACCTAAGTGTTGACGCTTTGAAAACAAGCTGAGATTGACTCCTGACAGGAGGAAGTGGGTGAATATTTGTGTATAAAAGTGATCGATAGACATGACATTCCAAACCTTATATTACATTGATGCTTTTGATTTAAGCCAAACTGTGAAATTGGGCAAATTTAGCTCTTAATTAGCCAAAACACTTAGAGAATATAATTTTGTTTATGTAAATGGGGAAGTTAAAAATGTCATTTTAGGTAGCTTATGGAACATGGTAATTCAGAGTTAAAGTTAATTCCTCCCTTGTGCGTATTGTTGTGAGCAAGTATGCATCACATAGGATATAATGCGCTCATGTAATATAATGCACTCATGTAATATAATGTAATATAATGTGCTCATCTGAGCCTTTCTGCCTCCCACTGTCTTTTGGAGTTGAATTTTTAGAGTCAAGTTATAAACCTGTAAATATGTTTTATGTTGGAAACTCTTGGTGCTACCTTAACTAGATTGGTACCAACAAAGGCCAATATAATCAAAACAAGGCACTTCAGTTGTTAATGGTCTGCACTTCTGTCAAGTCAGCTGGAAAAAAGAATGTTAAAACCGGGACTGTGGTGAAAACCTGTTTCTTCCACTACAAGTGCATTTTTTAGGAGCAAAACGCAGTGATTCTGGAAATACACTCTTTGGTGTTGTAATTTATTGTCTTGTCCTTAACTTCTAAAACAGATCCTATTTTCAGTGGTTGCATGTGCTTTTTAACATTCAAATACTAATTCCTTAGGTGGAAAATAGAAAGATGCTTTCTTTCTACAGTTCATGATTAATAGTTGACACTTACATTGTACTTTAAGAATGCAAAGTGTTATGCAGACATATCAGTTATCCTTGAAAAACTTTTTGTGTTTGTGTTGTGTAGAAATGAGGGAAAAATCCAGTGAAACTTCCATTTCATCTCTCCACCAATGTATGTTTTTTCCCCTATATGTGCTGGTTTGTGTGATGGAAATCTAGACAGAAGTTGTAGAAGTGTCCCAGGCTGAAGAGTTTTCAATCTATTGCTTAGAGTGGGTTTTGTGGTTTTTTGGTGGGGTTTTTTTTTTTTTTTTTTTTAAAACCCCCTCATTTTAGGTCAGGTTCAGTGAAGGTTGGGAAGTTGTTATATTGCTCTTTCTGGTTTTTTATTACAAAGGTGGTGATTTGCTGTTCACTTCTTGGCCCCCTGTTTGTTTTTGGTGTTCATATTAAGACACACAGAGTCTCTGACACCTCTCTCAGGCAGGTAGTTCTCTTGTCCTGTCTGTGCAGCTCTGAAATGGAGATGTCCTGTTACTCTGCCCCAACTCTTGGAGATCTGTGTTAGATTAATGTCTTATGGCATAGTAAGATTTTAAATGGTTCTGAATTGCTGCAATATCAGGCTTTGGACCTGGTGAAGTTCAACAGCAACTCTGTTTTCTTGCTTGCAGAAGAGCCTAATGCTCTTGGTCTTGTAAGGTGTCCATTTTAAGCTTTCAGATACTTTCATGCTTGAGACCTTGGAGAGATTTATTGTATTAAGTTCAAGTAGCACTTGCTTTTACCACCGCTGTTTTTACCACTGTTTCTTAAACAAGCGCACACAAGTTTGTGCATGTTACCCTTTAAAGAAGGATATAGCATCAGAATATTAAAGCTGTGCAGGTGCACTGGTTTCATAGAATCACAGAATCATTAGGGATTGGAAGGGACCTCAAGATCATCTAGTCCAATCCCCCTGCCACAGTAGGATCACCTAGACCAAGTCACACAGGAACATATCCAGGCAGGTTTTAAATGTCTCCAAAGAAGGAGACTCCACAGCTCCCCTGAGCAGCCTTTTCAGTGCTCTGTCACCCTCACTGTGAAGAAGTTCTTCCTGATATTTATATGGAACCTCCTCTGTTCCAGCTTAAACCCATTGCCCCTCATTCAGGTCCATTAAAGAGCTGTAATTAGGAAAACATTAGTATTGTCTAGTTCAGGTATAATCTACATAAGTTCTCTCAAGCACTTGGCAATTGAGGATCTTGAACACCTTATAAACATCTTATGGATGGGAAGTTGGTCCCTTTCTGGGGTGGGTAATTTCTGTTGATCTGTAATCCCAGAGATTGAGCTCCAGTAACCACTGTTGGGGAAAACATTCCTCACAAACATTTACCTAAAAGCTGTGATTTGTTCACTGGGATCCCACTAAGGTAAGAAATTATTGGATAATCTGAATATGTAAACCCTTTTCTTTGTCCCTTATCTTTGATATTTAAGAGTAGTTAGTGAGCTGGAATCTCGTGTAAAAAGTTACTGTAAGATAGGGAGTTACCAGAAGATTAGAGAAGAGTTTGCACAATATGAATGTTAAGGAAAATTTACTGAGCAATTACATGGAAAGTGGGAGGCTGAATGAAAAGGAATAATTTACAGCAGTTTGAGTGGTATGTGCACAGCAAAGCTTGCAGAGTGTGGTAACCCACTGAGCCATACGATGAGGAGGAAAACCACAGCAGTGAAGTCAGTGAGGTGTAGTAGCATAAGAAGTCCAGTATTTCTTATGTTTGGAATCTGGGAAGAGTGTTATAATTGAACGATGGTACTGTATTTCAGCCTGTGATGTGTGAGACCTAATTGTTTTGAGGATGAATCCTGCAGTTGTCTCAAGAGCATCTTTTCCCTGTGAGGTTTTGGATCGCTTGATTTGCAGTTTGTGAAAATGCTTTATGGGTCTCTGATAAGAGATCAATTACTTTTATTATAGTAAAACAGGAGCATGAAATGCTCTTAATTATCCCCATATATATTTGTGGAAGTGTGAACAAAATGTTTTAATTGAGTAGAAGCTGAGAAATTGTGGAAAGCACTAGTTATGACAGCAACTGTGTGGTCCTTCACAATTGTGGTGCAATTATGTGCTGGCTAGAAGAGCTGACACTTTGTAGTACAGCTGAAACATGGGAGATTCTTCTCATGGTCACATTCCGAGGAGTACTGTATTTGCCATTTTATTTTGTAATTATTTTTCTTACTGTAGACAGGTGTCCACAAAAAAAATTGCCCGTGACAAAGACAGTCAAAATTACCTTGTTTTAAAGTGCAAGGAACAGTGTAAGGAGGTATAAATTTCAACTATATGGGTTTTGACTGTAGTTTTTTTGCTTAATTAAGTCTTACTACTATTAACATTTTTCTTATTTTCAAATGAAAACAGACAAACGGACAAAAAAACTTTTGATGAAAGTTATGAAAGTATTCATTTGCTCTGAGCCGTGCAAGTCTCTTTGGTAAATTCGTAATTAGGCAGGATATTTTTTTTTAATCGGTGTTCTTGTCTCTCAGGTATATAACTGCTCCATAACTGGTAAATCTGTGTTCATATGTTAGGCTTTTAAGAGACATATTATTTACACAATTCACTGGAATGGCTCCTTTGAAAACTGGGTGGCTCTCTCATGTAATTACTTATTTAGTATGGCTTGTATCTACTGTTGGGATGGGGGGAAGAGAAAGAAAAAAACCCAACCCCAAACAAGCAAAGCCATGCTAAAACCTGCTAAAATAATAAAGAATACTCTCATTCAATTTTTATAGTTTTTTTTAAAGTTGCATCATGTATCTTTTTTCAGATAAGGAACCTATATGAGCAAGTGCTACCCAAGCTAAAAAATGAAATGTGTGGCAGGTTTTTTTAATTGTGAAAGTATACAATATGTACTGGGAATTGAATTTCTTTTATACCTATGTTATATATACGTAATCAAAGACAGCACCTCTTCAAACAGTAGAGGGAAAAATAAGAGATACATAAAAGTAAAAAAGTGTATGTGAGAGGTTGAAAGGCTAAAAAGTGGACCACAGGTAGGAACTGAAATAGTTTTTTAGCCAGAAGTAAATTTTTGGGATAGTTACAAAGTTTTGTGAGACCAACATTTGTAATGTAAATAGCAACTCCCTTAGCTGATACATTTCATTGCAAATACTGCACTCTGTGGTGATGGGAAAAGTGCACATTGGACACAGTGTAAAAGGGATGTGTGTTAGGTTTTTGACATTGGCTTAGTTAAATGTGGTCAAAAAAAAAGTAAGAGAAACAGAGTGCAACTGAGAAGTACTGGGCTTTTTTGTTCTCCCTTGTGTTACAGCAAGCTGAGGTACTGAACACTGCCTTTGCTTCAGTCTTTCGTAGTAAGATCAATTGCTCTCTGGATACCCAGCCCCCTGAGCTGGAAAGCAGATGGGGAGCAGAAAGAAGCCCCCATAGTCTAAGAGGAAATGAGGTGTAGTAGTGAACCTCTTCTACGATTCTACACCACCTAGATGCACACAAGTCTGTGGGGCCAGATGGGCTCCACTCAAGTGTACTGAGGGAGGTGGTAGAAGTGCTTACCAAGCTACTTTTGATCATTTACCAGCAACCCTGGCTAGTTGGGCTAATCAGTCAACTGGAGGTTAGCAAATGTGATGCCCATCTATAGGAAGGGCTGGAAGGAGCATGTGGGGAACTACAGGCCAGTCAGTCTGACCTTGGTGCCAGGGAAGGTTATGGAGCGCATAATCTTTGTGCCATGATGTGACACATACAGCACAACCAGGTGATTAGGCCTTACCAAGTCCTGCTTGACTAACCTGGTCTTCAATGACAAGGTTGCCTGTCTAGTGAATAAGGTAATGGTGGTGGACATTGTCTACTTGGAGTTTAGTGAATCCTTTGACACCATTTCCCACAGCATTCTCCTGGAGAAACTGGCTGCTTGTGGCTTGGTTGGGTGTATGTTTCACTCAATAAAAAACCAAGAGTGGATGGTTGGGCCCAAATGGAAATGGGTGAATGGAAATAAGTCCAGTTGGTAGCCAGTCACAAGGGGTATTCCTCAGAGATCAGTATTTGGCGTGTTCTCTTTGACATCGGTATTAATGATCTGAATGAGGGGATTGAGTGCACCCTCAATAAGTTTGCATACAACACACAAGTAGGTGGGACCATTGATCTGCTTGAGGGAGGCTCTATAGATGGATCTGGACAGGTTGCATTGATGGACCAAGGCCAGGGGTCTGAGGTTAGTGCAGGGTCTTGCACTTGGGTTACAACAACCCCATGGGACTCTATGGACTTGGGGAGGAGTGAGTGGAATTGCTGGACAGAAAAGGACATGGGGTGTTGGTTGATGACTGGCTCAGTATGAGCCAGTAGTGTGCCCAAGTTGTCAAGAGAAACCCAGAGCATCCTGACTTGCATCAGAAACGGTGTGGCCAGCAGGAGCAGTGATTGTCCCTTTGTACTTGCCACTGGTCTCAAATATTCTGTTCAGTTTTGGACCCCTGACTCCAAAAGACATTGATGTGCTGGAAAATGTCCAGACAAGGACAACAAGGCTAGTGAAAGGTCTAGAACACAAGTCCTGAGCTCAAGTGGCTGAGGGAACTGGGGTTTCGCCTGGAGAAAAAGAGGCTCGCATTAGACTGTATGACTGTCTACAGCTACCTGAAAGGAGGGTGTAAAGGAAAGGAGGTTGTAAAGGTGTGGGGTGAAAAAAATCCTCACTGAAAGAGTTGTAAAGCACTGGAACAGACTGCCCAGGGAAGTAGAGTAGTCCCCATTGCTGGAGATACTGAAAGAAGGTGTAGGATGTGGTGTTTAAGGACTTTCAGGGGAGAACTGTACTTACTTGCCATCCCAGATTTGCTTTCTACAGTTATAAAGAAGAGAGATGGGGAAAGATCTCTCTTCTCATACCAAGCTCAGGTCTTGTATATACACCTTTTTCTACTTGTCAGATCATCTCTTTTATCTGCTCCAGTTTGGGTGGTAGAATATCTAGCACTTATTCTCTTGTCCTGGTTTTTGTAGTAGTTGCATATTGTGTTTCTGTGTCTCTTTAACTACCGTATCTACTTCCCTGGCTGGATTGACCAGGACAAAAAAATTATCTCAGTTTTTAAACTCTTCAGCCCTTCTCAACATGTGCCATGATCTATTTATGGTCTTTAATGAAAATATTGGTTGAACAAGATCTTCATTCTTGTCTCCCAAAAGAAGGACCAATTGTACTGGTTTATGTTCAGCTGCATGAAACTTTGGACATTGTTCTAGAAAGGAGGTAATTCTGAACCAGAGAAGGATTGAAGTAGATGTGGTTAGCAGCTGAAATTAGTGTTATGTACTACGTTAGCATATGACAGAAAAGCAGCCCTTGGGAAAAAAATTGGGTTTTCTTATTGGCTTTGCTACTAACCTGCAAAGATGGGCAATAATGCATTAGGTTGTGTGTAAATCAGAGGTATTTGAGTCACACAGGTTATCATAAATCTTGAGTGCAGGGTTCAGACAGGAGCAATAGGTTCTTACACTTTATTGTGTTAAAATGCACTGCAATTAAACACAGTCGTTCTGCACTACTGTCAAGTTAATTTATACGAAATGTTTATAAATAAAATATCCTTAAACTACACTTTGATTTTGTTGTTATTTTTGTTCTGTGGTGAGTTAAGTACAGTGATTTTTGTGTTCTTACACCTGTGCAGTTTTCTCATATAGAGCCACTTAGTTTTACAGGACAAGGTGATACATTTCTGACCTGTAACACAATTTACTAAAACTATGTTAGTTACCCCTGGTATATTGTATTTGCTGAAGGTCTAGAAGAGGACAAATTTGATAAAAATCCCCAAACAAACCAGTCTGAAATGGTAATGTATAATCTCATAATGCAGTAGCAAATAAAGTAAATAACCAATTCTTAGCAGTGGGAAAAATTTAGCCAGTGAATGTGCATTGATATTTGTCTTTAGGACATCAAATAATTGGAGGAGAGGGTATGCTATTAGAGGCAGAACATCAGATGTAGTAAAAAATGTTCTAGCAATATAGTTACAAGAATAGTTGAATAGGTTAAAATATATCTTCCCTTCAGCTCATGGATACTGCCCACTCAGCTCAGCCAGTGAATGTGAATGCTTTAGCCTGTTTTAATTCAAAATGAGGTGAGCCCACTTTAATCACCAGTTGAGCAGCTGATACCAGCCTCTGTCAGGAGGAGGATGCTGGTATTATTCAAAACTATATTTCCTGATTTCTTTAGTGGGAAAATGTATTTCAGAGTTCAGGGAATGGGACAACAACCAGTTGGAAAAGGAATTTGTGTTTATTGTCAAATAATTCCTTATCATGTGCCACTCAACATGCGTTAAGAATATTTAGTTTTCATAAATGACAAGCATTACATGTCCGAGTCCAAAAGCTGTGCAGACATCTAAAGTATTAGTGCAATCGGGAGCCTGGAAGGTAGAGAGACTGCTGCATCCTGGCTTGGTACTTAGCAAGCAATATCAGCATTCCCATTTGGCTGTACTCCAAATGGCTGTGCCTCTCTATCTTTTTGTTTTGAAGAATCGATGGTGATTGACTTGAGTTCAGGAGAGGATTTTGTCAGTCAGCTTTCAAGTAGTGAACATTGAAGCCAGTTCCTTGTTTGTGGAGCTGACAGTACGAAAGTGAATGTTTGACACGTGGCTTGCTCAGTGGATAGGGATAGAGGTTGTTGAGATTTTTCAGAGATCAGGCTGTAAATGAAGTTGTTTTGTTGGGTCACTCATCTGATTTACACACAAGCTGTTTCTGTTGAAGCACCTGAGGCCTTTTGTTCATGCTTGTGAATAAACCTCTTTCAGTCACCAACAGTAATTTAGTGTCTCTGCTTCCTTCAATAGGTAAAAGGCAAGTACAGGAATGACATTTTTCTCCCACAGTGTGCAATTTCACACTTGGGTTTTAAGAGAGGTACCAGAGCTGTTTCAGTAATACAAACTTAGATATATACTGGAGCAGATTCAGAAGTCATCTAAGATATATGTGTAATTTTTTTACTGTACACTTCCTAATTCTGGACTAATACTAAGCAATGTGACGGCATGGGTGAGTAATAATAACCTCTGTAGGTACAGCGAGTTCCTCAGAATAGACTTCCAATGCTTTCCTTTGTTATGGTGGCAATCTCAGAGGAAGACTTTTCATTACCTTGTAAGTCCCCTGCCACAATGCAGTGCCCTACCTGCATCATGTATTGACTCTGATTTGAGCCATAATCTCACAAACGTTGAGGCAACATAAGCTTGCCTTTCTGCTGACAGAGTGATCCTCATTTTTCTTGCCTCCATGTCTTTCTGTGCTTTGGTCAGTACAAACATTTAAAGTAACTTCCTTTATTTTGTCAGTCAATTTTAATAACAGTCAGTCCTTGAGTTCATTGTCACAGCATGAAAACTTGAGCCAGCCCAAGGAATCAAAGCTTGAGAAGAGGGAATAAATGATCGGGGCAAGACTTTGACAAAAAGAAAGTCACCCTGTATTTATTATGAATCCTAGGATGGGTAATGTAAGCAGTTGATGCATACCTAGTGAATTTGCTCTGCATCATCAGAGGTCCCATGTTGTAATTAATTCCCCTTGTTACTGTGACGTTCTTGCAGTGTAATACACAGCTTCGATTTAAGTAAATGTATTATTAAATTGGTGAAATGTCTATGTCCACTTCATTGATTATATATATATATTTATTTTAAAGGCTGATTGTCATAACAAGCTTTTAATAGCTGTAGTGATACAGATTACATTACAAAGAAATTATTGCTGGCATTTGGAAGGTTTTCGTATGTGATAGGACTGTTTGTTTACTGGGGATTAGGATGGCAGTGAAGGAAGCATGACTCAGATTTTTTTTGCCTTTTTAACACTATGACTGTAATGTTTTTGTCTTCAGAAGGTACATTATCCACAAAATCATGTGATGTGTAATACTGTGAGGTACTCAAATTCTGAAGTTTGAGTATCTTTGTGAAAAAGTCAATTGTTTTTTTAAACACTAAAATAAAGTGAGGAATTTATTTTTAAGGTACCCTGAACCTCTGATAAACACACTTCTGTAGGTTGTGTTCCCCAACAGTCTTAATAACTATTTCTGGAACAGCAGTGTGAAATGCAACAAGGTACAGCAAAGAACGTGATAGACAGGGTTAATCTCTCTGTGGCTGTCTGCACAGTATCATATTATGGACGTTGGTGATCACCTTTCTGCTCATTCAAGGATGGGTTATGCTGCTCTTACATACTAATTTAGCACAGGATTGTGCAAGGTTTTCTAGCCCTCATAAGAGCAGCAAGAAACAGTGGCTCAAAAGGCAGCTGTCATTTCATACCCATTCCAGCTGCCCTTTCCACTCAGATTTCCTCCCATCCCCCCTTTAAAAGAAAAAGGCGGGGGAAGGATTGTAAAAAAAGAAGAGTATAAGGGTTTGAAATCTCTAGCATCTAATCTATCATATCCTATAGTTTTCATAGCTGTCTGACAATTTAAAATAAACTGGGTTTTTTCCTGCCTTGTCAGTAATTAGACAATTGCAGCAATGCTCATGGCATCAAAAACTCTGTGGCTGGTAAAAGTAATTGCTCTCTTAATACATCTCTAAATTTAATAGTAGTGATGTAAAATGAACAAGCAGCTCTGTATTTCAGGGGTAATGGCTTTAACTATTAAAATGGCTAGAATGTTTCTTGATTGGCTGCTTTGGCTCATTTTTTATATTTATGTTTGGAAGTACAGAACCAATTTATTATAATTGTATTTTACATAATGAATAGGAAGGCAAGCAGAAAGGTGAAACTCCTATAAAGTATCACCAGGTTCCTGTTCACCTTTGATTGCAGGTCTTTCCTTTTGTCCCTTTTGCAGACCAAACCCAAACGTTAAAGTTGTCATTTCCTTTTCTGTTTCCCTTGCAAAATTGCTTGCTTTATGTTGTGCCTGGAGTGTGGCTGTGCATGGAGAAGAGGTCTGATTAATTGGGAATAAACTTTTTTTGTTACTGGAAAGTTTCATGTATTGGTGTAGACAGTTGATAAAATCTACTTTCTTGATCCATAGTGCCTTTCTCTCAAGGAAAAGACTCATAAACAGTTTGCGTTTTCTTAAAGAAGTCTCAGTCTTTATGGCCCGGTGCAGTTGTGTTGATGCCATGTGGCTAAACCTTGAAAGTTCCTGTAATCTGTGCCATCCTGTCTCATACAGTCCCATCTCATAGTTGTCCTTTCTCTGCAGTGCTCTATGCCCAGATCTCTGTGGCTGGGCTGCTCCAGCCTGGCGGACAGCATGCCCTCGCTGCGATGCCTGTATAACCCAGGGACTGGCGCACTCCCAGCTTTCCAGGTACTTTCTATCTCTCCCCACTCCTCCTTTTCTCTCCATTTGTGTACGTGTGCATCTCTTTCTTTACTTGCTTTACTTCCATTTATTCGGCTCCATACTGTATGCCTCTCCTATGTCATTCAGATCTTTGTTATTTAAACCCATCCTGTGCAGATTCAGGGTAGCTCAGTGCTGGGGTGTTTCCGTGACCTCAATATAATTATGTTGTCTAGATTGGCTTGGTACCATCATCTGTTCAATTTTTTACATTGGCTTTCAATTGTGTTAAAAATACAACACTTAATTACGTTTGGCAAACAGTATCCAGCACACAGTCTCCAATCTGGCTATTCATGGAGTGATTCCCCTCTTATCTATATTTTTTATATGTTGTTTAGAGGACTGATGGGGAGTGGGTTCATTGCCATAGTGATAACCAGTGCCAGCATTTATTTACTTCAGGTCTGTTAGCAGTAGTCTGGACATTTTTACTACAGAAAATTATTGTACAAGTAATCTGTCAGTCAAAAGGAAGCTCGATTTTTCCCTTTGGGTTCTGCATTTGTTAGATTCAAGCTTTTCGCTATCACAAGACAGCCATCTGCCAAACAGGTTTATTCAGATGCTTCGGGTTACCAGTGAATGTAGACACACTCCCATGGGTAGGGAACGAGGCAGCTATTGGGAAGTCATCTAGAAACCCAGTCAAGGCTTTCAAGATCATTGCAAGCATTTTATGATGATCTGTCAGTATAAACAGTAGACTATGTGAACTGCAGTGGCTGAGGGACCATAGGAGTATAGAGATACCCTCTCTAGAGAGGGTGTATACTGGAGCTCATGGTAGCATGAACATTTACTTCAGTGTTAATGCTGCTGGATTATGCTTTTGCTCAGCTAACCTGTGACAGTTTTATTCACTGGCATCTTGTAAAACAGACACAATGAATACGCTAGAATCTTCATGAAATTTTTTGTTGTTTTGATGAAAGTTCATTATCTGCCTCTAAAGGACAGCATGCAGAGATTATTTTGAATTTAACTTCTTACTCTCAGAGCTGGGAGAGTACTGTGGAAACAATCCTCTCTGACCAAATCAATGTCTTGCATCATTTTGCTGCAACTTTTTTTGCTGATCCAGCGTTAGCAGTGATGGACTCTGGAAGGTGTCCTGCCAGGCTTCCTTTGCTGAAGCAAGCTTCTATCTGAGCTTTCCTGAGGGGGTAGAGGGGGAAGGTGACTTCTTATCAGTTTAAAAGGACTCTGGAGAAAACAGGCAGAGTTTAGACTCCTACTTATGGTCCTGATTTGAATAATTTGACTAAATCATGTGGACCTTGTTTTTTGGACTTTCTGCTATTGGATAAATCTCTTTAAGCACAGGTTTTAGAGAACCTTAGCAGTATATGGAAAATAATTTATTAACTTTGATTGGGACTCCTTTCTTTCTACTTACACTATTTTTGATTACTAAGAATAAGCATATATTACAAAAGGGAAGGGAAATGAGCCTGTTTTAAAAGCTCAGGATGTTCTTGCTACTGATAGATATGAACAAAACTTTCTGGCAAATGCAATGTATTGATATTTGGGGGCAAATGAGTCAGCTGCCCAGCCATTCACCGTGTTTTGCCTTCTCAGGAGAACAGAAAGACTTTTATGTTTGCATTCCTGCAGATTTTGAGAGATGTTTCGTTGTGTTTTCAGTGATAATTGGAATTGGGGAAGCCTGCCCCAGTTGGCGTCTAAAATGGTATTGTAGTACTCTTCACAGCACTCTTGACTGCTGTGTTGAGGTCAACGCATTTTAGTACCATTTGAGACAGAAACCAAACTGCCAGCAACAGCTTCTGCAGCAATGAGTCATCCATATTTCAGTCAATTTTTTTTTTTTGAGTGGGCTTTGATCTCCATTAACTTACACGGTTTGAGAAGAGCTCCCCTCTATGAGGCACAGCTTCAGCATTTTCCAGTGGAGTGGTTCCGCAGGAGTGGTTCGGAGCCTGCTTGAAGCTGTGATGTTACGTGCTTCATTGTTCTTTAATGTTTTGTTTGGTATCAAATCTTCAGGAAAGCATGAAAGTCTTTCCTATAGCCCAGCAAATTTTCTCATATTAAGTTATTTTCTCTTTTCCATAGCAAGCTTGAAGTAACTGGAGAAGCATATCAATGTGCTTTGCTTGTGGCAAAAGAGAAGATGCCATCTGGAAGGCTACTTAGTCACTGCTGAATTTGTCTAGTTATTTACATGCTTACCTTCAGATGCTCAGACAGAAATGTGGAGAGAGGCTCTTTTTGAAAAGTGCATTTAAAGCCCTGCTGGAACATTGGCAGATAGTCGATTTAGAGATGATTCTGTTAATATGTCAGATAACTTCATTTTTCTTCTTTCTGCGTTTTTATTATTGGAGACATTTGTGTGGAAACAATATCTGCTGGTTCCTCAGCTCTGTTTGGCAGTCCTTCCATAGTAGGAGAGGTTTTAAGGCTAAACACATGCATGGGGGAGTAGTCAGTTTAACAATTTAATAGAGATCATGGTGGAAGATGGTAGTAAATTGAAAGATATAGCACTATTGAGGCACTGGGGGAAGGGGTCAAAGAGGGTATTTTGGCAATAGGAAAAAAGCCAGCCATTCTATATTCAGTGTCCTGAATGCCAAATTTTACTGTATTGTTACTCTGTGAAGCAACTGAAAACTAGGTTGTATGAGGACTCTCTTAATAATAATAAATTACATAATAAATTTATGCAGGATATATTACTTTTACTAGAAATCTGTGCTTTGGAAGTTTCCATATGTGCCAACAGGTGTCTTTTTTCATTATGTTTTCCATTTGAAGATAATTACTTTCTGTGCATGCTCAAAAGTCTCTGCTTTTTGTTGCTTATAATAGTTGCAGTTTTTTGAAAATTCTGATTTACAATTACACCCATCAAATATGCTAAGGAAACTATTGTATTCATCCTTCCAGGTTTTCAGAAGACGGTAGTATTTCCTTGAAGTTATTTTTGTAAGCTACTGTATAAATTAGGAGACTGAAGGAGCAATTTAAAAGTCTCACCAAAAATTTTCTATCAGGGTGGTCACAGAGGACAGTGCAGACCTTTCTTTTTACTTAATTGATACCCATCACAAATAGCAGCTCCAGTTTAGACTGTGAACTTCCTGGGACAAGCTTAATGTTTTAACTTTGTCTAGAGCCCAGGCACCAGTGAAAAAGCAAAGAGTTGTCATGTCAGTTTTATTTTGCCAGATCTGAAACTCTGTTTCTGTAACAAGCTCTGGTAGTCAGAGAGGAAGATTAGCTTTCATGGTAGAGACAGCAGCATCTTGTTGAATACAGAATTATCTCTCTGGAATTAGGAAATTCACATTTTGCTTTACCTGAAGTGAAGATCTTGATCATAAAGAACCGCACATTGAGGTTTGTCACATGAAGGGGACATCACCCTTACAGTAAAAAAGTTTTTCCTGCTGTTGAGGTGGAACCTCCTGTGCTCCAACTTGTACCCATTGCCCCTTGTCCTATCACAAGGCACCACTGAAAAGAGACTGGCCCCTTCTTCTTGATACCCACCTTTTAGATGTTTATAGACATTAATGAGATCCCCTCTTAGCCTTCTCCTCTCCAAACTAAATAGCCTCAATTCTCTCAGCCTTTCCTCATAAGAGAGGTATTCAAGTCCCTTAATCATTCTTGTAGCCTTCCACCGGATACTCTCCAACAGTTCCTTGTCTCTCTTGAATTTGGAGTCTGAACTGAACACAGTACTCCAGGTGTGGTAACACCAGGGTGGAGTAGAGGGGAAGGAGAACCTCCCTTGACCTGCTGGACACACTTTCCCTACTGCATCCCAGAATACTGTTTGCCATCTTGGGCACAAGGGCACATTAATGTCCCGTGGATAACTTACTGTCCACCATGACTCCCAGGATTCTTTTCCGTGGGGCTGCTTTCCATCAGGAAAACCCCTGATCTGTACTGGTGCATGGTGTTCTTCCTCCCCAAGCAGTGTTTGTACTTTTGTGTTAGGAAGTGGTATATTTGTCAAAGAAGCAGTCAGTTGATTGTTGGAAGCAGTTGTCGCTGTAAATTCTATCCAGCCTGTTCATTGGTTTTTTTGCCTTAAAAGTTACTGCAGGAAAATACAGCGTAAATGTGTTTATGGTTGGTACAGGAGGTTAAAGCTAAAGTCTTGGGGTGGGCAAACTGTTTGTGCTCAAAAATGGGCTGAAAGGAATCTTGTGGCTTTGGAGCCAGTATTTGCTGGTTCTGTCTCTAGTTGGGAGAGAGATGGGATGTCTGGTCAATAGAGTCTGTCAACATAGACATGTGGCCACCGTGGACCAAGGCTGCTTTATATTCCCCCCTTGTGCCTTCCCAGTGGCCATGTAAAATCTGCCCATGGGCTGTTTATGGTGCACCTCTAAAACGGAATCATAATTTTGGTGACTAATAACCAGAGCATGTGGCTCTGGCACCCCCCGGCTGGTGGCAGGCTCTCCCCTACTTACGAGTGTAGTTAGGTGGCCCCCAACTGTTTACAAGACAGCAGAGGTGAGGTCTTTGATTGACAAGTCAGAAATGCATTAGATCATTCCCTCTGCCAGTCTCTGGTTCATGCTGTTAAAAATGTCAGCCTCTCCAAGTTTGAATGGCAGCCCGAGGGCCTCAGAAGCTTTTTGTTTTCTGAGATGGAAACACAAATTGGATGTGTGCCTGAGCGCTTCATCCTGGGCTGTAATTTCATCTTTTAGCTAAGAACCACAAGGTACATGAGCAAAGCACCCTGTAAACAATAATACTGGGGAAAAAAATAAACAAGGTCGTGTTTCTGGTACGTTGATCCACTGGTGTCCTGACCTCTATCACGTTGAACATCTCCACTCTGATTGCTGTTCCCTTTGGCATTACAATGAGAGGAGGGAGACTGACACAGGAGGCAAAGATTTAAAGTTGCAGTGTTGTTGCACATTCCTTGTATTGGCTATGAAATATTGAACTGCCACAGTGTGACACCTGGTTTTTAAAGTAAAGTTTCTTGCTAGAGCAGGGGTTTCTCTTGTTCCTCCTCATCTTATCACTTGGCAATTATGAAGTTATAAAAGCGGATATGAGGAGCAGAAATGAAGCCAAACTAATAGGATAATTTTTGAACTTTACACCAGCTCCCATCTGCAGTTCTGACTTTTGAAAACTTTACTGCAGGAAGACCAAGAGGCTTATTACGGGGATTAATTCTTGATGCAGTAAATGCCAAGTGACTACAGAACAACTTTGTTAAACTTCTTTATGGTTTATCCCCCTTTACATGTGATGGCCTTTTCTGGCTGCTGGCATAACCTGTGATGCTGGGGAGCCCACTAAACTCTGAGAAACCCTTAAGTTGTGCTGCAGGATCTCAACTCTCAGGTAACGGCAATGAAAAGTGATGTTTCACTCCTTTCAGGTGGCATAGAAATCCTTCTCTGCAGATCAGTTGAGACAGCTTGTTTTTTTTCCTTGGTAGTACATTACAATTTAGTTACTAGGAAATGGCATTTATTGTGCGCCTGTATTATTGTCAAAAGTTGCACTTCTATTAGTTCTTCAGTCTGAGTATGGAGAAGAGTGACAGGACCAGTCGCTGGTGGGCATGATGATGGATTTAAACTGCATTGTAGCTAACAGTCCTCTGCACTTCAGCTTCTGCTTTACCGATCTCGTTCCCACACAATGAGCTCTTCCTCACAGGGAGAGGACAAGGCTTTAGCACATGGGCCTTCAGTTGGCCCATCAGCTAAACAAAACCGAACCCAAACTCCTCCAGCTGCCACCGTGTCGGTGGGCAGAGCTACGGCGATGGGCAGTGGGGAAGGCAGACAGACAGGTATTTTTAAAGCCAGCTCCAGCTCCTCAGGACCGCGAACATCTGCTCGGAGGTGTTGTGGAGCCGCACAATGCGCTAATTGAATTACGCTGGTTCTGGAGTCGCAGGCTGCGCTAATTGAATTAGAATCGGGCTCTGCGCACGGCCCCGCGCGGGGCGCCCTGCGCTGGGTTGTGCTGCCCCCTGGCGGCCACCGCAGAGGCTACTGCAGCACCTGGCCTGGTCTGGCCGCGTGGGGCGGACGCTGGAGCGCTGTCAGCCAGTGTTGGGCTTCGAAAGAGCATTGCAGTGGTGTGGCCACGGACTTCTAGGGCCTAGTCCTAACCCCTGACTGCTCTGGGGGCGGAAAGAAGTGTGCCCTTGTTCCCGTGTGTAAATCACTTGTCTCTGTTATCAGTGTGAATCCAAAGCTCCATGGCAGCACTTTGGAGGGAGCTAGTGCTCAGCACCCAGTACACCCATTTCTGCAGAATGAGCAGAGAGCTGATACCACCTGAAGAGGTCATTTAAATTTAGAATAAAGTTAAATAAGTTAAAATTAAATTTAAAAAGTTTTAATTAAATTTCAATTTAGAAATTAAAATACGGAATTCTGTGACAAATTTTGATGACATGTTAGGTACTTTATTACCTGGTGCTTAAGCCAGTGTTGTTCAGAATTCAGCAGCTCTTATAAAATGTAATATGCAGAGGTAGTTCTGGATAACTCTAAAGGCACACTGTTATCAGGAGGACAAAATAAAATACTTGTGCTTGAGATTGAGCTGTTTAGAAGGCCATGTTTAAAATTCAAAGGAACAAACCCAAACAGACAAAAATGCACTTCCAAATCTCAAAATCCGTAGCTCAAAATTCATGGAGATACTACCTCAGCTGCACTGTGTCAGGTGCAGATTCCTTTTTATTTCTTCAGTTCTCTGTTGGATATTACTTTCACAATGTGTAAAAATACTCAGAGACTTTTCTTCATGGATTCTTTCTTCTGTAGTCAACCAGATGACTCAATTTTCCATAAAAATTTCAGCCATTTCCACCCAGCTTTCTGTGTGTTTGGTAGATTGTTCTCATAAAACCGTATCAGAGATAAGATGGTATTTATTTTGCTTCAATGGTTGTTCCTTAGATTTTGTTACTTGTCAAATTGACAAAAATAATTTACTAGAATGCTCTACAAACTAGGTAAAATTAAACAATACATAAACAATACTGTGATGTGCATGATTCTTTTTTATTATTATTTGTATATTTGTCCTGTGTCTGGTGATGTTAAACAGGGCTGCTAATTACTCTGAGACTTGGCAAAGTGCTGCTATACATAGTACTTGGGAACTTCGTTTCACTGAAATTTGTTTAACAGCCTGCTGCCCCCCAAAATGAAAAGCAGTCTTTTTTTTTTTTTTTTTTTAAACGTTTGAAATAGTTTGGTGTTGTTTTTGGAAAAGAATTTACAAACAAATTTATCCATTAAATTGCTTTTGGTTGTATTTCTAGTTGTTTCTATTTTAGCATTTTTATACTAGAGATACAGTATTCTTTGAAATTTATACATATACATGTACACATATTAAAACCAACCAGGTTAATATCAATCTTGGCTTTCTTTTTCAAGTAGTCAGACTGCTGCTAGTAGTCATTGCTAATGAGTTACTCATTGATCATGTCCAAATATTTATTTGGAGTTTGTGTTTAGTTCTTAAATGTTTGCTAATATTTGATACCATTATGCAATTTTCTATACTGTTTCTGTACCTAGTAAGATCAGCCACTCACCTTTTGGCTGAAACAGTCTTTGTGATTTACTATCTCAAAATGCAACTATAAATCCAGCAAACAAAGGAAAGAACTTTTCATTCAGCCAGAGAAGCTGCATATGTTTTCACTCTTTCAGGAATATGCCTTGCTCTTCAGAGTAATAAAATGTGCAGCAATCCTTTCATGTAATAACAGTTGACCTTGCACAGAGTACATTCTCCTCTTGAAATGAAGGCAACTAAAATACTGATGTTTTGGGTTATTGTTTTTAATCTTTTTAATAATTATTTTTAAAATTTGGTGTGTAGTGTAAGACCACCTACACATAGTGCCTTCTTTTGGTGGGTGTCAGAAATAAAGATGATCATGTTGGGGGGGATTGGGGTTATCACCTTTAAAATAATGTGGGAGTAAGATTGGTACTGCCTTAGAAAGCTGTAAGTGGGAAAGAATCCATTGCACTCAGTGTATAAAGTGCTTTTAAAAACAATCTATTTCTAGAACCTAAATTGTCCTGGGACCAACTCTTGATATAAAAATTCATAGAAACCTGTTTTTCTGAGTGTGGTAACTTCTTGCCATAGTGCTGTAGTGTTAGAATTCACATTGGCCAGGTTGTTCTGTAAATTAAACAGTGACAGCTTCCCTCGGGGGAACAGCCAATGTATTTATGATGATGTGCTGATTACACAAAATACACTGCAAGCAGAAAACAGCTGCAGAGAACAAACCTCTTAAAAGAATACAATTACAAATAGCACCCTCAGTATTTCTAGGGGAGAGAGTAAAATACAGCATGCTAATGCATTCTTCTAGTTTGCTTCTAAAGAAGAAAAGAGATCTATGAAGGAAAGGCTGAAGTATGGTTGAATGCACATGCGGTGCCAATATGGAGTGGTGTATCATTCCTTCCTGAAGGTGAAGGGCAAGAACATACCTCAGGCCTGCCTTTTAGCTGTCCTTGTTGCTTCACATGTCTGTGACGGCAACTCCAACAGCAGTGGCCAGTGGGGCTTTGGGTCTCTTCAGCGTGTTGGTGTTGTGACCACTGTGGTTCATACCCTCTGTCCTGGTTAAAAACTGAGATGTGGTAAGATGACTGATAGTTTGTGCTACCAATCTGACCATTATGAAATGGATTGTAGGTGATGCTATGGGGTGGTGGTGGGGGAAGTCCCTCTTCTAAAGCTTTCATCAGCTGCTAATTGTGTGTGGGTCCTTTTAGAAGTAAATTTAAGTTGTTCTTTCCTGAACTGTATTGTTTCATTTTTAAAAGGTCTCTGGTTTATGTATGTAAGGCAAGGTCTTGTACAGGCCAGTTTATGATATGACAATAAAACATGAAACAGAATTACTGGAAAGAAAGTGGTAGTGGGGCTGTGCTCCCACTCAGGACATGAACCGATCCTGGAAGAGGCAGATGTCCTTTGAACATTTCTTCATGTCGAAACAAAAATGACAACTGGAATTGCTTTGTGTACTATGGCTGTATGCAGGATAGAAGTTGCAGTAAGGACTGTAGTAGTGGCATTTTGTGTTTAAAATTGGGAGAATGTGGTGGTAGTAGCTCCCACAGCTGTGAGTGTCTCACTTTGGAGGGCTGCAAAGCAAAAAGATTGGCAAAACTGCAAAGCAGAATCTTTTTATGTCAGAGATTAGTTGGTACGCTTTAATCATTAAAATACAATGTTTTACATACTTTACTGTGTCACGTACATGTATGTGGGAGAGTTCAAGTACTGAGAACGCCCTTCCCGTCCACTTCTTGAGAGTCATTTGTTATGTTCTGTGATCAGTATCGATAAAACAGATTTCAAGTACCGGGCAAGAAAACATCTGCTTAAAATGAAGAAATGTTGCCCCTTCAACATATAGATCTGATTTTAAAGCAGATGAGGTAACAACATTGGCACTCTAATTTGGAAGGACTTTAATTCACTTGTTTAAGAAGAAGGAGCAGGCTTTCTATCTATGGATTGCTGGCATGTACTAATAGACTGTTATTCATCTGTCTGTATTTTCTTTAAATCGTTTTTGAGCCTCCCTGTGTTGTCCTACTCTGCTGACATGTATCCCATGTGGCAAGAGGGAGTTTTGTATAATCACCCTGCTTTAATCAATAGAATAATTGATAAACCAGATAAGATTTAAACTGATTACCTCCCCGAGTAGAACTCCCTGAGGGCCTTGGACTCTCTTAATTTTGACATGTATGTTGTGTACCCCATGGATGAAGTGCAGTTTGAATTATCTGTTTTTATTTGCTTAATGACGGGGAGGGTGTTAAAGTCAAATGTTTAATTAACCCAGCAATGGGCTGCGCTGTCACTTACACACACATCCAGCTGATTGAGATATCTCACCGAGAATACTGAATAGGAATGATAATGCGGCACTGAGACGGAAGATTGCTTTTTCAATCCATTTGCTGGGTCACTGCTTTGAATGTCTTATTGGATGAAAGGCATTCAGCCTGGAAAAAAAAAATCAGCATTTAAGTACATTTTGTTTTCCTGGCCCCTTTCCACCAAGAAGTTAACTAAAACAGATATGTTGTAGGTTTAATAAGCCATCATGTTGTAGCAAAAAGCTGTGAACAGTGGATCTCAATAGGCAGTGATCTAGAGCTGTATAATTTCCTATAGGAACAAATTGTCTGCTAGCCCCAAGATATCTGAAGGTGAGATTCTGTATACACCTTTATCCTTCCTTCTTTGATTGCTTGACTACCCACCCCACTTGATGGTCTCTGGCAGGTCCAGCCTTATCTTCCTTATCTTGCAGAGTTAGATTTGCAATATCAGTTTGTAATTTCTTGCTCTACTTCCAAACAAGAGTTTGGACTTGGAAATTTTTTTGCTAACAGAACCTAATAGTGAGCATTTTAATCAACATTTTAATGGAGAGGCTGTCCACATTCAAATGTGGTCTAACCAAATCAGGGTGATCAGGTTTGTTTCTTGGGTAGCAACTGTTAAAAGGCTGCTATGCTTGTTAACCAAATGTTATAATGTGTGGTGCCTAATCTGTAATTTTCATTGGTTTTTTAGAAGATTACAAATTTTTTTAATCTTGATGTGATGGAAGGTTGGGATGTCTTTAGACTTGCACCATTTTTTGTTTTGGTATCTGCAATGAGGTTTTTCAGTAGTGCTGTATGCACCATACATTGAAAGTTAATTAAATTTGCCTCATATTCCAGCAGTGGTTGATGGTTTATATAATGAATGTAGGCTTGGAAGCTGGAAAAAGCACTGAAGCATGTTCATGTGGAGAAATTACTACTGAAGTGTGTTGGGGAGGTGGATCTACATCACCTAACTTCTGCTTAGTGAGTCTGTAGGTACTTCAGATCTGTTCTAGAGCAAAAACATACTTGCTTTGACTTCAAGGTCACCTGGCGTAGTGTCTAAGATGCATAGATATGGGTGCCTTTACGCAACTGTGATGTGGGCATTATGGTGTGAATTCATGTCAGTCTAAAACTGCAGTGAGATCACCAAGTAGCCATGTCTGTAAACAAATGAGCTGCCTTCATTTGCTATTTTGGCAAGGAATTATGCCTAAAAACTTAACATGGCATTGGACACAGAATCTCGAGTTTGTTCCCTCATGCTGGCGCTTTGGGCAGACAGCTTAGCTTCTGCTTCTCCGCTTTCCTGCAATGAAAAATGAGGAAATAACAAGGAAAGCATAGAACAGTACAGTAAGTTGAGAATAGGGTGGGTGAGTTAGGTGCTTGGGAGCAAGAAAACCATGTTCTCTAAGGAGGAGGTGGGATGAGAAGTAGAAGCCTTTTTGTCTACTTCACAGAAAAGCTCAGAATGAGAGGTTTTGGAAAAAAAAAAATAGTTTAGATGATGACCAGGGATGGGAGGGTAAGGAGTTCTATATTTATAGCGAAATAGTGTTTGTCCTTTGAGTTAGAAAATAATACTTCAAGGAAGGACACGAGATCTACAGCAGGACCAGCCTATTTTACAACCCATTTGTCAGAGCACTTGTAGCTCCTATGCAGATGAAGCTGTATGAAATATTGTACAAAGACAGTTAATCTGTATCTACAGAATTTTAACAAATAGAAAGTTTTTAAAAAGACTCTTTGGATCCGTCAGCTCTTGCTAACTCTTGTTAGTACTAAGAATATGGTTTTGACACCTATTTTAGATTTTGGCTTATGTTCAGGGCCTGTAAAAGCTGACTTTTCCCCTCCTTACAATTAGGGTTAAAACATTTCAGTATAAAAAGCACCAATAAAAGCTGTGATTTGTGAGTGTGGGAGGAAGGAATCTTGTGATCTGAGAAGTTGAAACATTAGCACTTTAATAGCCTGGGAAGCATGTTGAAAATGAATTTTTTTTTTTAAATGAATGTAGCAAACTGAAACAAAGGGGTGAGAGACAAGCCTTGATTGATTCCGTTCTTCTCTAAAAGGCTTCTGTTGCATGTGAAATCCCTCTAGTTGAAGTATGTGTGGCAAAGTTCTGTAGTCTGGCAGAGAAACTTAACTTCAGCTGAAACTGTTTAAGGAAGGATTTGAGTGTGAATTCAAAAGATTAAGTTTTTCTAAAAGGAAGAGAAAGAACAGACTATTCCTTAAGAATAGAAAGGTTTTCTTCAGTGTGGGGAGAAGATACACAGGCTAAGTGGCTAGTAAGAGACAGACCAAGGCATAGCGTAATAAGATTCGGAACAAGTCCTGACACCAGTCTTACATAAGTGGCCTGGTTGGATATTTGGAAGTATAACCATATTATGTGTATCATAAGGTTAATTGGATGTTTTCATCTATGCTTTTTGGGAATATGTGCTTTCTGTTCTTAAAAAAGATGTTGATAGCTTTGAACTAGTATAAAATCTTAAAGTACAAGATGTACACTATAAAATCATGCATAGAAAGTGCTAGCTATAAAAGCATGTATCTACCTGTGAAGGGTCCTGATTGATTTGTGCTATTTAGGAAATGAAATTCTGAAATCAGACTTGGCTGTGAGAAAATGCAAATAACAGAACTCAACTAGAGGTCCTTGAGGCTTCTTAAGCTCTAACCTTGTTATGAGGAATGGGGAAGTTGAACTGCCTAATGCAGATGTCTGTGAGTTACAAAAATAACCAGATGTCCTGATTAGCAGAAGCAAATGTTCTTCCCTTAATCCACGTGAAATTATATTCAAAGGCTCTCCGGATGTAATGCTTGTGTAAATAAGGCAGCAACAAACATTGAAATAGAAAGGGCCATTGGCCAACTAGCTTGCAAGGCTTGAAAGCTTGAATATTAAAAACAAATTTACCACTGCTGACTCTCTTAAATTCACAGAACAGAAATGTTAAACAGGGCTGCTTCCCGGGGAATGTAGAAAGACTGTTCTCATTAGCCATATTTTCTCTGTCTCTCTCACTCTCATTTGAGAAATGCGTATGAAGTGAAACTAGCTTCTTAAAATTTCCCTAAATGTCTTGTTCTCGGTATCTGAATTTCTGTTTTATTTTTTGACTACAACTAGTTCTGTGCTCCTCAAAATCTGTCTGTTCATCAGATCTTTGGTATTTGTGCTGGCTTTTTACATTTTAATCTATATCTGAATTTATTGTTGTTCTAGTAATGCTAAGACTCCCCACACCTTCAAATTACCCTTTATGGCCAACCAATAATTAAGTTAACTTGATAAGAAGGTGTTCCTGATATTAGGAGAATCCAGTATCAAGTCTCATTGCTTTGAAAATGTGTATTTTTCCTATTACTGTTTTGATGAAAAATAAGGAAAAATATGAAGGATCCGTTCTACACTTGTGAAAAACAGAATCTTGTGGTTTTCAGCTGCAGAAAAGGCTGTGGAAACGTTGTCATCATGGGCAGCGTTAACATAGTTGCAGACCAGCTTAGGACTTGCATGGACATACAGGTGTGCATCTGGTTGGGTGCACAGCCTTGTACTGAACTGTCAGATCAGTAGGTACCTGAGCTGCTTGGCTGGAATTTGAACTTCATTTCTTTAGGCAGCACACAAATGTTAAGATTGGGAGTGGAGAAGTCCCTATTTTGGGAGTTCTTAAACATATTGGGGAAAAAAAAAAAACCCCAGGATTGTGTGCAGCTAACAGGTTAACAGATACATACACATGATGCAGACTGGTATGCACACATGTAAAGCAGGCACTGAACTGGAAGGCCGATTTAGCTTGTTCCCTTTCCTTTTTCCAACATCAGTCCCTGGCACAAGGTGGGCTACAGTTTCTCTGCCCTCTCCTTCTGACATTCTAATGTCTAGCCATAAACCCCTTGCAAAAGTACCATTTAACTTTAAACTTGTGAGAGTGGGGAAATTTGTCGAAACCTTCATTCTGGGCTGAAGTCACCCCCTTGTGCCTACATGCTGCAATTTATGGTGTTCTCTAAAAGGTTCTAATCTTGGATGTTCTGAGCAGCAAATGCCAAGGAGGAATGGGGTCTCATACTTATCTCTGCATTTTCATTGCTGTGGATCTCCCTGTGTGTTACAGCTGTCATGTTTGTTTTATCTACTGAAGAGGCAGACAATTGCCGTCAAACTTGCAGCTTTCGTACTTGTTTTTCTCAAAGAATATGACCTATTAAGGACTGCTTTTATACATTGTAGTGACTAGCCAAATAAGCATGAATTTCAGTGTTTCAGGCCTAATGGTAAAAAGAAAAAGCCAAAGCTATCTTATACATTTTTTTTAACAGTAGTACTGCTCTCAGGCTGACATTGGCTATGCCAGGATTCATCCTAGCACTATTTGAAATGGCTGAGACATTTATAAACTGACAGCATTTATAAAATCAGGATGCTGACAGTCCCTTAACGATAACAATGGGCTTGGACTCATCTATCACTTACAAAGGTTATTGGAAAGGGAACGTAAGGCTTATATGTGCCTCTACTCTTAGATTGGCACTTATTTCCAGACATCTCTCTCTTTCTCCTCTTTTCTCCTTTTGCCATCCCTCTCTGCTTTTCAGGCCGCTCTGGCTGACATGATCGTTGGGTGATTTCAGCTAATTTCTCCACACTGTTACCTGGTGATTCATTGTCCTATTTCTGACAGAAATTGGTGCAATGTAGACGACAACTAACCTCATAATATCGTGGGGCAACACCCCTCCCTCCCAAATCCCCCTTGCACTCCTAAACAAGAGAAACATACTGGCTGCTGTCAGGCTGCTGGCTTCAATTGGGAAAGAGCAGCAGTGTGCGTTGACTGACAGACGTAACATGGGGCCGGGCAGGGGTTAAGCAGGCCTTCTGCTTCCTTCTCCTTTCATATAGCACCAGTGTGCAGACAGAATGCTGATGTACCTGTTTTATTCAGTGGCTCCCTCTTGGTTGAGGCAGTGCCCTCTGTCCTTGGTGAGGAGGACGACCAAATGCAGCGCAGGGACACTTCAAGAAACATGAAAGAGGATGTCTGTTGTCTTAAAGCTCTGATAAAATGCTGCATTCGCTCAGTGCACCTAGGACCTCTGGGTCAGGCCCTATCAACAGTTTGCACTGGAAAAGGGGAAGGGCACTATTTCACTGGTGTGTGCTAAAGCATCTGTTTTAATGTGGCAACAGAAACAGTGAGACAGCTACATCTGGCATCCAGTTTGCCCTTGAAACATTTACCCTACTGTAACTGTTTGGACACTGTGTTCCCACTGTATTATTTGCTTAGAGACCTGAAATACCCAAGTAGATTTCCTACGTGTGCCTGGATCTGCTGATACCACTCAAATCACATCCTGCCCAGGCTTCTGTTCGAGCTGATGTATACACACGCAATGGCTAGAGCGAGACTTGATTGGCTTGAGGGGGTCTATTTGTCAGGGAACTCGATTAAAATACAGACTGCACATGACATCAAATTTGTAATCATTTTTCCACAGCAAGCAAGCATTTTCTGTATTGGATGCAGGTGTTTAAAGCAATAGTGTGTTTTAAGGGCCAGTGCAGCACAAATTCTGGCCTTTGGGATAATGACAAGTGTTTTGCCTGCATAAACAATATATTATATCCCCCCCTCCCTGAGGTCTGCACACACCTAGTTTCCCTCAAGCTCATCATCTCTGTCAGGTTAATCAATAGGCACCGTATGGCAGAGGGTCAGTAATCAGTGTCATCGTGCCTTTAAATCGTGTTGAAAATTTGCTTAAAGCCTGGGCCAATTAACATCGAGATGATGAATGGATGGGTAGATGGGAAGAGCCTGGCGCTCAGGGGCTTTGTGAGAAGGAGATGCTCAGCTGTTGAGCAGCAGACACCAGCGAATAAAATCAGCCATTCATGTGAGCTCAGTCCACCCACTCTTAATGATAATGTCAATCTAGCAAAATATATACACATTGGAGTTGTCATGAGTTCATAAATCAAAGGAGTTTGTCAAAGGCATTCAGATTAACGAGGCAGCAGCAATAACAAGTCAAATTTGCATAGAGAATTGCCTGAATCTCAGTAAATTATGATCCTGTTTTTCATTTGATTATTTGCTAATGTCTCAAGAGGGAGAATGATTATATTAGCATGCAAAATCTACTCCAGAAGTAGAAATCTGAGGTATAGCAGACCAGCACACGATGACAATTAATCAGTTTCTGCATACTAGCATAAATGCGCAAGGCCCAGAAATGAACTCCTTTTTTTATTATTATTTCTCCTTGCTACTGATCCAAATGGTTCAGCTTGACAGAGACTTTATATTGCTTTAACAGTGTTCTGAATTGTGCCTGCAGGCAAGACATAGTTATGCAGCTATAACCAACCTATCCATCTGCCAACCAGATTGGAATTCTCCTATCCAAGGCTTCCATTAACCCCCACTGACAGCTCCAAACAGGATTAAGAATTTGAAAGCATAAAAAATAGTTGTGCTCTTTGCCGAGACACACGCTTCTCCCCCACCCCCACCTCCCCACACTTGGAAAAAGGCTGCGTCTGTACTCTTTTATAATTAGTGCAGGGCAGAACAGCACCAAAGAATGCCTCCCCCAGTTGGCAGGGGTTTGATTTCTACCACGATGAGCGAGGCGGTACTAAAGGTAGCTCTGCCCAATTGGTAGTCCCTGGGAGTACACTTCTCCCTGTATTTTATACCTCACTCCCAGCAGTGTTTTGCTGGGCTGTGTACACAGAATACTGCATGTCATCTCCAGTCAAATGCTACCGTCTGGGGATTTCGTATGCGTTGTAGCATGTTGTGTTTAGTGGTGGAGGAGGCTTCATGGGGAGAGTTAAATAGTAATAATTTCATAGTGGTCTTTAAGACAACCTGCCATGGAATTATAGTCTGTTAATTACAGGCTGAAGTTTTAAATGCAAATCAGATCTAAAAGGATCTCATTACAGACAGTAGCCATTTCAGGAAAAATGAGCTATGGAGGGCAGAGCCTCTTTATGGGAACCTCCTGCTAAAGTGGAGTTTTAAAGGTTGCAAGAACTATGAGCTTGTGTTTCCTAGCTTCTCTTTGCAGTGCTTCCACTATCATTGTGTGACCTTGGGCAAATAAAAACATGTATTTTACTTGTTTGTGGAAATTCAGTGAAGGAGGGGAGCGCAGCCCTATTTATCTCACCAAGACTGATAAATTTGTGCTTTGGACACTAAAGCACTTCTCATCTTATCTTGCTTGTTCAAAAGAGGAGACTCCTGTATGTGAGCACAAACACTTTCGGCCAGCCTGGCTTTAGTCTGTGAAGGAAGGCTTGCCTGTGGGATTTGAAAATTACCCCGATGGGAGTTTGTATGTTTTTTTTTTCTGCACATGCCGGTTTTCTTCATTTCTTCCACCCTAACAAGTTCTATCATTCCCCTACTGTGTATCAAGTACAGTCGCTGCAGTTCCTTAATATTCCCTGTGAGTACACCCAAGTTGCCGTCTGGATACCAAACACTCCTTTCCAGGTCTGTGCCCAAGACGTACATTTCAGTAACCACGAGAGGGTGCTCAGAGCGGTTCCTCCCTTTGTCTGCCTCTGTTGTGGCCAAAAGCATCGCTGAAGTCCTGCTGAAGCAAACCTTATTCTGACCTCACACACGTGTATCCCTCCTCCCACCTTGTTCAACAAGGAGAAATATATAGATGTACCATTTCAGTCCATTACTTTACACTCTTCTGTGACCATGGCTGGTGATGCCCAATCAAGTGAAATTCAGTTCTGCACAGCTACGGTTAGTCCTGAAAGACACAGGGTCTTGTACCTGCACCTGGATTGATGGCTTTCTTATTCTTGAGAAATGAACGGGAGTTATAAACATCTGTGCCTTTTCTTAAGTGTGATGCTTTCCAGTCATTCTGTCTTCACCAAGCGTAACTTACTTGCTGACAAAAGTGCATGAGCAGCGCTCTTCTTTAATAGTCTGCTATTGGAGCTGCTGTGTTGGTGCTGTAGAATGGTGAGACGCCAAGCTGTGAACCACCATATGCACTTGGCAGTCTTTGTCTGGTCTTTGTTCAGCCAACCTCTTAGCCTTGCCACCTATAAAGATAATTAATGCAAAACGGCCCTCTGCTTGCTCTTAAAATTAGATACTCTGCTCAAAGAAAAAGTAGATAACTTGGTACTTTGCAGTAGCCAGAAATTTCAAAATAAGGGCTGATAGTTCACCAGCAGCACTTTTTCCCCTGCTTTTTCTTGCTTTATGAGGGAGGATACATACTGGCTTTGAAAAGCTAGAAGAATGCATGATTTCACTGTTGTAGAAGGATTATTTGCAAGGGGAGACTGTTTTGGCACTTTCTGTGGAGAATGGGGTGGTTGTGGAGAAAGTGTTCAGAAATAGTAAATAACCCGCCACTGCCTCCCCGCAACAAAATGCTTTTCCAGGACATGCATAGTACCTCGTCTCAGATGCCTGTATTTCTCACACTTGGTCTTTTTCTCCAATGTACAAAATTTTAAATCCTCACTTGAATTAACCACCTACTAAACTGTATTTCATGAACAGAAAAGATCAGCTTTAATATCTGACCTTCCTTTTTGGAGATATGTTATTCTGTCTTGTATGTTTTTACGATCACAGTCCTTTCTAAGTTGGATTTAATATAATAACTTGGTCTTGGCTGAGACCTCATATAAAAGCTTTTAAAAGCTGGCCTCATACAGCAATTTATCACGCCTGTTTGAGATTGATTTCCATTATAAAACCCTGGTTACAGCATCCCAGATGTCATGGTACCTTGTGGGTTCTGTATCCCGGTTTGTAAAAAAAAATAAATTAAAAAAAAATCCAAAATCACTAGTTGGTCAGGCCTTCTATGCAAATCAAGATTGCACAGAATCCTTCTGACCAGTTTACAACATCCAAAGTGAAGGGTTTTTTGTTGTGTTCCCTCCTCCACCCTCTTACCTGTTGTTTCTCAGCATACATTTCTACTGCTGCCCTGTGACCTGGATGTACCTTTTCTTCCCCTTGATTAGCCCTGGGCTGCCAAGTTGGTGCCTGATCACGCAGCACTGCAGTGGGCACGTGAGCACACGACTCTTCTGATGGCTTCCTGCAGGCTGCTTGCTTTCTGATGGCTGTGCACTGCCACAGTGGCTGTTCACAAGGCCTGGCTCCTCCTTTGCCAACAGATGCCACTTCAGTCTCCTGAGGTGTTGGGCTGGAAGCTGGCTCTGCAAGGAGCAAGGCAGAGCCTTGCTCAGCAAAGGACAGGCTATTTTGAGCATGAAAAGGGAGAGGTACAGAATGCAGACTTCTTCCTTAAAATACATACTCCTGAGCTTGCCTGCAGGTAACTGGAAAACCACTTTTTCCTGGCAGACCTCTCCCTAAGCATTCTCTCTCTATCCGTTAAAAACTGTTTTTTAGTTGCTCACTACTGAATGCATGAGTATGTGGCCTAAGGCTATGAATACTGTGGTGATCAAACTGATTTTAGATGTGTGTGTGGGATTCCCCCAAAGCTGGCTGTCATTACTCTGTCAGCACAGTGGCTGAACTTGTGCAAAGGAACACTTGACTGTCTTCTAGAGTAGCTGACTTTGGCAGTGTGGGCAGGATTCCCACCACATACTCAGCAGTTTATAACCAAATGTTTCCTACAGACTGTGCTTGTCCTGAAATAAACTATGGCCTGTCTTTACCCTAAAGCAAGTAATAATTGGTTTTAATCATGAGGTTAACAGGACAAATGTCTCCTGGTGGTTTTTCTTACTCAAGCTGGAAAAGCCCTCAGATTTTCTCCTATTCACTGTCTCTTTTCTTACTGATGCTCTTTTTTTTTTTTTGAGATTATGTTTTGAGGCATCGTTCTTTCTAGAAGTTGTACATGTATGTTATTAAAACTATGATTTTTGGCAGACTTGGTGCAATTAATAATTGTTAGGCAAATTAAAAGCACGGGGGCATAAACAGTTGCACCCATTAAGAATGTGTTGTTTGCAACAGGTTCCACTGTTCTGAATAGTTATTCTGGACTGTTCAGGAGCACTGATGTTGCCATACTGATCCAACCACCATTCCAGCATTTCCAAGTAGTTTCTGAACAGATGCCCAAAGCACAGACTTCCTTAATAGATACCTGCGCAGTGGTGCATTGTTGTGTTGAGGAGGAGAAATTCTTTCTTTGCCATAACAAGCTGTTTGGCTTAAAAGTAGAAGTTAGCCTCCGGTATACATATGTGTAAAATACTGCAGCCTGTTTAGTACAAATATTCTGTTTCTTTTCTCCTTGCACAGTAATATTAGGGATAAGAACTGAATTAAAGCTTACTTTCTTTTGCAGAATTCCTCTGAGAGAGAAGACTGTAATAATGATGAGCCCCCTAGGAAGATCATTCCTGAGAAGAATTCACTTAGACAGGTATGTGATCAGTCTCTTTAAAAATGCAATAAAACTTTCTAGCTATTTGAATCCGTAAATGCTTCTGGAAGCTGAAGTCTCACTTGTGCTCGTGGAAATTCTTTCTTTTCTCCTTTGAAGTCTGAGTAAGTCTCATTGTGGCCAAGGAAATCTGACCCAGAGATTTAGCTTTCAGGAGAGCTTGATGACACTTTGTACAGAAATTTAGGCTTCTGTGTAGTGCAGTCAGCTGTGACTCTCCAGGTTTACCTTTGTCCATTTGGTGTTCATCAAAACCTCTTCAGCCTTTTCTGCTGTAATTGTTTCTGTCTTGTTTGTAGACTGTTTTGCCTTGCTTCATATCAAGAGTCTCAAAGTGTTCTACACCAATTAAATTTTTCATTGCCCTTGAAGGTAAATTTTCATGGAGGTGATGTCCAGGTTAATAACCTGAAAAATGATCTGTTCTTGTTTCTTCTACACTCCTATAAATTAATGAGGATAAAGTAGAAAGGGTGGTCTGATACAACGTAATCTCTTTGTCTTTTATATGTAGTAAAGCAAATTTCTTAGCAGTTCAGAAGACCCACTTGTTTTAATCCTAATGGTTAATAAAGGGAGTCTGAGTGGTGACTTCTGGGGGATTTTAAGTTTGGTGTAGTAATTTCAGATCCTTTTCCACCTTACTCTTTCACCTCACTACAGCCTTCAGTCAGCAGAACCAAAAATATGACTGACCCTACGCTGCCCAGTGTTGCTGCCTGGTGTATCAGGATAAACCCATTGAATTACATTACTTGTGTGGTCTGAGGTATTCACTTATCACAACACCTAAGGGACTGGCAGATTTCTTTCTTCATCTCAGCCACAGGAACATCAGTCTCAGGCTGAGGAATAGGGTGGTACTGTGCTATCCCACTATTGCTATTTCCAAGTGAAAGTGAAGGTCAGAACCATAGTAACAGAAAAACTATCTTATTGATGTAGTGTGCTTGTGCTCAGAGTTGTTGTTGGGTTTTTCTGGGAGGGGTGTGTGTTAGGTTTTGGTACTGCTTTTTTTTAAAAAAAAATACTTTGTTAGGAGTGTCTGATTTTGTGGGAGGAAGTACCATGTGAAGGATTATATGTGGCCAAGTGTTCCAACTAGCAGATTATCTTGTCCATGTAAATCTTCTGGACAAAAGGCAGTATGCTAGGGTAATGCGTAAGGTCCCAGATATTGCTGAGAATGAATGCCATGTAAAATTGATTATGTTACACACAACTTTCTGGAATTCAACGACAAACAACAAGAGCTAGAGGAAGGGGGGAAAGCTACTAGGTCCCTACCATGTATGCCCAAGGTAGCGAACAAGATCCGTAGCACACCAGAAAACTTTTCATGTTAGAGTTGTCTTATTGATGGGAAGTCTTCACGGTCAGCAAGAGAAGGTGTGCGTCTCTCCTCCAATAAAAGGTTCACAGTAAGAGATGTGAAGCCAAAAGGAACATCTCACTGCATCCTTCCTCATGATTATGGGTTAAGGAGAAGACAAATAATCATGAGTGTTATTATATAGATCAAGAAGATATGGTTTCTTGAGTCTGGTTTTCATGCTAGTAATACATTTTAATCAATTGAAGTGTTCTTAGTGTCCAGGAAAAGCCATCTTTTCTGTAGGCTCACAGTTCTAGGTGACTAGATATCAAGAACACAAGTAAAAAGCCACTTGTGTTGTCCAGATACTTCATATTGGAAATTGTTCACATGGACATTGTTAACATCAAAGACGTTTAGTTGTTTATGTTTAGATACTGGTCAAGTATTGGAACAAGCTGCCCAGGGAGGTGTTGGAGTCGTCGTCCCTGGAGGTGTTAAAAAAAAAACCATGGAGGTCTGGCACTTGGAAACATGGTTTAGTGGACATGGAGGCATTGAGTTGATGGTTGGGCTTGATGATCTTCGAGGTCTCTTCCAACTATAATGAATCTATGTTTATCCTGAAATGGATGTTGTTGAGATTATGTATCAGACTCCATCTTTGTGTCTGATCTTTACAATGACAGATGCAGAACAAAATCCTTGGGTCTTCTGATTGCTATCTGTAGTCCTTTGCGTTGAGAACAGCGTCTATGGACAAGTTCAGGATGTAGTCTTAGTCTTAAAGGAAGTGGCTTCTTGTCAGATCATAGAAGGTGACCACAATTTTGTGCCTGTTGTAGAAAGAATTTTGGTTCTTTTTATAGACATAAATAAAACTGTCCAAGAATTTCGGAAGTTCAGATTGCTTTTCTTCTCTATTAGAGATGGACAAGAAGCAGTAGGGAGTTTTCCAGCTCTAGTTGCAGAAATCTTGCTTGCCTGTGTAGCTGTGTGACCATATACTGGTACTCAGTGAGTGGTACTTCCAGGGAGGTATGCAGAATGGATATCCTCTTACATCTATGCATACACTGTAAACCCAAAAAGATCTAACCTGCAAATGTTGTCAGAGCAGTAATACACAAAAAGCACTTTCAACCTTTGTAGGGTTGTGCTAACTTGGTGAATACTGCGTCCAGTTTGATGTTTTCTGTACCCCGCCTTAAGACACTTCTGTTAAAAATGTTATTACTGGGGATCTCGGACCTATGTGCACTGGAGAACTGAATGAGTGTGTGTAGGTAAAGGAGAAGTCTGCTTATTTAAATGGTTTTCCCAGTGAAAGTGTCCACATATTTAGTGCTTTCTTACTAGTTTTAGAAAATTAATGAGATGCATCAGACCACTGCAGGGCAACTATGATGTCTTGACATTTTCAGCTGCTAACAAGAAGTGTGTTACCTTTCCTTGCCTTTTTTGCAGTGCTGGTGTGCAGCCGTAGCCAAGAATGTTTTCTCAGATGGGTTTGTGGAACACACATGCCAGAAGGTAGAGGTAATACGGAGGTGTCATGGTTATCCAATCATCTGAAGTTATAAGCAGGGGCAGAAAACGCCCACTGCTTAGTGCTATGGACCTCTTACTAGCAGAAACAGAATTATTCAGTTGCTTAAAATGTTTTTTAGAGAAAGGTGTCTTCAGAAGTCCCACCAAGTAAAACTGTGTCCTTGGCCTGCTCGAACCGGGAGGCATGGCGACTCTTAGGTGCATAAGTTGCAGCAAGGCAGAAGAGACATGGAGATAGCACTGGGAAACAGAAAAAGGCAATGAACTTGACATTGTTAGCTGGAACAGTGAAAAGATCTGAGGTATGACAGACTTTGACGTAAAGATGCAAATGTTCAGTTCGTATTGAGTGCTTGATCTCACAAAATTAAATTTTGGAGGGCTAAACTGAAAATCATTGTATGAAAACAGACTTCAGAAAAAATGACAAGTGGCAAAAGTTTTTGGCAACTTTATTTAAGCTAACAAACGAATTTTCACACTGCAAAGTTATAAATTAATTTTAATAGGCTGATCCAGATGGTCCATTTGGAAAATGGATAGCTTGGTCTGTTGAAAATTAAACTAAATTTATCTCTCTCATACTTCAAACTGAAGTAAGCGTGAGAAGAGTGCCCATTAAGTCCAGCTTATACAGATGGACCGGCAGGTCACACATGGGACTAATCTGATTCATTTTAAAAATAAATGCATGAGTTATTGAATCAGGTTCCTGTTTCAAGCCCAGCGTGTGAGCGCGTGTGTGTTTATGTGTGCGTGCACCGCCCTTTCACAAATGCTTCAGTGCCTTTTTAACCTGTGTGTTTCCATTTTAATTCAACTTCCTTGCCAAAAAACATAATTAGTTTTCAGTGCCTATCATTTAGTGTTAGACCCAAACACTAGATTGATTAGGTCAGGCATTTGTTATTTTAAGGGCTATGTCTCCATTCTTCATTTATGAAGAACGTGAGCTCAATAGTCTTGGGGAGAGAGACAGCCTTTAGAAATGGGGAAGGGGAAGCTCTCTGGGGGCCCCTCCAGCCTTTTAGCTTCTGGGTGTTTTTAAGAGCCATGAATGCAGATTTGTAAATTTATTGCAGTGCCATCTGGTTTTTTTTTGCAGGAACCGTATTATTGTTGGCTCGTATCTGTCTATTGTGGTGGTCACTCCCCGGGAGCTTGCCCTCATAGTCCTGGGGAAAGTGATGAATAGTGGGGGTCAACATGAATAGGTCACAGGGCAGCTGTCCGGGGCTGCCCTGAACTTGATTACCCTGCTGGTTTTTAAAGAAGATGGGCACAATGCAGGTTGTTTAAAACCCTCCCCCCCTTCTCTTCAGTGCAGCAATAATGAAGTGCCTTTTGCCACTGTGGGCAAAGGTGCCTTGTGGGGAAATGCTGGCAGCAGTGAGGCTGCTGCACTGTACCTCCTGCAAACCTCACGTTGGACTCTGCTGTTTTTCTCTAAGCTCCAGATGGAAGTCCGGGGGAAAAAAAATCCCTGTCTGTTACCCCATTCAAACAGGCCCCTTAGCATTTTGAAGAGTTCCTGCTCTTGCTGTTTTGGCACACAGTATTACCTCAATTCACTTGCACGGATTGGAGATAATTTTGTAAAATTACATGCAGCACCTAAAACATGCTCTGGGCGCTATTTCAAAGTTAAAGTAGGCACAGTCTGATCTTAAGTGTTTAAAGCTGATACTCAAGCAAACCCTAAGAAGCAGAAAGCTATTAGAGAAGGTAGAGCAAAGGAAAGACGAAAAGGAAGCTGTTAACTTCCAGCTGGTGGCCTCATCCGGCTGCTCAGGGCTGTTCTCCAAAACTATTTCTGCCATCCAAAGCTGAAGACCTCTTTTCAACCGATGAGGAAGGTAACACAGTGGAAAGGGAGAGAGGGTCCTTCTGCTCCCTCTTTCCTTTCTTCCTCTCTTGTTCCCTCCAGGGAAGATGCTGTTCAAGTTTTGTTTCTGTTGGAGAGCTGGCTGAGGCAGGATGTGCCTGGTCTAAAAAGTTGTCTGGGTTATCTCATCTTTTATGCTGTTAATGCTTACTAGTAAGACGATATTGGTTGGAAAATTTGCTAGAAGAACATCCTTAGTCTTAAGACTATTCTTTCTGATTAATTTTTTATTTTTTTATTTCTTTATTATTAAGAACAAAAAATTATTTCTGATTCTCTGTGATACTTACTGCACGTTGAAAGAGTAGCGAAGGTGGGTTGTGCCAGAGTTCTAAGTTCCAATGGCAATGCTGCCTTGTGGCAGAAAGGCCACTGGGCTGTTTGAGCATTAGTGCTAATCGGAATCTGTCAACCTACTGCATTGCCACATTCCTCTGTAATTGAGTAAATTGCGAGTGTTGTCTGTTCCCCCCCTCCCCGTCCTTTGTGTCCATGTCCACTTACCATCCAAAGAACGTGGGCAGTGATAAATAAAGCACTGAACAGGGCTCTCAACTCTTTGAAAGCAGCGTGTTGCCAGCCCCCGAGTTATATTTCTTTAAGTGTTTATGTTTTTCTGTATTCTTTCTCTTGTGTGGCTGGAACCCTGGGGATCCAAAGCCATGAGAGAGGCCAAGAAGCTAACAAAGTAGCTGTTCTCTTGTTAGCTTGTTCCTTTCTTCTTTAAAAAACAAGATGAAAACCATCTGGCTCAGGGCCTTACATTTTCCTCCCCCATGCACCTCTATAGATGAAGAGTTTCACCTGCAGTGAGGGATGAGGGAGGGAGCAGTAATTCAAGCCTCCATCCACTTCAGTGGTACTTTGCAGTCTTTAAAGGTGCTGACCCATTGAGTTAAACTGTCAAGGGAGGATAAAAAAGGAGCTTCATCCCGGGAGGTAACAGCTGCCAGGTTTTCAACACCTTGCACACTGCTGGAAAAGTGTCACAAATTGTCAATGGAAAGAAAAATCACTTGGCTGCCATCTTCCCTTAATGATGTGCCTTATAAAATGAAAGATTTAAGGGTTTAAAAATCAGCAAGTAGCTGTCAGGAATAAAAAAAAATCCTGAGGGATTTTGAACAATTGCCCAACAAGATGTATCTCAAAAGACTATGAATAATACATCGGAGTTGGAATGACCGGATCTGATTGGGATGACCATGGTTCTGTTTGCACAGTGAGGCAAGAGGGAAGTGAAAGCAGCGACAGCACCGAGGTATAACATCACCATGCCTATAGTTAACAAAAAAAAAGAAAAAGGAAAAGAAAGCCTGATTCATAAGCCAGTGAACTGAGAGAAGACATACTGTATTTCTGCTCTTTTGAGGATAATTTGTTTTCAAGCAGCTACCAGATGGCTAAATACCAGGACATTTCCTTTTTCTTTTTTCCCTTCTTTTCTTTAACAAGAGATCTTGTTCTCCTTGCTCTTTGTTTTTGTTTGTCCTAATGCTTTTATATCACTGAACAACCCCGTGGTGTTTGGCCATTGTGGCATATTCTTTTTTTTGTTTCTCCCTCTGCGCATTGATGGATGAGGAAAAAAAGTCCTCAGCTTTAATGTAATTTCAGATAACAGGCAGATTGGAGTAAAGGCTTTTTGTTTGTGTTGTCAGGAAGGTTTTTTTTTTGGTTTGGGGCCTCGTTTTTTTTTCCTTCTTGTTTGTTTTAGGTAAGTCATTTTAATTGTACTGAGTAATTAGAAGGTACACACAGCCAAGGGAGCTTTGTTATGGTAATTGCTCAAGAAAACCCACTCCCCAACTACCATTGCCATGTGTTGAGACACGTCTTCCCTCTAGTGGCAATATTAAGGATTCTGGCTTTCACAGTCGGCAAGGTGTAATTGTGATATGACAAACTGTGCTTTAGGGAAAATCCTGTAAATGATCTCAGGGTTGGATTTTTTTGTTTGTTTGGCTAGTCTTTATTTTGACTTACGACTTTCCATGGAGACTACCCTTCCCCAAGGCTGGGCTAGGGATAACAAAAATTTCATCTTAAGAAAATAATCACCGTGAATTCTGGGTAATGTCTTACAGCTCAACTTAATTCTGGTCTTCTTTTTAATTACCTGTTTATAAAAACGTTTTTAAATTTGTTGCGATTACTTAGTTCTTTCAGAAGAAGCACCTCATTTGAAATAAATAAATAAATAGCATTTATTTTAAATAGTCCATGTGAAAGACCTTTAAAGGGTAATTAATGCAAGTCTCCTAAGACTGTAAGTAAGATGAAAGCGATCTTTCCAAATCTGCTGGAGTGATTTGTTTATATAACTTCCCACTTCTGCTGAATTCTTCTGAGTCTAATAACTTTTTTTCTAACTGTTTGGCAATTTGTGCTTAGCTACAAAAGCCCTTGTTCAGAAAGAGCAGTTTAATAATCTTTTCCCTGAAAATGACTGGAAGGGAGGGTATGGGTTTTGTGGTTTTGCTGTGTTTTTATTAGTGTTATCTTTCTCTGATAAATCATGTAATTATTAACTATTGGGGGGGAATCTTATTGAACTCCTGGGTTGCAGCTTCTATTAAAACTAGAATTTTGTTCAGGGTCTGGAGATTCTCAGAATAAATGGCCAAAGAAATGGATTTCAGTCGGAAGAAAGGCTGTGCACACAGACGGAGCTCTGCCTGGGCTTTGAGGCTTCAGGTTGGCATTCACTGTTCATCTGAGCTACACAGACAAGAGGAGAAATGTTTGTGTGTTTGTGTCAAAAAGCAGGATCATACTTTCTTTAAAAAGAAAAATGTAACCAAAGACACTTGGGTAGTGAGATCAGATACAGCTCTATCTTTAGTGAACCATAGTCTTGCATCTCTGTGGCATTTTAAACCTTTGGCTGAGAGTGAATACAGCTTTGTGGTTCCCCTGCTTCTGACATGATTTGGTGCTCCCATCTATCTGTAGGTTTGGGTTTGATTTTTCTTTTTCATTAGAGCTCATTTTTGCTATAGGACTGCTTAACACTGCTCTGAAACAGCTTTTGCAAGGTTAAAGGAATGCAGCTTGGTAACAAGTTTGTGTCATTTTAAATATATACCTCCCAGTAAATAAGGAGGAGCCTTGCAATCAATCCCTTTTAGTGTGTTATATGTTTCACCTGACAACTAAACCCTCTATTGATTAACCATTACTTTGTTAGATAATCTCGTGTCATTGAAGCCACAGTAAAAATTAAACTCTTTAAAATGTTTTACCCTAGCAGCAGTGTGAAAATTGAAAACTTGTTCAGAATTACAGCCAGCTTCCACAAAGAGGGTAGTTTTCAACAATCTGGTTTATGTTTGCATGCTTTATATGCAATATAAAAGCATACTAAAGCACTCCAACGCACAGCTATCTGCCTGTGGCATTGAACCAGGCTACCATTTCAGCCTGCTTTTCCTTAGTGAAGAAACCTCTTGATGAAAGGTGAGGAGAAACTTGAACAGTTTTGGTGCAAATTAGATGAGATGCATAAAAGGGTCGAGCTTTAAAGGTGAGGTTGAGAAGTTTGCTTTCCTGAGGCTTGGTTCTGGTTTTGATTTTCTTGGTTTTCTTACAAGTTAGTCAGTGCTTCCTTAGGCATCAGAATGAATGAAAGGAGATACTCTGATGTTGCATTGTAGCATGAGACACCATCAAATGTTCACCTAAAATGTTGTGGCTCTGCATTATTACTCGATGTTATGACATCCATTCCGCTTTCAGTTAGGTCTGTTCACTAGTAACTGTTAGTTACAAGTACTTAACCACAGCACTGTCAGAGGAAATCAAATCTCCATATCCAGCAGTAATCTTTTGTCTCTGTGTAGCCAGTTAACTGTTGCCTTCAGTGAAACAGGAGAAGGCAGTCCTGGAGTGCTTCCTTCACAGGATATTCTCACAGCTTCTTATGACTTGACTTCATGAGACTGATGCAGCGTCTTTGCCACATAATCAATACATTTCCCTTGAGATCTGTTAAGCAGAGTGATACTACCTCTTCCTCCCACCCTGGACTTTAAAGGCAGAAGTGTCAGTGGAAGGTCTTGTTGGGTGAGAGTAAACGAATCTGCCCAGTCTGTTTTCCATTCCCCTCCCGCTCCTGCAGCATCTATTGCTGTTGCACTAGGGATATCAAAGGGATATCTCTGCCGATTGCTGTATGGACCTGCTGCCCACGAGTTTGTTTAATCCCTTTTTGTACTTGTTGATGTTGTTTCTCTCCACAGTGTCCTGGGACAGCAAGTTCCAGAAGTTTACTGCCTGTTGTGTGAATAAAAGTTTCATTTTATCTGCTTCAAATATGTATTATACGAATTCCTAGTGTCACTGGTCCTGGCATTGTGGAAATTTGATGTACAAGTGATGTTAGAAGTTCAGCTGGTGTTGTTTACACTGATACGTGATATGTGGATTAAAGTAATAAAAATTAAGCAATACATTGGAATCATTGTGTGTATCTACATTCTAAAATGTACATGACTTTTGAATAGTGGCATAGTGAGCTTCCTTCTCAGAAAATTGTAGGGGTTTTAGATTTAGCTTGTAGTATTTCACGTTGCATATTTGGGTTGTCTGCTCCTTCCCATTTGTAGTTGTGAGAGAAAGCCTATTGTAAGCCTGGCTTTTAAAAAGCTGGCTTGCTGTGGAGGATTGTACATAGCTGTCTTGGAAGGCAAAAGACTGACAAGGTCTGAGTTCAGTTCACAGAGCCACAAGCTTTCTTGTTGCTTTCAGTAAATGTTTTTGTGGCTGGGCTTTTCATTTGCAAACTGGAGTTAGCAATAGCTTTCCTTAAGCCAGGGCTCCTCATAAAATTTACAGTATGTAGCAGGTAAGTTGTGCAGATATACTACTGCTGGAATTTTTGAGGAATTAAATTGCAAGTGAAAGAAATAGCAGAGTTACAGTAAATGGGTTAAATTACACAAATGTAAATATCAAACAAAGCATCGTATCAAGCTTTCATGGTTTTTCACCTTCAGAATCTGGTTGAATTTAAGTAAAACACTTATAAAACAAAGTTTGCACGGTATTGTCTGCACATCAGTGTGGTCAGCAGATGGTGTTAACCTTCTGTCCACCAGTTGCACTGAGACATCTAAGCCACAACTTATAATAGTTTATGCCGTTCTGATCTTTAGTCTGAGGAAAAAGTTCTGTGCATACCAGAGTGATGGTTTTATGGTGTTGGCAAATATTTGCAAGACACTTAGCTGAGTTCATCAAACTTCTGTTCACTTGAGGTCTAACCCTGCTTTGAATCTGAACCTCCTTTGCTAAAAGATTGATTGCTCATCTGCATGATGCTTTGGAATGATTAGTGTATTTGAATTTTTCACTTTCTCCTTCTGGATCCAGAGTCAGACGCTTGTAGCTGGCTGCTAGTCACAGCAGCTATCAGTGTTATGACTTGTAAGGAGATCTGCCTGAATGGGGGTACTCTGCATTCCTGTCTATCACTGCTTTTTTTTCTGGTAAGAAAGCTCACTGAAAAATAAAACGTGAACTTCTGAAGCGATAGAGAAGATAGGGCTTCTGCGCTCCTTTTAGATTCTGTAAAGGGTTCTGTAAATAAGTGTGCTAGAAAGGATTGTGATTTCCTGAATTTCCTCTTGAGTGTCTGTGCTGTGCTAGACCAGTACAGATCCACCTGAGCCAGTGTACTGATTTCCCAGTGATGATGGGCAGTAAGGAGTGTTTAATGAGGATCATAAGACCTTGGATGAATATGTTGATTGTCAGCACTCAGTTCTAACCAGTTGGTGCTTGCTGTCCTCCTGAGCTGGAGCCTGTTAGGAGCACTGGGTTTGTGCACATCTCCTACAGCTCAGTCTAACGCCTTTTCAATCTCTTTGCATTTTTGCCTCTGACATCCATAGTGGTATGATCCTCTGCTGGTTTATGTGTTGCTACTGAGAGGCAGCCCTCTGGCAGAGAGGCAAAAAGGGGAGATAACATTTGTTGGTGCTTGGTACTGAGGGAATCAGGCTCTCATGACATGGAGGGAGGAGGAGAGGGAGAGGTTTAGGAGCCAGTAGCCCACAGATTTTGTTACTTGTGGCAGGTTTGGGGTTGAATTAGGTCCAGATCAAATACACAGAAATCCATAGCAAGCCCTGAAAGAAGAATGTTCAGAGATTGCCAGCAAATATTACAAGGAGGAAATGGACAGGCAGCTCACTCACTACAAATCTGTGCATCCTCCCCTTAAGGCAATCTTAAAAATACCATGAATGTTAGTATGTTTTACTTACTGCTCTTGGAAATGTCTTTGTGGCAAGTTTAATTTCATTCTCTATGAACATGATTCTTGGGTTTTCCCCCCAGAACTATTTGAGGTAGCAACATCTTCTCTGTGGTCCACTTACTGCTGTTGCAACAGAACAAGTTTGTGCTTGCTTTTGGGCTGCCACTTTTGCTTGGGAGCAGTTTTCTGTAAATGGTGACAGGCACTGGGGTTTTAATCCAGTACTGGAGCTCTTCAGTGCTGCTGTACTCCTACTGGTAGTAGAAAATGGGAGCTTAATCAAGTAGTAATTAAAAAGGTGCTGAAAGTGGAGAGGGAGAGCCTCCATTGGAAACTCCTGACTTCTTTAGGCATCTTAGTTTAAACAGCCAAATCAACCAAAGTATAGTTCTAAGCACACTTCCTAAGAACTGTTCTTATGCTCTTAAAAAAGGGGCTGTCAGTAATGTGTTGTACAAAGACTCCACAGTCTGCAGTTGAGGGTCCCCTGGGCAGAACGACATACAAGTTGAAGAAAAGAGACATTCTACTTTAAATGAAAATATCTTCAAAGATTGGGAAGATTTAAACACAAGTGATGTGATCTGCATTTGTTCCCTTCTCATTATAACCTTCATAGCATCCCTGTGCATTTTTACCTGATAGAGACAGAGGATGTTTATTAACACTTGACATACACAGTGATAATTAGTGGGTAGCAATAGTCTTACTTTCATTGTTCAGTTGTACAGTGTTCTGTGAAAGACAATGCAGCTGAGACCAGACTTTTTTGCCCTTTTTAAAGGAAAAATTAAAGAATGATAAAAAGGAAAAAACATGTCAAGTTGTGTCATAGGTTCTCAGAGGACATGCACACCCTTAACATAGGCTTTTGCTGTAAGCTAGTTTATTTTGGTTCAAAATGTTTACACCTTAGGAAAAAGGAAATGTAGTAGAGTTGTTGTGGATTCTTGTGCCAAAAATGTGGTGCCTGAAAGAAAATTGTGTTCTTCTGTTTGTAACCATTTTAATCTTTCTGCAGACCTACAACAGCTGTGCCAGACTCTGCTTAAACCAGGAAACAGTATGTCTAGGAAGCACTGCTATGAAGACTGAAAATTGTGTGGCCAAAGTAAGTAAGAGAACGACTTTGGTTTTGAGGGGTTTTTAGCAGATTGTTCGTTGTTAAACAAAGAAAAGCTCTTGTTAGAAATTATACTTAGAAAAAAATTTAAACAGCATGTGTTTTAGGTAGGCTTTTCTTTACTTCAGGGAGAGATTTCAGACTGGCTGGTTTTCTCTGTTGGAAATGATTACATGAGTCCTGAGCTGTCTAGTACTCAAGGGTTCATTCTGGCTTTTCCAGAGGGATGACCTATGCCTGCCGTGTAATTAGCTGTGGCAACTTCAAATGATGAATGTCCAGCTACATGCTAAAAATACTACATGAGAGCTCTTTGTGTCATGGTTCCTTTTCTTAGCCATCAGAGGGGAGGTGAAAAAAGAAAGACCTTTTAATTAAAATACAGTAAATGCTATATTTAAAGGGAGGAAGGAAATACAGCAGTTGGTATGGTAAGAAAATGGATATATTAGCCTATCAGAGCAAGTCATTCCTTAAGAACTGTAGTAGATGACATTAGAAAATATGAGATGCCACTAACTACCTTCTTTTCTTAAAATTCAGTATAACTGGACTAAAACAACATATACGTAGGGCTGTTTGTGAGTGGAAAACATTTGAACCATGATGCAATCCCTATAGAAGGGCCATGTGGAGGACTCGTTTAGGCTTGTGTAGGTTTTGTATTTCCAGCCAAAGGAAGTTCAGAATGGGCATGCAGGACAGATCAGTGCACCTAGCCATCTGTTACCAAAACCAGGTAGCATTATGTTATTCCTCTGATGCCACAAACCTGACCACTCAAAAGCCTGTTTTGTCTTTCAGTTATTTATTTCTTGATCTTCTTGAAGTCCTTTTTTTTCATACTTTGACTGCTTACTAAAGGTGCCTTGTCCCTTCAGGGGACACTTCTGTATTGACCTTTAACATAATTTTAGAGTTAAATCTTTGCTGGGATTTTGCTGGTGAAATTTGGATGTCCCATTTCTTTTGATTGCTGTCAGGAAATTGGACATCAGAAAAGTTTGTCATAGCGCTTGCAGGTGGCTGTGCTTGACATGCTAGTGCTCTGGAGAAGCACTCTGAGAGAAGCTACCAGTCTCGGTACAAAGTGCTAGTATTTAATACCAACACTGCATTCTTAAGATGACTGGTATTGCATGCTGCTTCCTAAGGTCTTTTATGAGACAAACCAGGTGAAACTTTAAGAAAGGTGTGAGGTGTCATGATTCAGTATCATACTGATGCCATGAAGCAGCTCATAGCAAGTGAACCAGTGTAAAACCATTCAATCCCATGTGCTTTATAGCATCATGTTTGACCTGACATCTCACTACGGAGCAAGGATATGCAAGAACTATAGATAATTAAAGCAATGCGACTTTTCAATGAAATGATTGTGACATCATAATGCCCTAAATTATAATAAACTCTCCTAAAATTATGTTTTTGGTGGGGTCATGGTAAGAGGTGTTGATTAGGGCTCAAGGCAAGACTTGTTTCATGTTATTGAGGATAAATTTGAACCATTTCCCTGGAGACGAAAAAGGATTTTTTTTAAGTATTGTGTCTCTGGATGCTGTCGGACAATCTGTTATGTATATATGTTGTAGGTCTGTGTGCCATCACATATGTATACATGCATATACATATGTACGCACGTAATACATATGTGCATGTATTTGAAAAATAAGGACTTTTAGGAGGAGACAGCTCCTGTAGCATTAGCTTGCCTGGCTGTTGTACTCCTTTCTTTTGCCTTCCCTGTTACAAACCAAAATTAAATAGGTCCTAAGAAATCTTGTCTTCTGAATTCCAGAAGTGTTGAAGCATTTATAAATCCTGTTAGCTAAATGCAGATGGCTCAGTGATGGCATAGGCAAATGGCACAATTGTGAAATGCCCCCTAGGTGAAGGACTTAAATGGGATTAAAGTAGTTCAGAGGCCATCTCCTAGCCTTATGCACATGGCGAGTTTTATCTGCCATGATTGATGTATCTTAGAGCTTTGGCCTTCAAAATGTTTTGTCAAGTAGGGTGAATACTGGAAGGTGTAACTGTGGATTTCTTTATATGAAGTGCCTTTCCAAAAGTAAAGTTAAAATTTTTTTTTTTTTTGAACTGTTACTTTGGAAAGCATGATTTACCTTTTGTGATTCTGCAGTGCAGTATCAGCCAGGCCTGGGAGCTGCAGTCAGTATTATCATGTGCTTGTCAGATCTGTCAGTCAGTCTACAAGAGACAGAGGCTTTCTGAAAACAGAATTTCTGATTCTGCACCTGCTTACAAAAAAGTAGATTGTGCTCTGTTAAGACTTCATTAATGCCAGTTACTGATCATGTGCTTGGTGTTTTGAAAGTTTGTTCGAAGAATGAAATGCAGTTTCCCTTGAGGCCACGCATCAATATTGAGGTATCTTTCTTTAGACGTGCTGTCCATCCACTAAGCTCTCTTGTGAGTGAGTGCTTCTGTACAGGACATTCAGGTGTAAATTACCAATCTCACAATTCCTGTAATTTCTAAAATTGGGTGGAGAGAAATTTATTATAAACAGATTTGCATTTTCAAATGCCGAAAGTAGCATAGGGCCACTGTCTTTTTGACTACTCTGTGTTCGTTAGGAAACCTTGTCTGTCAGGTTTCCCATGTCATGTCACATTGCCTGTGCACCCAGGTGCTCGGTGGCTTTTGCAAACTTACGGGTTGTCTAGTTTTATTCAGACATCTAAAAATGAAACTAGAGTATGATGTTCTGATAAACCTTTGTATATCATTCTTTGCCTTGTTTTTCTGGTATTTGTCCCCTGAAACTCTACTGATGGGACTTGGGGCGTATTTGGATAGAAGCAAACAAGAAGCAGTTGTAGTAATTTCAAGTGTTGCACATGTTTTGACTGAAGAGATGGGATCTTAAATTGAAAGTTATACATTGTGATGCACAGATGTCACCTATGACATTGAGCTTTGGGGACCCCAGCATAAGAAGGGTGTGGACCTGCTTGTGTGAGTCCAGAGGAGGGTGCTGTAGATGGTCAGAGGGCTGGAGCACTTCTGTGAAGACAAGCTGGGAGAATTGAGGTTATTTAACCTGGACAAGAAAGGGCCACAGGGAGACCTTATAGCAACCTTTTAGTGCTTACAGGGTCCTGCAGAAAAGCTGGAGAGGGACTTTTTTTACAAGGACAAGTAGTGATAGGACATGAGGTAATGACTTTAAACAGAAACAGGGTAAATTTAGGTTAGATTGTTACAAAGAAGTTCTTCACTGTGAGGTTTCTAAGGCACCTTAACAGGTTGCCCAGAGAGTGAAGTCATGGGTACTCCATGCTTGGAAGTGCTCAAGGCCAGGCTGGATGGGGTTTTGAGCAACATGATCAAGTGGAAGGTGTCTCTCTCTATGGCAGGGGGTTTGAAACTGTTTAGGTTTTAAGGTTCCTTCCAACCCAAAACATTCTGTGATTGAATGATCTGTAAATCAGTTCTTTACCATCCTCAGGAGTTTTTCTGCTAGTCTGGCTTGTGTCACAGACTCAGAGAACATTAGGGATTGGAAGGGACATTGAAAGATCATCTAATCCAATCCCCCTGCCACAGCAGGATCACCTGGACCAAGTTGCACAGGAACACATCCAGGCGGGTTTTAAACATCTCTAGAGAAGGAGACTCCACAATCTCCCTGGGCAGCCTATTCCAGTGCTCCGTCACCCTCACTGTGAAGAAATTCATTTTGATACTGATATGGAACCTCCTATGTTCCAGCTTACACCCATTGTCCCTCGTCCTATCACTAGATGATATTGAGAAGAGCCTGGCTCCATCCTCCTGACACCCACCCCTCACATATTTGTAGACATTAATGAGGTCACCCCTCAGTCCCCTCTTCTCCAAGCTAAAGAGACCCATCTCCCTGAGCCTTTCATCATAAGGGAGGTGTTCCACTCCCTTCATCTTCCTCACTGCTCTATACTGGACTCCCTTCAGCAGCTCTGGGTCCTTGAACTGAGGAGCCCAGAACTGGACACAATATTCCAGATGTGGTCTCACTAGGGCAGAGTAGAGTGTGGCCAGCAGGACTAGGGACATAATTCTCCCCCTGTACTCAGCAGTGATGAGGCCTCATCTCGAGTACTGGGGGCATTTCTGGGCCACTCACTTCAAGAAAGATGATGAGGTGCTGGAGCTGATCTGAAGGAGAGCAACGGAAGCTGGTGGAAGGACTGGAAGCAAAGTCTTATGAGGAAAGGCTGAGGGAGCTGGGGTTGTGTAGCCTGGAGAAGAGGAGACTCAGGGGGGATTGTATCACCCTCTGTAACTACCTGAAGGGAAGCTGTAGACAGGTGGGGGTTGGACTCTTCTCCTAGGCAACTAGTGGTAGGATAAGAGGGCATGGCCTGAAGCTGCACGAGGGAAGGTTTAGGTTGGATGTTAGGAAGCATCCTCACAGAAAGGGTGAGCAGAAATTGGAATGGACTGCCCAGGGAGATGGTGGAGTCACAAATGCTAAAGGCATTTAAGAAAAGACTGAATGTGGCACTTAGTGCCATGGTCTGGGTGATTGTAGTGATGTTAAATCATAGGCTGGGCTTGGTGATCTTAGAGGTCTATTCCAGCCTCAATAATCTGGTGATTCATTTTGCCCATTGCTTTTGAGTGAATGACAAATCTGATGTGTATTTAACATTGATCTTTAAAAAGGAAATGCAGTCTCCAATTATGTTTTCATATATACGTGTGTGTGTACACACACATATAAACTCCTCCTGTTTGTTTCTTTAAAAAACTGTAACTGTTGGTGAGAGGATTTCTTTTTATGATGCTACTGGTGTGCAACCACAAGTGGGCATCTTTCTCAGGAATTGGTACTAGATGCTTAAATGAGGTAGAAATGTAGCATGAACCTGAGCTCCAAGGACAGGGTGTTTGGTTTTAATGAGGCTTATTGAAATCTGGCCAAATGAGCATCTGTTCCTATTGTTTGTTCCATATTTTGTAAGCCAGTATCTTCAGGCCAGATAATGGTGTTGATGTGTGCTTCATCCTCAATTAGAGAGGGGCACAGCCAAAGTCCCCTGGCATCTGGTATATCACTAGGATTCTTGTGACGCTCCTGGGTGTGCAAACAAGTTTATTTTCTGTTCTGCACCCAGGACCACTTACTTTCTGTGGTGACCTTCACACTTTCTATCTGCTGTGTGATGAGGGATGCTCTGGTGTGTCTCCAGCCTCCTTGGCTGAGTCTTTGCTTGGATGGGTTATGTATATTCTTGATTTCAAGCAGAGGTCTTGCCTTTTCACTCTTCCATCATGTGGGCTGTACTTGCTCTTTGCTTGGAGTTTAAGAGTTTTCTTTTCTCTGGATCATGGAAGTATCCTTTTGAGTCAAAGTGCACTTTTTTTTGCCCAGCAAGAAACTGATGCACAGCTGATCCCACAGAGTTCTGTAGTCAATACCTGTTTCTTGCATTTGTTAGGTAGATGTTTGCTGTTTATTAACACTTGAAGCCAGTTCCAGTTCCTCCATATCGGGTATGTAAAGAAGTGTTCTCAGTTTCATTTTGCACATTGCATTCTTTCTTATGTGTGCCAGAGACAGGCACCCTATGGCATACCTGCCGGAGAGAGCACAAAGACACCTTCTAAATGACATAGAACATCCCCAGGTTTTACCTAGTTCTGAACTCAGCAGCTGCTGAGAAACATTCTCTGCCTCTCTTTAAGTGAATTTAGAGGAAGAAAAATACAATTGTACACATACCAACCTGGAAAAATTAGACCACTAATTCAGACCTCTCCTTGCTACCACCCACTTGATGATAACTGGTCCTGCTTTTGAAGGGCCCAGCACACCAGGGAACTTTTCAGGGTCATTTAGGCCTGTTGTGTCTTCTAGAGAAATCTTTGATTGCTGTTCATCAAACTTTTAAATGTGTATGCTGTAGTGGTTACAGTAGTGAATCTAGAAGCGGTTTATAGCCTTTATATTTAGCACTGTGATTTTATCCTCTGTGGCTGTGATGGCTTTTCTTGCTCCACTTCAAAAAATGAAACTGAATGATACTTGCCTTGCAGCACATTGTGAAATTTAACTGTGTGATGCTTTTTTGACCCTTGGATGGAAAGTCTGGCTTAGGCATGTAGTTATGTTCTGATTGTTCAACAAGCTGTTTGCAGTGTACGGGGGGACAGAGCTGTGATCTGCTCAATTCTGAAAACAGAACAGGGCTTGGCCCCTCAAGTGTGCTATGTGAAATTTTCTTTCAAAGTTACTTATTATTATTTAGCTATAGCTGCACATTTTACATCAGAGGATGATTCAGCTAAAGCAAGGAATGGTGAAAGTAGCTGGTAATTGAAATCCTTCCTTTGTCAGCTCTTTCTGCATCACTACTTCTGGATTTTTTAGCATGGAAATCATCTGCACAATAATAACAGGCTCAGAATTTGTATATGAATTCAAAGGAGAAGCCACAAGTAAGTACTTGTTTAACAAACAAACATTTAGGGTTCCAGGCTGGATGTTCCAGTTGACAGTAGGACAAATTGATCTGAAGAGCATCCCTCTTGTACTCTTAAGTCCCTTTATGTCACAGATTGATGGCTTCTCTTTCCTGAGAGTGTCCCTGCATTTACTTTGTGCAAACAACATGACCAGCTTGGAGTTGCGCAGTGGTAAACACTACGTTGCTGTATCTTCGAATGTGTGCATGGTTTTCCAGTGCTTAAGAGGCCTTTCCAGTCCTTGCAATTTAAATTAGAGCAATTTAATCATCAACAAATATTATTTGACTGATACTCCTTTGTAGAGTTTTATGTTTGTTCCTCCATGCCTTTATTTTTAGTATTAGACATCTGTGTAACAATTCAGAGGGACTGTCAGCAGACAGG
>JAOXOE010000632.1:17034604-17057001 GCA_028565055.1 Phoeniculus purpureus | reverse complement strand
CCAGCTCCAGACTCCTCAGTAATGGTCTGCACATACCTTTCTCTGGAATGACAGTTACTTGGGCCTTTGAAAACTGGATAAACACTACCTCAGCCCCTGGCTAATAGAGATGTAAGCGTGTCATTCTGTTGCAGGTATTCTGCGTGAAAAATGAGTTTTGTGTGAATAGCATGTTTTGCAGGGTGTTTCTGGGGTTACTTAATGTTCAAATGGTGATTTGAAACTGTGAAATCTCAGTATGTAGACAGCACAAGTAGAAATAGCATTGGAGTTTTATCTAAAAGCTTTGACCTAGTGACAATCTTCCTTTCTTAGTAATGTATCTACTTTTATCTGAATTGTGAGTTTCTTGTTATTATTTTTTTTAGGTCAAGTCAATCTATGCTTTCACTTCCCCTTGGTCTAATAACCTCTTCACAAATGACTGAGAAAGAAATGTGATATTTCTACTCCCCCCACTCCACCCCACCATACACATTCTCCAGATTTTGATAGACTTGTTTTATTTATTTCCAAAATTATATCCGCAGGAAACAAGCTGTTTAAATTCAGATTATGCTGAAGCAAAATGGTCCTGCTATGAGAAGCAACGTGCTGTTTTATGAGCGTAGAGTCCCTTTTCTCATAACTGATTGATAGTAAATATTTTCCTGAAGAATTATTGCCAACCATGAACAGTGCAACTGTTTCACTTTTTTTTTCCTGTGCTACTTGCTGTACCAGCCATTGTCTGTAATTAAGATCTACAATTCACAATGCAGACGTTTGCACTTCCTCTGGGTCTGAGCTATTTATAAGGCATTTCAGCTGTTCAGAGTTTCTTTTGAGTGTTAAACTAAATGTAAACAGGCTTCTTTAGTCTTCAGTTACACAAACATTGTGGGATGGTTGTCATTTCTGCTTCTCTTACCACTCAAAATGACTTTGCATGTCATTGAAGCCACAAATTAAAAGATAATTTGGAGAAATAGTAATATAACGGTTAACTCATAAATTACTTTATAGCTAAGGGTCTCTGAGTGTATTCTGGAGGTCAGTTTTCAAACCTGTGCAGCAAGGATGGTCAGTCAGGTGAAGAATCATTTTCAAAGTTAAGTCAACTGCATAGAGATATTTCTACTTTATAGAGGTTTGGGTTTGCAATCTTGAGAAAGCAGCTTGCATTACCTGTGAGGTTCAGTAAATACTGGAAGGGCTCCTACACCAATCTTAGAAACCACTTCTCAGGTTGTACTGGTTATAAGGAAAACTGTTTTGTGGTGATGACAGTCAACTAGAACAGGTTGCTTATGGAAGCTGTGCAGCCTCCATCCTTGGAAGTTTCGGAGACCAGGCTAGATGAAGCCCAGAGCTGGGTGATCTGACCTCGTAACACATCCTGCTTTGAGCAGGAGGATTCCTGAGGTCACTTCTAGACTTTTAATTATCTTGGGATCCTCTCAGTGTACAGGCAATGAAGACATGATAGGAGTCTTTTAAAATTTAGAACTTGAGCAGATATGCTTGATCAAAATTCCCCTGCATTTGTATTCTGTGTAGTGCCACATGCTGTATATAGTCCTATTTCAAGTGTTTGTTGGCTGGTGATTGATACTCTGCATAAAAAATCAAAGCCTGGTAGTCTTCATTCAAGTCCTTTCACGTTTAGTTTGTAAGAAATGTCCATAAGGGTAAGAGTTAGGAAACCAACTGGACTTGCACTTATACTCTGGAATCTCCTATGCTGTAAATGTGAAGTAGTTTGGAATCAGATCATTGGTGGCTTTAGCAGTAAATGTCGACAAACATGAAGAGAAGCATCACTGCTGCATAAGTAGTGGCAGCACCCTTAGATGGCAGAGAATACCATGACTGTTGAGATGGGATTAAACAGATGTTTCCAGTATTTTTCAAATGTAAGAATTGAAAAAAGTTGTTTGAAAAATTTCTCCAATTCTTGTGCTAAATCTTGTGGTGTGAAACACTGGAATAATAATTCCGTAGCCTGCTGCAGGGAACCCATTGGTGTGGCTTAGTGTCATGTCTCAGAAGGCAGAGCAGGTTCTGAGTTCAGCCGAGCACAGAACTGCTGAAAGTGATCCTGTTTTTGTAGTTCAGTGGGGGTTAACATGAGGTAGGGTCCAGCATCTTTGTGGTTGAGAGCGGGCAGGGGAGGGGAAGGAGCGTGGAACATCAGCGGGTACTGCAGCATTGCCCACTGATGCATGCCGGATCACCGGCACGCCGAGATCACATGGCTCCTCCAAAAGTCAAACGATCAATTCGCCTCGTTTTGGCTCTGTACTTAATGCACAAACAGTGCGATCTGCAGGGCTGTAATTGCATTGTTAGGGCCAAGGAACAAGCCTGTGCCTTTTCAGCAGACAGCTGGCACGGAAAGAGGCATGTTGTTAGGAAAGAGAGAGGCAAGGCAAATAAAATTACTGCTAACGCTCAGAGATCGGCAGGAGTCCTACTTGCCTAATCTTACCGGTGGGAGCAAGCGGCTGTTGTAATCCAATTATAGCAGCATAAGCAATTTGTTAGACACTCCGCATAATGTAACAATTTCCCAATAAACTCTGACTTGTAATAACGTCGGCAAGAGCCCACATAAATCTGCCCGAATGGTGGGGGCTGGAGTGTTCGGCTGGGGGCTTGTAATTTGTGCCATCAGCACGTTTTGTGGAGTGTGGTGTGGTGCAGTCTTTCAGTGCAGGAATTTTAAGGAGAAAAGCATGGCACGCCCCTCCAAGAGAAAACCATTACCAAGGGTCAAAAGAGATACCAAACAAAGCTGGGAGGTGGCTTTTCCAGGGGGAGAGGAAAAATCAGACCCCAAATGCAAGGCTCTGGCTTGATGAGGATTTAAAAATATTAAAAATCTGTAATGAAAATTGTAGCTTTTTAAATTACAGCAGGGGGAGGAGGGGTAATGGGAATTACATCTGTTTTGAAGGGGGAGGGAGGACAATACCCTTCCTTATATTTGAACCGTTTAAATATTAAAAAAGAAGCTCAATTGAAAGGGATGCACTGTGCTTACAAGGCACAGAAGCCACAGATCCCGTCTGAAGCAATTCGTAAACTACAAAGGGAAAAATTAAACCTTTTCTGGTATCCAGTTACTCTCCCGTTGTCTTTCTTGCAGCTCCTAGCTGGCTTCATGCATATTGGCACAGCATCTTGATGATGTGTCTGAGAGATAAAACGTAGGTCTAGAACCGTTCACTTTGAGCGTACCCCAGTGAATTTAACTTTTTTGGCACAATGATGAATGTCCCCTCTGGTTCATGCAGATCTACACAAAGAACTAATCTAATTTAGATATTATTTAAAAGTAAAATCAGTCTGCTGTGCTCTGCCTGTCACTCTTAGAGCACATTGCAAGTTACAGCATCGTCAACACCAGTTTAAGGTTTATGTTTAGCAAGATTTAAGATACCATATTTCTGTTAATCCTTCTATTTAACATTTCCCTTTGCTAAAATGCAGATAGGCAGCAGGCAAAATAAAGTCGTTTTCTTTGTATACAGTGCAGACAATGTCAGAGGTCCAGGATTTTCAATGTACTTCTTACCACTGCTGTGGTGTAAAAATGCCTGACTTCATACTGCTAACAATACTTTATTCACATCTTAGCTATGGGATCCTGTGAGACTTCAATGTGGAGTGACATTTCTGCTCTGACTTGCTCCCAAGTTGTGGCCACACAATGCTTTTTTGTAGGGGAAAAATCAGTTCACAGCCATACAAAACGTTTTCCCTTATCATTTGGAGTTTCTGCTCTCAGTCCATGTTTTGATGTTGGACTACACAGGCTTCTTTGCTGAGCCGAAGAAAAAACAACCCCAAAACTAAACGTTGTTGACCTTGTAATACCGCTCACACAATTAAGCCTGTACTGTGTTTGCCTTTATGGTAATACTATCTTTTTTTTTTTTTGTTTTTAGGTGTAATTACATACTCACCTGTTGTCTTAGTACTGAGATGATTTTTATTTACTCTGTACACCAGTAGCTGAGATGTGCAGGCAGATTGCTGTGTAGATAGTGCTGCATGTTTTGCCCTTCTCTGTGTGGAAGTCACTTCTCCATTGTTCTTAATCTTCATTGTCTGCCAGCATATCAAGATCACAGTCTGAGATGGCAAGTCCAGAAGCATCCTAATAAATATTTTCTTTCAACGTAAATGTGTCTAAAGAAGTGCGTTTAAAGAGGGCGGGTATTATCTTAGTTTACCAAAGCTGCATCAATAAACTGCAGTGCTTCTAATAAAGCCACTCAGTGTCTGGGTTTAACTAATGGCTGATTTTCATGGCTTTGACAGTGAGCTGTGTGCGTTATTTTCTCCTGATATTGTAAAAATAATGAGAGCAAATTAGAACAATCAGTTTACCCAGATAGCTGCTGATTGGAGGTGATGGGCAATATGGCAGCAGATAATCCATCTTCGGACTCCTGTCACATTAACTTCAGCAGTGTGGAAAAGATCAGGCGGAGCGAGCGGGAATCCTGCCCAATCAGAAAGCCGAAATTAATGAGAAGAGCATTGTTCTGTGATCAACCTTTTAATTAGCAAGAGTGGAGATGGAGGGAGTGATGAATCTGGCAGCACAGCTGCACAATGCTGGGCATGTTTTCAGTGAGGGGGAGGAAAAACATGGGTTTTAAATTACCCCTTCTGTGCTCCCTGTACACCGGCAGTGTGTCTTCATTCTAAACCCCTTAAAAGATCTTAATAAACAGCCGCATCCAGGTTAATATTGCAAACGTGGCTGTTACTAATGAGTAGTTTCAAAGTAGGTCCTTTCGGGGGTCATTTAGGAAAATGTTGATCACTGTTTACAAAAAAAAAAAAAGAGAGAGACAGGGTTTGATGTTGGATTTAAAGTTTCACTTCATCAAGGAAAGAAGAGGAGGGAGACGGATAAAATTAGAGTAAGGGACTGCCTGTTTTTTTACTCCCCTCCTTATTTAGTATATGTTTGAAATAAGATTCCTCGGCATATATTTGAAATGAGACTCCTCAGTTAAAAATACGATGCATCCATGTGGCTTTTGGCAGCAAAAAAAGAGGAGAGATCAAATACTGTGTTGATTTCTTAATGTTCCTTTTTGTTGTTTGCCTTTTGTTTTTTGTTGGGTTTTTTTGCGCCAATACTACTCACTTTATTTACTTGCCAGTAAGAAATTGTAATTTGAAAGACTTGGCTGCCGTAATTGCTAAGATTGAATTGATGCTTTGGTTTTTTTCCTAGTGATTTGATAAAATTGCTGTATTTTCAAATACGTTCTAAAAATACACAGGAATTAATGGCTGTCAGATCTGAATATTAGTCTTTGGAAAACTGATGTTTTTGTAAAGGGAAAAGAGTGATACTAGGGTATGATGTATGGGGAAAAATTAAGAAATATTATCAAATACTATTGTTTGCAATGCAGGGGCCTCCAGCTACTTCTGGTTAACATAAGTCCTATTCCTCCTTCCTTGCTCTCTGCATTGTGTTTTTCAGGCATTTCTTACCTCTCTCCCCATAATTCCTAAAGAAGTTAAGTGTTTGAAGAGTCTGGCTCTGCTATTCTGCACATGGTGTCTGTGCTGCTTTTCTTTCATTTTTCTTAACAGGTCACAGGCACTCTTCACTTTTCTGATCTTCACTTCTGATAAAGCAAGTAAAATCTTGCCAAACATCAGTGTTCTGCACCCAGCAAACTGCACAGGCTCTGTGCTTGCTTTTGGGTAGACAGCAGTGAACAGATGTGCTAGAAAGGAAAGCTCTTTTGGATGTGGTTGGTTTATTTGCTGTTAGTTCTATGAAGATCTGACTGTTTTGGCTTACTGTAGTATTTTGACCTATTGTACTTTGTAACAGCGATGCAAACTTCCCCTTCTTCAAAAATGATCAGGCTTTGTATGAGTTGGGTGATATCCATGTAGCTTTTATAGCTTTAAAGACTGCATCTCTGCAAAACAGTTACCTGGGTAGGTCACATACCTTTTGTACAATCTAAATCAGTTATATTTATAATGAAATAATATATTCTTGTGTAAGAAATGGTTTAACATTTTTATCTTTGCTACTATTTAACCCTTTGAAGCAAAACTTGTTTTGGCCTCAGTCTGATTCCCCTCCACTCCCTGCAGCCTGAGGCAGAAATAAACTTTGGCACGTGGGATGAGCACTATTCACTTAACAAACAGCTGTTCAATATTTTATTTTATTCGCGTTGTTCATTCTGTGCCCCGGGCTGTATTTATTGCATGCCTTTCAAGCCCTGGTCAGAATATGGAAATACAAACTTCCTCCTGGGGGTTTCCCTATAGTTTGAGTGCTTCACAAACCTTAATTAATCCTTCCATTATTTCTTGGGGCAAGGGCAGGACTGACAGCATCTCTTTTTTGTGGAGAAGTTCAAATGTTACTTTTGCAATTGAAATCTAGGGAGGAAATAGTTTATTTATAGTAAGCAAAAACACCTAACAGGAGAAATGTTAGATTAGGAATCATGGCTCCAGATTTTGAGACATCTTTTGTCTTTGTCATATTCTACTTTTCCATCTCAGTTCTTCCATCTGTAAAAGTGGATAATGCTGTTTAACATTTCCTTATTAGACAGTTGGGGATCTGGAAGCATGGCACCAGCTGAAGCGTACATAAGTGTTATTTTTGTTTATATACACCTAATGTTGATTTGGGCTCTGTTCCTCTGGTACCTTCTCTCTCCTTAAAGTCCCTCCTTAAAGTCCATTTTTAAAAGGCTGAGTTAGGCAGGCATCTTGGGAAAGATGCACTTGCCAATGGTTACAGTCAGATTTGCAATCAAATAATGATTCTTGTGGGAGGCAAGGGGAAACTCTAAGAAAAGCTGGACTCTTGTCATTGCATAAAGCACCAAAAGCTCTCAAGGACTTTTGTTCTCCTTTAATAAAACTGAAAACCTAGTAAATTATCCCACAGCTGCTTAAGTCAGTTTGTCAGTTCCAAAGAGATTCCTTTGTGGACTGAAACCAAATGATAAATTCTTACCCCAAAGTAATCTTACTGCAAGAGAATAACAGGAATAAGTTGATGTGTTGTGCAATTCACCTTAACTATGGAGCCACTACCGTGACTCTGTAATGGGATGTCCCAGCATGGGGTATAATACTGTAAATAGTGTAAGTGTGCCTCATGTGAAATAATAGGCAGCCCAAGGATTGTTAATGTTTACATACATGTTAAAATGAACATACAGTTAATCTTAATTATCTTTTGACCTTATAAGATAATTGTGTTCTGGCTCCTGATTGGCTTTTGAAACCGAATGCCTTTTGAAACCGAATGCGTTTATCTGCGCTAGAAGTTCTTGGTTGTTTTTCTTGTATCCTATTTTCTGTTAGTTTAATTTAAAATGTTTAACATATTTTTTCATGTTGAATTGTCTGTATTTTGCATTTTGATGTACAGTTTTCCTGCCTCTCTCTTCCCACCTTTACACATGGGCACCTGGCTGGCTCAGTTGGTAGAGCATGGGACTCTGAATCCCAGGGTCATGGGTTTGAGCCCCATGTAGATCAGCATACCTTGTGACAGTCTGGGTACATCAGGTACTGTAGGCTTACCCTGCTCCAGCGGGTTGGACTTAGATGATCTTTTGAGGTCCCTTCCAACCTGTAACATTCTGTGATTCTGTGATCTGTTCTAGCCCCTTCAGTTTGAGAGCTACTTTGAAACTGGGGGCATTTGCTCTCCAGCAGGCTGAGGGAAGAATAATTCTTTCAGGTGTTTTTATCACCTTTTTTGACTGGTCTCTACAAAGGTTTTATCTACCATCTCTCAGGCCCAGAGCTGTGTGCAGAGTTTTATTACTTGGGGTCAGCTTAGGGAACATTAACATTATCTGCAACAACCTGTGAAGTAGCTCACGTGGAAGTGTGGAAAGCTAGGAGTAAAAGTTGTCCCCTAACAGTGTAGTCTTCTGCTTTTAACTGCAAGTTCATCTTCCCTTTCACAGAGGTATGTGCTCACTTCCTGGACTCCCACCAGTCTTAATCACAGGTTCCATAACCACCAGCTCTTCATCAAACTCTCTCTAAGATGCTCTCTACATGAATGTAGCTTTCTGAACATCAAGCCTGACATGAAAGGGAACCCCATAGAGCCATATACCTACTTCTGTGTCCCTAGTGATGACCTGAGGCTACCTCAAAGCGTTGATGTACAGCCAGGTTCTCAGATAATGTTGTGTGTGCTCTGAGGAGGTTACAACCATATTGGCTTCTGAAGTCTAAAGAGATCTTTCATCTTTAAGTAAGCTACCCAAAATCCCTGTACAATCTGCTGGACGGTATACTGCTGCAAGGCAAGTCACATGGACAAACCAGGCTAGTCTGGATCTAATGGAGAAAAGCTTAAGTAATTAGTCTATACAGGAAGACATTTTCCCAGAGCCCTTCCCTCTTTCTCACCCTGCCCTGTGGCTTTCAAAGAGCTCCCACATTTTCAGTAAGCACAGTGCTAGAAACAAATATTCAGGAAACCAAGTATACAGCAGACCGTGTTGAAGTACAAAAGGTCTCAAAGTGTTTCCACTGTAACAGCCCCAAGCAGAATGCTGTGCTCCATGAATCCCATACCTGTGCACTTCTGAGAATGTCTGTGTTTTGTTCGGCACACCTAAAGCCCTCTTGAATATCGTTGGTGAAGCCAGTGCTAAATACTAGCCAAGACTATTTGTATTGTGTTGGAATTTTCCCACATAGTGGTAATGCTTTATATTTTACTTCAGTAACCTGTTTCTTCCTCTGCTCTTTGAGCTCTACCAAACTGTCTGCTAGCTGTTGACAGAACAGTAACAAACATTTTCTTTAAAATGTCTCTCTCTTGTTTTTTTTAAAAAAAATGGGTAAAACTGGATCATAGTTTTTAGACTGAATTTATCTTAGAAGATTTTTGTGTGTGTGTGTGTTTGAAAAAGTAATAGCAAGTCTCGTATATCTAAAGGTTTTGTATGGTTTTGTTTTCCAGCTGTATAATCAATATTACTGTTCCCAAGAAATCCTTCCTTGCTTAAAAGTTAGTTATAGGTGGAAACACTTTAAAGTTGGAAGATTCAGAGTTTTCAGTTGGTTTTCATTGTTCCCTTTTCATTCCCTTTTCATTCTGGTAGTATGAGTCAACATGTGGAACACTTTGTTTCTCAAGTAATAAAATGGTATCTAATCTATAAAATGGTACCTAATCTATAAAATGTAAGTACATTAAACTTTTTTTATAATTTAAAAACACAAGAAGAATATTTGTTTAAAGACAAATTTTGTATGTTTACCTTTTAAGGTTTTAATAGCAAAACAGTTATTTCTAAACTCTTACAGAATGTAATTTGTTTTTAAAGGTATTATAAAACCTTTGCTGTACTAATGAAGTCAATACATATGTTAAGGTACTAGGCTCTAAAATTTATTTGGTAGCTCCTATGAAGGTGGAGTCAGAGAAACGTAAGTGTATAGATATGTAACAAAGATAAGTTACCAGTTGGAAAACTGGAGCAGCACTGTTGAGGCTGCAGTCTCATCTTCTACAATAATACTGAATAGAATAAAACTGAAGAACTTAATAGAATACTGGAGAACTTAATGTCTTACCTTCGGTTTACTTCCAAAGATGTAATTGTCTTTACCATTTTTCTGACCATTTGTTACCACAGTAACTTCTTTGGTCATGTGCTGATGCTTAGAATCCCTTTTAATATGGAAGATAAGATCAACAGGCTTCAAATCCTGTCCTCAGTGGACACACATTTATCTTTGTAGTTTTCTGATACTGAACTAAAGAACTTGTGATCTTAGAGGGACCTGAAATGACTCAACATAATTAATCTGGATGGAGGTCAGATACTTGATTTTGTCATTCTGTCTCTCAGAGCAGATCACCATTGACCATCAGGGCACATTTGGATCCTGCTGGTTGTAAGAATTGATTGGAGTCATACTGGGCTCCAGCTGGTACCTGTCTGAGTTTTTGCTCTTTGTGGTCCCAGGAATGGCAGACACCCATTGTGCCTATACCCAGATAACTAGTCAGTTAAAGGTAGAAACTAGCAGAAGACAGCAGCAATGTTGAAATCAGCAATGTGTCTTCTAATTATGGAGACAACAGAGTATTATCCCTGGTGACAATAGAGTTCATAGTTACAACAGCTGACTGCCCAGCAGGTCACAGCCTAATCTTCCCAGTCAGTGGTAAGTTAGTTGAAGGATACTTCTCCAGATAAAATGTCTCCATATCATGGACTATAAGGCCACTTGCATTTCTAACATCCATATCTTTTCTTCATCTAACACCAGACATCACTTGAATGAACAGCTTACACGTTTGCGCCAGATCCTGTGTGAGTTTATCTGGAGACATTGAAGGGATGAAAATAGATATGCTCTCTTCCTGTGTAGTATTTGTGTTAAATCCATCTGTTGAACCAACTACAGACACAGCAGTCTGAGGTTACTTATCTGTCTCCTGGGGCTGAAATAGATGAATAAAATCATAACAGAATAAATAGCCTTCCTTTGTGTCGTGTGCAACTCAGCAGTTCAGCATCTAGTGGAAAGGTGTAGGTTGTACATTTCATAAATCTCAGATATGCTCAAAGTTCATTGGGCACATGGCAGACTGTCAAATTGGCAGCTCTTTAACTGGATGAAGCAGTCGGCCTGTCATCGGTGATGGAGTAACAAAGCACTGTGTGTATTTAACAGTGGACTCCCCCAGTGCCATCAGTGTTTTCTACTCACCAAAAATCAGTTTGCTCAGTTACCAGTCAACAAGTTTGCATCTGTGCTCTCTCAGGTATACTCTGAGCTATCGAGTGATTAATGTCCTCTTACAGAGCAGGACATTGCCTGGTTTGTGTCATTCTACCTTCTGGAACCGTGCAGGTCACTGGTTCCAGCCTCTTGTCTTGCAGATACTGCCTTGTCCTTTAGTGAACTTACTGAGTTTCATCTTACAACCAATTAAAGGTTGGCATGAGATCTTTTCTCCATTCCATTTCCATCAGAAGATGATTCCAGAACCCAGTTGTTCTAACCTAACTGAAATGCTGTCCAGATTCTCAAGCTAGCTTATTTGTGGAGAGATTGTACTGCTAGCTTGTTTGTTCCTTTTGTTTTAGTAGTTACTCTTCTCATATATTTGTATAGATCAGCCATATCCTCATTGTTTTAGTAAGATAAATTGAGTGATCTTCAGGGAGTGGCTTAATTTGAAGAAGTTAGAGAAGAGAAACTGAAGATATTTAAGCATTTGTAGTTGAGGAGTTTGTTTTCTAGAAGGAATGAATCTTTGTTTGTTTTTCTGCTCACTGTCTTTTACACAGAAATTGTCGAATTGTCACCCAAAACTGTACTACAGCTATGTCTTATGCACATGTCAAGATCTGATTCTTCTGGCTAGTGCAAAGCTTATGGTTTAACTGTTACATTAAGGCATTGACATAACCTGCATTTCTTCTGAAAGGGAAAGGAAGCTTGAACAAATGACTACATGCTCCTCCTTGTTACTGCCAGGTATCCCAGTCCCTTCATTTTGTAGGAATATTATTCTGCCCTTTGGAGTACTCAATGGATACTACTGCTTGACTGCTTTGTGTCTCACCAAGTGTCGTTGCCACTAATTGGCAGATTTTTAGAAGGGAATCTAGAATGAGAAATAACTTCTGTGCAATAGAAGAAACTTACACATTTTCCTTTGTGCGTATTTAGCACAATCTGTAATTAAAAAAAATAGATCTGAATGAGTTTGTCTGTGAAAGCAGACTGGATAAAGTCACATGCAGTAAGGGGCTGCTTGCCTCGCTGAAGTTACCCTAACTTAGATGTAACCAGTGGCTTAGCTGAGGCCACTGCTTGGAGACAGACAGCAGTGCTCACTGTCTACGTTATGAACCTTATGGTCAAGGAAATTTAAAAACTAGCACGAAGTAGTTGCCCTCACAGACCTGAAAATAGTATACAAAATAGCTGTAATTACTGATTTTACTGTAGTAGTGAATCTTGGCAGGCATGCAGTCAGTACTTACTTAGCTCATGGAGCAGGTTAAAATGAGGGAATGAAAGGGTGCTGTGTGTAGCCAGGCTGTTTAGGTCCTGTGTCCAATAGGCAAACTTGCATTAATGTTACCCTGAATTTGTGAAGTAAGCTAGGCATGACCTAATTATGTCCTCAGGTTCAGATTTAACTGTCTTCTCATATGCATCCTATTGCTTCTCAACACACAAAAAAACCCCTGTAAAACCCCAAAAGATTAATTATATAAGACTCATAATTTCTCAGCAAAGAAAGGGTTCTTTCTGACAGATAAGCCTTCCTTGTAAATCTTTGATTGTAGGCAATAAAAATATTGCTTAATTAATACTGAGTATGTGCATGTGTAATTTTAAGTAACTGGATTTTACAAAACTGTGTGAACTACAAAGTTGAATTTGCTTGTGTCTTGCCGTGTTAATTGAGATCTGTCAACCCTGTTCTGGATCATAATTCATATCAGGCAGTTCTGAGGTGAGTTGTAAGGGGGAGGGTTTATTTTGCTATTTGATTTAGAGGATTGCAGATGATGAGGCATTGCTGTCAATTTGTTCTTTTAGATCTGAGTATTGAAACTGGTTCGGGTCGTAAGTGAAGATAAGCTTTGAGTTTAATGATTTGTGGAGAGAATCAGCTGCAGTTCTTAGAGAGTGAATGCATCATAACAAAATCAACTGTTTTTGCAAAGCCACAGAGCAGTACTCTTAAGAAACTGGTAGTTAGTTGCTGCAAAGAGTGAATTATACAATAAGCAAGGCTTGTGAATCCCAGAGCTTTTTTACTTGGCCTTGGTAAAAATCTAAATTGCTTTTCTCTTGAAAGACCTGAGAGGTATAGATGAGCTCTGACTATGAGGTTAGAAACACAGAGTCACTTAGATTTGAGAGACCTCGGGAATTCCAGTCTTTTGCTAAGAGCATGGTCAATATTGACTTTGTTCACAGAATCAGAGAATCACAGAACATTAGGGACTGGAAGGGACTTCGAAAGATCATCTAGTCCAATCCCCCTGCCAGAGCAGGATCACCTTGTTAGTCACAATTAACCTCCGCTGTTTCTCTCAATTTTTATGTACAAGGACTATCTCTGCCTTACAATTCAAAATCTTCCACTGCACCCAGAAATGAAGCCAGCTCTTGAGAGTATGTAATGTGTTTATGTGAGGAGGGCTGTACTTGGCACTAACTGCTGCCTCCCTTTATCTCCTAAGGCAGCAAAGAGGACCTCTTCAGGTTATGCAGTCTGGAAGTAACAAAGGCACAAAACAATGTCTACACACTTTTGTACATGAGAATGGAGGATATGTTGCTGCTAACACAAGGAAGTGGTCAGAGGTCTTGAAAGTTTTAGTACTGGGCATGTGGGGCCAGAGGGAAGTGCTGCTGATGGTATGTCTCCCTGCAGTTAAATCAGCACAACCTCTTACCTGTCTCTGGTTCAGATCCAAGCCACAACTGTGTGGTGATGTGGGGGAGAGCAGGTGGACTGCTGTGTCAGCCCAGAAAGGCATGCAGCTCAGGGTTGCCAGCATCACTTACAGCTCTGCAACTGTCTTGCTTTCACATCAGATGTCCTTTCACTCTGGGTGGACAGGTCAGATAACGGACTGTAATCCTCTCCTGCCAGCGCTTTTCACCAAGTCCTCTTAAGGGGATAAAAGGAACAGCCTTGGATGCCATCAGTACCGTGGGAGGGGAAGGTCTGTGTATCAGAGTTTGGGTGCAGGACTGTGTACAGGGTTCGGGCCCAGAATGGCAAGGACAGCTGTTGGCCAGGACCAAGGGACATAGGCTGGCAATACTTGGAAGTTTTTGTCAGGTGCTTCTGTCATCTACTTGGATCTAGTTACTTCTAGTCTTTCTTACTGGACTTCTCAGAGATGTAAAACCGTAGTTCTGGACAGCCTAACGCATCCTATTGTATTTCTTCATCGCTGCCACATACTAATATTAAAAGTGCAAACTTGTGAGCAACGTTCAGAAGTCCCTGGTGGTTACGTATTGAAATTGCTGTGATGAGTAAAGGCACTTAATTAACCAAAGCCCATGCTCTCTAGGCACTTACCTTTGAAGGAGTGGGTGTGTGAGTCATTTCCACATTTGTACTGATTTCAGCAGTGGTATTCGGATGTGCTGTCTCGGTTTGAGAAAACTCAAGGTGAATTTTTTTTCTTAACACACTGCAACTTTTGATTCTGCTTTGGAAGGCCGCTGAAATGCTTAGTACAACTGTGGGGTTTTTTTCTAACTGGGGTAGTTAAGGCCATGTCTTTTCTAACAAGTCTGTTTTCTTTAGTTTGTTGGCACTTGAGGGAATATTTACACTTGTGTAGATTGTGGTGTCTCCTGGTGGCATTGCCCTCACTGAGCATCTTTAATGCAGAGGCCTCTGAAGATGTTGGCAGCATTAGGCTGTTCTTTGTGAAGTGTGTTGGGATACATCTGTTTAACCAGTAGACTCGTGAAATGGAGTCAGTTGCCTATGGCAGCACAAGACTGCAGTGGAAGAGTTAGAAGTAAAACTCTAAAGACTTGGTTTCCATTTTCCTTTCTGATTTTTATATTGTACTGCTGTCTTTCAGTTTATCAAGAATTAATAAGTAATAACCTATGATTGAAAAGAGCTGACGTTCTTTTCTGTCAGCTCAGAGAGGTTTCTCTGTCTTCAGCATTGTACAGATGTCAGCCAAGTTGGACCTTTTGGATTTTACTTAAGCAGCATTACTCAATATTTAATGCTGAGATAGAAACATGGAACTCGCAACTGCAGGGGACCTGTGAGCTGTGCTGGGATGTTTGTCGGCTGCAGAGGAGGATGAGGTTGCAAGACTTTTTAATGCTGTGAAAATTAAAAATTTTCAACAACTTTTCCATTTAATTTCTTGCTACATTTCACATTGTACACATGGCTGACATGATAATCCTTCAGCTGGTCCTAAATTACATTTTAAAATAGAGATCAGTTAATTATAGCAATCTGAGTATATTTAATTGGTTATGGAGGGAATTTCTCCTAACATTTGTTTGTTTCTCTTAAATTTCAGATAAACTAGTGGATGTATTCTTAATTATTTATGTGACAGTAAAAAGTAAATAAAATTACGGACAACCCTACCCATGACTGGATGAGACCAGTTTGTCATAGCTTAGGATCTATGGCTTTTCTGTTCAGAGGGTGCTAGAGGGAGCTCTAACCCCTCGATCAGAGAACAGGCAATGAACAGTACCTTCTCGTGGTTTGGTCTGTGGTAGAAGATGATGAATTCTCTTGATGTTTAATTTTATTTTGTATCAGAAGGTTGCATATCTTTTTTCCATGCATGATCTTAAAGTGCTCTTTCTTGATGGGAAGATGCAAATAATGTAGTTTTGAGTTGCCTAATACTAAACTTAAGGCAGGATATTGTGAGCTGAGTGAAAATAAAGGAAACTAGTGAGAAGTATCACAGAGGTGTTTTACAAATAGCATGAGATTGTAAAGTCTACTATTCCCTTCCTTTCACAAAGAAGGACAATTCTCATAATAGAAGACCTAATGATGTTTAAAAACGTTGGAAGGAAAAGCTACTTTACTCAGCCTGTAATTGGTTCTTAGATGTTTAACCAGTTATTGCCATAGAAGTTAAGGAAAGGATTGGTGACTGTTAGATAAATTTATAGTGGCATGCATCAGTGGATGAGGATGGAAGAAAGTTATCACATGATAGGCTCCACACTGATTACATTGTTGATATGCCAGGAAAATATCTTTCAGAAGTGGAATGAAAAGGAGAAAAGGAAATTTAGTCTGTATTTGTACAAAGGAAAACACAAGTAGGTTGATACTGTCTTCACTGTTTATTAATCTCATTGAAAGGGATATTAGAATCATGCCTTTGGTTGAGGAATATTATATGGAAAAGATAGTGTGTTGAAGGACCAAGTGAGGCTAGCAGTCCTGTTCTGCCACAAGTTACTGGGGTTTTTGTATTGCTTGTATGCTGTATTCAAACACTTCCACTTTGACTGAGTCTACTGTAGGGACTAGAGTGCTGCACGGCTTCTTTCTCCTTTATTTTGAGGGTGTTTCTAAACAATTACTGGCAGCTAAGCACTGGACCAAGCAAGAATCCCTAGTGCAATAGTCTGTGACTTAGGCTTCTGAGTTGGTCAATATAACTATCAGCTGTGAAACCAAATCTGAGTTACAGAAGCACTCTTATGGTCAGAGCTGGTCACTTGTTGCAGAGAGTACTATTTCTTAACTTTCTTCTGTTATGTACTTTCACATACATGAACAACCATTTCATTTTACTTGGGACCTTGTCCACTCGCGGTTTAAAAATCTTAATGACCAGAGTTTTGTTTGTTACACCTTGTATCTGTTGACTCTTTTCCTGTCCATATGTACTTCTGCAAATCAACTGTGTCTCACTTTAATCTATAACCTCCATTAGGTAGTGGAAGGCTAATAGATAGCATCCAGTCCTCTCCAGGCCAAAACCTGCTCCCCTAGCAATCTTAGGTATCTTCCATGAGAATCACCCCAGTTTGCCATCAGCATTTGGCTGCAAGCTTAGCAGAACATCTCATCTCAAGAAGACAATGATCATTAGTGAGGGATGGTCTTGTAGACTCTTTCATAGGAGGCTACAAGGCAAAATATGTAAAAGTTTTGGCTGCAGCCTGCTGACTAGCTTTGGCCTGACACTGTGCAAGATTATTTAATGGAATTTTCCTCTTACAGCTGCCTCTGTGGTGACTAATACGAGAGCAGTATTGGTGTGAGCGAGTGTGAGCTGCTGAGATGTCTTCTTCTACATCTAGCTGCACTGGTGAAAAAGAATATCACTTGGCCTTTGTCTGGCTGCTGCAGGTTGCTGCCCTCCAGGATCTGTCAGCAAAACTGCAAACCTGCTTTCAGTTAAGATGAGGTGTTTTAGCTTAGACAGTTTAAATAGCAGGTCTTTGCTAACAAGCTTATTTTGACTGAAATAGGTTAGAGAGTGCTCGTGTAGCTAACTCGGCCTGCAGATCTAAAGAGTATGTTTGCAGTGGGAACAGAGCCTGGGTGTGAATCTTGGGAGTTCTTCAGAACACTGCTGTGGTTTCTTTAGCTGCATCTCTCCAGTACACCTCGAAACACACAGTGCTGTTGTAATTGGGAAACAACGTATGATATACAACGTGTATCATAGAATCATGAGGGATTGGAAGGGACCTCGAAAGATCATCTAATCCAATCCCCCTGCCACAGCAGGATCACCTAGACCAAGTTGCACAGGAACATATCCAGGCAGGCTTTAAACACGTGACTTCCAGTGACTTCACTCACTTTGCTTTGGCTTGGTAGTTTGATGCCTTTGTGCCCTCTTTGCTGTTAGTAGCAAAATGCATCTCCAAGGAAGAAACTCATGGAGAGCAGTACTGGATGAACTGTCTTGGAGGACTTGTGTTTCTTGGAGATAAAAGCTTTACATAGACAGAACCTAACTGTTTTGAAAATCTCAATAGGGTTACTGAAAGCAGGTAACGGATCTTTTGGGTCAGTCCCCCTCTACTTGTTGTGGTGTTTTTGGTGGCATAGTCTCCACTGTTGCAGCATGTTTTGAATCGCTCATGGCCACTTACCTGTTCCTGGCTGCTTTTCTCTCTTGAGTTAAGTGAGTACTTGGAGCAAGAAGAAAATCAACAATAACACCCATAAAGAGCAACTTCACTCAGGCAGTAGATCATGCTTGGGAGTTTTAAAAACAGAAGAAACTGTTCCAGAAAACTATGAAACTGCTGCTTAGAGCATAGCTTATGCCTTTCCCTGCCATAAACGAGCCCTTAGCTGCTACTGGTCATTACCCAATGACTTTAGTAGACTTGTTCTCCAAGTGATAATGTGCATATGCCTTTCCTCCATTAACAGTAATAATGTGTAATGGTCCCAGCAGTTCAACTCTGGTTCTGTTAGCCATGCTGAGGAAGAAAGCATTTCCTTTGGTGACTTCCACTGGAAGTGGTTTCTTGTTACTCTGCTTTGAAATTTGTGTGTGATTGCTTTGCAACTAATAAAAGGTGTTTGCTCTGAAGTCAAGCTCTAAGAATGATGGTGCCTGCTCTCCTCCCCATATGTCTAGATGTGCATTTGGTCAGGGATCATAGTTTGGGAAAGTAACATATGCTAGTGCTGTGCTGATGCAAGCAGATTTCTCATCAGCACTTGTTATTTGCAAAGGCAACTTAGAGATAAGGGAGAAGGAGGAGAGGGACTCCCAGTTCACATTCATTGCTGGTATCAGACCAATTTTATTTTGCAGGGGTTTTGCCAACACTTAAAATGTAGTTGGAGGAGACCTATATCAAAGGAAAGTTTACAGTAGGAGCCACAGGATTCCAGACAATTAAACTTTATTGGTCGGTCTAAAGCATTAAGTATTACCTTCAAAAAAAAATAGGGTTTTTTGTCTACTATCCATGTTTCAGCTTATTGTGTAGCAGTGTGGGAGGAGAGCAGCTTCTTTAGCAAGGTGTTCCTGCCTTCCCAGTCCCTGGAGAGACTCCACATGTTAGTTTGGTGTCTGTAGCTTTCCCTGGCCCTAAACCAAAACAACCTTCTCCCTTTCTTATGTGTCTGAGGTAATGTCCTTAACTGTGTGCCCTCCAGGCTAACACCATATTGTAGGTGCTTACATAGTACCCGTGAAAACTGTTGGCCTCCCAGGATTTTGGAAAGTGCAGCAGGTTGGGCTGCTGTGTCCAGCATAATTCCAGTGATCTTTCATCAAGATGTATCCTTTCTTATCAAAGTGTTTTCTGCAGTGTGATTAGAAACCAGATGTGGGCAAGCAGCTAAAAGCCCCAGACAAGCAAAATTCTTAGTTACTTGGGTATCCAGGAGACTGTTAATTTCAGTAAGAGCATGTCTTTTTAACTGTCCCTTGAAAATAACCAGCAGAGATTCTGCAGTTTCTTATATGGTGCTTTCTTTTTGACTCTCAGATGTGATTGATGATCTTCTACTTCTGGTTTATGTTTGTTCTTCAGAATGTTTGAGTGAGCTTTGCAGCGTAGAATCTAATTCAGTACTGAACAAATAGGTCCATATATGTACTAAACCCATGGTTAACCTCACAGAGACTGTGTGGAGGCGGACGGAAATGGGTAGTTTCTAAACTGAGCTTTTTGAAATAAAAGTAAATGGAGTGAGTTGTTTAATGACGTAGCATTGTAGCCTTGCTGTCAAGTCAAACATTGGGAAAGCAGGTTCATCCTGCAAAGGAGAAAGATGAGAAGCTGGGTACACTATTCATGTCTTTCGGGTGCTGTCACTCACCAGATCCTCCTCTTTATGGTGAGATAACCTCTTGCCTACCACAATTCTCAAAGCACTTTAATAGGAAACTGCCTATAAGGAGCTGCAAAGGACTTCTTCCCTCTTTAGTTAGCCTGGGCAGTCTGGATATCAGTTCTGCAGCATTTGGTATTTACGAGCCTAAAAAGGAAGAAGCCAGACACAGAAATTGAACATGTGTCCTCTTAAGTATGCCATTATTTGCTTTAGGTCATGCAAAAAACACCCTTTCAATGGGAATCTCAAATAACTAGCTCTGCTCTTACAGAGGTCTAACATATGGTCTCAGTTCTGTTTCACCAGTTTTGTTCCATTGCTGTATTGGAGTGGTATTGAGTGGTACTTCATCATGGACAGTAGCAAGCTTTTTCATGGCCACACAAGTAACTCTGGAAAAGCCAGCAGTGCTGAGGTTCTCTGACTAAGAGCAGCCTTACAGGCATCAAATCATCTCACTGCCACACTGGCTATTTTTAATCCCTCTGCTTTTTCCACACAGCTTCTAACATGCTCCAAAACTACTGAGCTTTTGACACTGCGCAAACCACTTTCGTGTCTGGATTCACTGTTTTAGGTATTTTTAATTTGGTTAATCCTGAAGAAGATTCAAGATACAGGGAGAACCATGGCTTTGCTTTTATTGTCACATTCTGGTTTCCCCCCTGCCCCTCTGGACGTACACTTCCATGGTTCATTTCTTTGTCATTCCATTGCTTGGTATTTTGTTTTTCCTCGGTGTCTTTTATCTTGTGAGTAAAGTTTGAACAGTACGCAGAAAGTTAACTGCCTGGAGTCTTTTAAATATAAGTAACACGCACCCAGTAATAAGCTGTCGGTTGTTTTTTTGCTGCCTGCAAAGAAACATAAACACAGCGCTCATTTCTGGCAGGTTTTTACTGTCAGAGTTTCTCCTATTATATTTATCTTACAATTTGCCAGGGGGTGAAGTTATTAAGTTTTAGCAGCAGCCATCGATCAAGTTCACAAGTTAACACGATAAAGGCTCTGTGCCGCTCCGATTCGGGAAAATGATGATCCTCACTCGGTAATTAACTAAATGAGAAAGTTAAATCTTACTTGAGAGCTGGGAGAGATGAAAGAGGTGTTTGTCAGGTTCTCAGTGGAAATTAGAAACAGTTTTCTGCAATTCCCTAAGCTGCTGCTCTGTCATATTTTACATAAGCACTGGGAAAACGTCTTGTAATTAGTGCTGTCATGGAAGATTTTTTTTGCTGAAGGATGTTGGAATAATTCATTAGATTATCAAGAAGGCTTGTGTCCTGGAATGATTAGCACAGTGAAATTTAAGCCATTAACGATAACAAGTTTAGAGCTTGCTGCAGTGCAGAGGCACCCGGGGTATGTCTGTGCCTATTTCAATCATTTCTTATAATTAAACATTATGTCCTCTTTTTTCCTTCCCTTCACTAAGACCCATCCAAAATTCCTGTTAAGGTGGCTCTGTCTAGATCAACAACTTAACCACAACTGGCGGTGGAAGCAGTTGGAGCTGAAATGCTGCAGCTGTGGATAAACAGTAGAAGACATCTCTCTGTGTCAGAGCCTGGAGTCCCAGGGAGTCTGGGAAGCAGGGGAGAAGCCCAGAATGTTCTGTTGGTACTGGATGTTGAAGGGAAGTGTCTTCCTTTTGTCTAGAGAGTGGTTTAAGCTATACCCTTTTCAGGGCTCCAGAATGAAGATGTCTTGCAGGGTCAGATCATCCCAAACCTTTCTGGGATATTCTTACCTTAAGAAACATATAATCTGAATTCAGTCCACCCTGTGCAAAATCATTAATGAAGTCCACTGCAATGATCAGAGGCCATGGTGGAGTTTGTAAAACATTGCAGAAATAATTTACAACTTGTGACCACTCTTATGGATGGAGAAACCTGTAGGAACTGTGCTTGTTTGTGTTTTTGCTGCTTTAGGAAGCTCTTGATCCTCTGTACTGAACAAAACCAAAAGTAACCTTGGTTGTCATAGATGGGTTATGACTGTGATATACCATGGCTATTTTGTTTTATATGTAGAGCAGTAGATTTATCCAGGCTTTATTTATCTGTGTTGAAATATTGCACCTTCCTATAGTCGCAAGCCATTATTTAGATTAAAGTCCTTTCATATATTAGTCCTCTTCTACTTCACTGGGCATACAAATGTGCTTTGTGTTAAGTGTAGCCATTTGAAGAAATGGTCTTGTAATTATGGGCTGCAATGGAGCATAGTACGTAGATCCCTGAGCTGGTACCAACCTGAGGCACTCAGTCCCCTGGGTTTGCTGGCAGAGCTTACTGTCTCACGCACACCATCATAGGAGGAACCTCTGCTGATTCTGCACAGGAGCTGTTGTGCACAATGTCAGGGAACCTCTCTGCTCACACTTAGAGGGGATAGTGAAAAGGGAATCAGAAAAGCTTTTTGTTTTTTCCAAGTTAATAGTTCTGTTATATTCTAACTTCCTCCCAGGTTATGGGCTACCAGTGCTTATTCTTTGCCACTTTTAGAAGTTAAGATTACAAAAAGCGGGACTGTATGCAGTGCATACGGTTAAATATTTACCCTTGCAGTTTGAATGGCATGTGAGGCAGTTTGTTCTGTATTGAGTGAAGCCTTGGTACAAGGAAGACGCTGTAGGTGATTGTGTACACCAGGAAACAGTTGCTAATCTTGTTCTGAGGTGGTTTGTCATGAACTTGAGGTTTTTGAATCAGGATTTCTCAAGAAACCAACTTGATTTCCTTACTTATAGTAGCTGCCCCCCATTCTAAAACTTTAATAATAACAGATGCTTGAATCATTAGGGATTGGAAGGGACCTCGAAAGATATCTAGTCCAATCCCCCTGCCATGGGCAGGGACATCCCACCCTAGATAAGGCTGGCCAGAGCCTCATCCAGCCGGGGCTTAAACACCTCCAGGGATGGGGCCTCAACCACCTCCCTGGGCAACCCATTGCAGGCTCTCACCATTCTCACAGTGAAGAACTTCCTCCTCACATCCAGTCTAAATCTACCCAGCTCCAGCTTTGCTCC
>JAOXOE010000632.1:17013629-17030482 GCA_028565055.1 Phoeniculus purpureus | reverse complement strand
TCTGGGGAGTAGATCTCCCCAGATCCCATCTGACATGAAATTTAAGTTCTGGGCTTAAAAGATGGGAAAAAGCCTGCTTAACTGTGAATTGTACAATGCATAAAGGCACTGCAGGAGTTTTGCCATGAAGTTAAATATGTAGACTTGCTGTATTTTTAAGCGCATTGTGCCCAGTAATCAAGTATCTGTTGTAGAATTTAAAAAAAAAAATCCTAGTTATGCTGAGTACCTGCTTTATGTTAGTTTTTAGTAGTCCAGTGGCAATAATCTCTTGTACTTAGAGCAGTATTATAACTTGTGGAACTACTGTTTCAGGAAAATAAAGAGTATTTTGAAATGACATTGGTTTCACCACTTCTAAAGTGGTGGTATGCATGTAGTTATAAACACAATGTTTCCAGGTCTTTCTCCGCAGAACACCATGAGAGCAAGCCAACACATCTCGTTTGCACTTGCTGAATTTCATCAGACAGGCTTTCTCTGAAAGGGCCAGACGTAACAAATATTTTCAGAGCATTCAAAATTTTCTAGCCATACTATATTTGTTAGTGGTCTTTCCATAGTTACGCAGGGAGCAGCTAATTTTGCTATCTCAGAATGCAGAGCAGATAAGAATCGGGCAGCTAATATGTGAGTATTTGAATAGTTGTGGGAACTGTGTGCTTAAATAATTTATGTCCATCAATTTGCATATTTGCAGAGTGCTAATGTTCTTGTGAATATAGCTCTAAGGGAGAAAATTAATGGCAAGGAATTACACTGGCACAGACTCTGCAGTCTGTACAGGATGTCCTGAGTAAGGGGCAGGTTGCTAGAATGGGAAAGTAGAAGGGAAGAAACTGCCTAGGAGTGAGTGATGAAATGAAACTTTTCAATTAAATTGCTTCAAGAAAAAACCTCTTACCTATTTTTTAGATTTCTGAAATTCTCAAGCATTCAGTTTTCTGGTTTCATTTTTACTCCTTCATTCTTTCTCCTACTCTCCCCCTCAAATGAATAGAACAGTAAAGCTACTTCAAAATCATGAGACATCTTATCTCTGTCCTCCTAGCACTGTCCCAAAGAATTGCTGGAATTAAATGTAGTTTCAGATCATGAGCACATTTTGCTGATACATAGTAAAATTGGCTCAGATTATTTCTCAGGACTTTGAACAGAATTAAGGTTGTTTGAAAAATAGAGCTTATCTGTGTATTTAACAGTACTTTGTTGTTTCTGAAAAATAAGGTCTCTGCTTAGCATTTCCAAGCCGTTTAACATTTTTTATGAGGATAGTAATTTCTGTAAGGGTTTCGTGTGTGAAATAACTGAAACATTCTTGTTGGCATGGAGGGCTGAAGGACTAATCGTGGTTCACATTCATTTAGCAAAAACTTTTGTGAGCAGAGATTTCCCTTTTTAAAGGCAGCAGTACTTTGTTAGATCTCTGTTTGTGTGAGTTGTGCTTTTCCTAAGAAATGAAATGATAAAACTGAGTTTGCAGCCAGGTCAAAATAGCTCTGCCCATCCGCTTATCATAAATGTGAGGGGAAAGGACAAGACACTAGTATTCCTTCTCTGCAAAGGGCCTAGGATCAGTGGCAGAGGATGAGTTAAGGTTATGGAAGTAGTTACACCACCTCAGTAGAGCAATATGTAAAGTGCAACTGGTGATGATCCAGAAAGGGCAGGTAGGTTAAAAGGCAGACTTGTGGATGAAGATGCCTTCACACAGTAGCCACACTTAAAACCGCCAGTGGTTTTCCACATAAAATAATTTCTTGCTGTGATACTGCTGACGTAAAGCCACCAATATAGATTCTGCACAGGCAGGTGTTTGTGAATGTCCAAATCGGTCTGTAAATGTCTGTGGACCCACTGGAAGCAACACAGACTGGGAAAGCAAATATGCCATTTCCACCCAGTGGAGAGAGCACTGGGGAGGGTGGAGAAGCAGGGGAACATGATGTCCATGTATGCTCTACCAAATTGCAGAATTCCTGCAAATTCCAGTTCATGTTCACTAAAACATTGAATCTCTCTTTAACGAATTGCTGTAGTGTCAACCTAAATTTACAAATACTCTTTCCTTTTTTTCCATCTGAAGAATCTTATATAGTGACTGTATACATCTTTTCAGATTAAATACATAATAAAGGCCACTGATGTTTTTATTTTTCAGGCTGACATCTAATTTTGCATCTATAAAGATAAGAAATGTCAGACCTCTTTCTGCACTCTCTGGTTGTGAATGGTATCATTCATGTGCTTTTTCTACATGTGAATAGAAGCATAAAATGCTGGGCAGAATTTCTCACCCAAAGTATGTTATAAATTTAGGACCTTTGAAAGGACCAATGCAGTATGAGATAGTTTTGAAATCGTTCCATTAACAAAAACAAAGGTTGGGCCTTTAGTGTCTCAGGAACTTTAATCGCAATCAGCTGATTGCACCCAGTTTGTTTTTGCACACACGCAGACATGTGACTGTAAAAATGTGCTTACTGCTTTTTTTCCATCACAAGCACAGTCTAGTCTTTGAAGCTGTTGTTTTAAAAGCAAGAAAGACATATTTAACTCTGTCCCAAATATGAACCAGAAGGAAGATACATGTAATGCCAATCTGCCATGCTTCCTTTTCAGTTGCTCTGAACATTATGCCTGAGGGTTGATGTGATCTAGGCTGTTTGACCTGCAAAGTGAGATAATCTCTTCATGGGGTGTCTCACCTGTGAATGAGCAGCCTCCAAGAGAAGCTGTATGTATGCAACATCTCATTTAAAAGGCATCTTATTTTGCTGAAGTCTTGCTGGTGATTACATTTGAGTGGGTAAGGGCATATGAGCTTCCCAGGCCCCCAGCTACGCAGACTTTATTGGCACTAACCAGGCAATTACTTTACATTTCACCCCAGCCATGTTGAAACAAAGCCAGTCCTTGAAAATATTTGCAAATTACATCATTCTGGTGCATATTTTCCCTCTACTCACTTGCAAACCTGATTCACTTTCTCCTTACACAGCCTCTTCTTCCCTCTCAACTTCCCTGTGCATCTGCATATCTTTCCTTCCCCCTATGTCTAAAGGTACCACTACCCTTCAGGGCTCGCATTGGGAATATATATTTTTTTCTTCATTACATTTAAAAGCTACTGCTTTAGCAAAAACAGCTTTTGAGCTGTTGGAACATGAGAACAGCTGTAGCAGTGAGATGAGAAATGGTCCTAATATAGAGAGATTTTGGGGGCTGCGTCGCTGAGTTGGAAATGCCATCCATAGAATATCCCCCTAGTGCTAAAACCCATCGAAATAGATTGGAATGACTTCTTGGATTCTTTATTATTTTTAATGACTTGTTGTGTTATATCCAAAGGAAGTTAGAGAACGCTGTTCACTCCTGAATGTAGCCACAAATGCTTTTCTGTGCATTTGGTCCAGCTCTGTGTGCAGAAGAGGAGATGGAAAGACAGAGCAGTTTTGTACTAGCAAGGAGAGTTGTTTTAACTGCTCTGTCTCCCCAGTAAATAATCTTTTCTTTCCTTCCCCAGCTCGGGGTTTGGATCACATTGCTGAGAACATTCTATCATACCTGGATGCCAAATCGTTGTGTGCTGCTGAGCTGGTGTGCAAGGAGTGGTACCGGGTGACTTCAGATGGAATGCTGTGGAAGAAGCTCATCGAGAGAATGGTCAGGACAGACTCCCTGTGGAGGGGGTTGTCGGAGAGGAGAGGATGGTGAGGAAACTGCATCTTCACCTTTTTCCCCCCATTCATGATACTAGGTGCTGTGTGTCTCAAACGATTTCGGAAGACGGTTATTTAGCGACCTGAAACATCATGTTGGTTCCAGACCTGATAGTTGCTCAAATCAAAATTTGGGGTTTGGGACTTGGGGCATCATTTGGCTATGCAGGCAGTGATGGAGCTTTTTTTTCACCTTCCTCATCTGGTCATGCTCTTCTCACAATGTGACAAGTGAGATATACAGACTGAGATTTTTACACCCAGCTGTCATTCGGTTCAAATTAAGAAGCTGTGTACACCCCAGGGGAACACTAAACTAGTCAGCAGTTCAGAGCAGAAGAGCTTTTTCAGGGGTGGCAGTGGGGCAGCATGTGCTGTGAATTAGTTGTTGCCTGATAGGTCTGTTTGTTTTCCTCAGCAGATTTTCACTATTAGATATCTGTTTAATTTTCAAACTGGAAGCTGAGGGTAGGTACCGCGGAGAATAGGGGACTTTAGAAATGCAGATAGATTAGTTAATAATCATCTGGAATAGCCTTACTACAATGTTGGTCTCACTCAAGTTTGAAGCTGCTCTGTTAACATTTCATTAGAACTTTCCCTCTCAGGGGTACATCCTTTAATACATAATTTTCTTTTCCAAGGATGTCCCTAGGATGTTGGCAGAAAGTAAGCTGGGTATGAATATTTCATAAACAAGATAAAAGTGACAGCTCAGGCATTTTGGTTGCTATTAAAAAGAAAAAGATACAGAGTCGCAAACACAGAGTCCTGTTTTATAGTTAATTTTGTTAGACTGTTTGTCTCAGGAAGTAAAAGTGAGTAAATCAGGGTTATGAAACATCCTTTTCAAATAAATACTATTTTGATCTGCTTCCAATAGTATAATGTTTATAAGGAGTGTAAGACAAACACAAGCATAGCAGTGCTAACTTTTGTGTTCCTTTTAGTGCCTTGTTCTCTCCAAAACTTCTGTTTTCACTGTATATTGTGAGGTCACATTAAGTCTGAAGAGCACATTCAGGGCTTGTTTAGTCCTTCATGTTTCTCAAATGAAACATGTTTTTCTTAAGTCATTTCAGATTTTTGTCTATCTTGTTCTTGAAAACCTTCACTGAGGTAGGTTTCCCAGGCCTTACCAAGTAATTCCACTGTTTCAGCGACTTCACTGTTAGAAAGATTTTCCTAAAATCTAGGCTACTTCTAGCTACAGTTCAGCATGCTGTATTTAGCCCACACAGACACAGAGGACAGTTTCTTACTCTTTTTTTGTAGTAATCTTTTCCATGTTGGAAGATGATGCTTTGGATGCTCTAGCCAAACATAGTCCTGTTGTCCTCTTGTCCTTTTTGGTTTTTTTTGTTAAGACCTTCCTCAATTACTCCATTCTTTGAGGATAGTGTGATCAGCTGGGTGTCTGACTTCTGCTGAGGCATTACCAGAATTTGGTGGTGTGGGAAACATTGTTTTGCATGCTGTGTGGATGACACTCCATTTTATACTTTCCAGTAGAACATATCCTTTATTTTTAACAGTGATAACAATAAAATTAATTATTCTTTATGTGGAAGTTCTACTTAGCCATTATTCCTCATCTCACATGCTTATGTTACTCAGTGATCAGCTTGACACTTGTCCTTACCGAATTAGATTAATTGAATTAGATTCTACTTATTCTTTGATATTTCTTCATTTTGTCACAAGCATTGTGAGTTTGATCTTATCCTTGAAAGCGCTTGTATCTTTCTCCCAGCTTTAGTATAATTGTCCAGGTAATAAATGCACTCCACTTTTCTACTTGTCATTAATGAAAACTACTTAATAATGACACATCTAGGACAGACTCCATGCGACATCCTGTTTACAGTGCGCCATTGAGAAACTGCTTTCCAGCCAATCCTGCATTGGACTGCACGTCCAATTTTGAGCTCTTGCAATATAATGTTTTTCTGGCTTAAGTCATGAGAATAGCCCATCGGAAGAAATTAGGACAGTTTGATGTTCTGTGTTCTGGATTGATCGGTGTAGCCTGTTGTCACCTTGTTACTTTCTAGGTGCTCATCTGCTTGTGTGCTGACCTGTCAAAGATGAACTGGACAGTCCAGCATTTCCTTAGTGGACGTTCTTCCTTATTTGTAAATGCAAGAACTTCATTTGCCTTTTTCCTGTTTTGTGGAACTTTACCTATTCTCTACATCTTATCAGAGATCATAGCTATTGGTTCTCAAGTTACTTCTTCCAGATTTCAGAAATAACATTAACACTGATTACTAGTGGCACAGGTGTGACATTTCTAAAAACACTGTTGCAAAACCCTCATCTCAAAGGCAGTCACACCCTATTAATGCATCTCTTCAGTTTACGCTGTGTCGTGAAGTTGCCTTGGCACAAGAGCGAGTCATGCCCTGTCTTTCAGATTGCCTTCTGATTAGCTCTGGAAGATACAACTCTTGGTATGGTGAGATGGTTCAGAGAGACAAACAAGTATCTCTGAATGCGGGGCTTTATAGGTTGAACCCATGCTAATGTCATGCGTGGCACAAGGAGATGACTGACTGGACAGTTCATAATGATGGACAACTGATGTTGCTTGTGGCTCCTTGCTTTGTAGACAGGCAGCATTTGTAGCTTGTGGTTGACAACAGAAGCACTCAGTTTCTAAGCACAGTATCCTTCACTGACAGCTTGTCTCAGTGAGCAGTAAGGGTTACACAGATTACCAGAAGCCCAAAATCTGACATGGTTTTGTCCATCTGAATTCTTGATTGAATTGGCCAGTCATCAAAACTGGCAAACAGTTTGTCCCTGAGCCACAGCACACGAGCTGCTTGGATGCTATGGAAAGTGCAAGCAAACTTTTCTCTGAACTGTAAAGAACTGACTCTTCGTGCAGCAGGGCAGGGCTCAGAGGTAGCCGTATTGCTAGTACTAGGTCTTATTACCTGTACTAGGTCATCCAGTAGTAAAGGTAGAAACAATAGACTGGTTTTCAAGCAATAGACTTGCATTCAAATTGTTGTAGACCTAGCTCAAGTCTAGAATACCTAGCTCTAGGTATTCTAAGATTTTGTTATTTTGTTTGTTCAGTCCTGTAGTTTGGTACTGCCTTATAACCTAAAAATTGTAGTTATTGTTGTGATTTCTCTAGTTCAAGTGCTTTAGGGTAGCTAGTGTATAATCTCTAATTCAATGACTTTTGAGGTGTATTGCATGGAAAGGACAAGAAAGGAATGTGCAAGGAAGTATTGAACAATTAATTATGCCATAATGGAGCAAGGGAGGGAGGAGTGGGGAGCTGGCCCAGTGCAAACTCTGTGCCTCTGATGCCAGGATTACACTCAGAGGCATTTGTTCCTCTCTCCATTTTGTGAGGCATGTTGCCAGGTAGAACAGCAGTTAGTACGCCCATGGTGGGGTTTACTAGCTTCCACACCGTGTTTGGTGGCTTCTTAACTTCAGGATGAGGAATTAAAGTTTTTTACACAGCAGGTAGTGATTGCTGTTTACAGATTTTTTTGGTAGCAAAAATCTAGCTTGGGATATGAGTATTCCAAATCAGTGTTGAAATGAGGGAAGCAACACAGATGAAGCGTTGCTTAACCAGAATATAGTAGTAGCAGTAAAATGTCCATGTAGCGAAACCAATGCTGTTCCTCCTAATGCAGATAAACCTTAGCATTTAATACATGGTGAAATTGAGGATTCCTTGGTTTCTTCCATTTTCTTTGCATGCTTTATTTTAAAGGTGACTTCTGATACAGGTGTGAGTATGTGTACACAAACCATTCTGCCCATGACAGATAATGTATTTCTCTTTCCTGAGTGACTAGACACAGGTTTTTTTGTTAGTGTTTTAGTGTCAAAATGCAACACTGACAAGTGGCAGAGCAAACAAACAGGGAACCACCCCATCTTACTGAGTAAATTAAGTTTGAATATGAATCTGCCTCTGTGTTTCCCTTCTGTAAAATGCCAGGAGGGCCTTTTTCCAAAATGCTGAAGCATGTTTTCTTTTCAATGGGAATATTCTTCGTCTTCCAGGGGACAATATCTATTTAAAAATAAACCTCCTGATGGAACGGCACCACCCAACTCCTTCTACAGAGCACTTTACCCCAAAATTATACAGGACATAGAGGTAAGAAATAGATTCCAGGTGTGGTGATGTTTGCTTGCGCTTTTTTGTTTTCATCACTCCAATTTATTCATGATGCTGAAATTCTGAGAGTATTCTAATGAAATATTTCATTAAATCTGACGTGTATGTGTTTGTCCAGAGTTTGTAGGTCTGAGATACTTCTGTAAGATCCCAGACTTCACTGCATCTGTTCAGTGAGCTGTTTGCAAATGGAATCTTTGCACCTTGTACTTGAGATGTTATAGCAGCACTGGACCATCTTGAGTTTCTTCTTTCCACAGTACTTTGCTCTCACCCAGTGCAGATGAGACCTAGTAAGATGTTACAGGGAGATACTGGGAACTGAGCCAGAGAGAAAGTGAATTGCTAAGGACTGCAGTCCTAAAACACAGGGAAGCAGGAGGCAGCTGAATGTGGTTCCCTTGCTATTGAGTGTGATCAAAGTGCTGTGTTAAGGTAGTTTCCTACAGGCAACATGGTGCTCAAGCACTGTTCTGACAAGATTGTGCTAGAACTCAACTAAGTCTTTCTCTTCAGTTGTTCAGTTATGGAGTCAAAAGGAGTTAAAGGTTGGAGATAGGAAAAAAGTCACTTCTCCCTCACCATTCCAGATAATGCAGAATAATTTAGCCACATTGTGCTTTACAGTTGATTTTATAACATGTGTTACTTCTTCTGGAAAGCAGTTATATCATTATATGGGCCTCAATAGGAGAGGAAGTATAAAGAAAAGTATCTGCTATCTTCTCAAACAAAAAAAGATAGAGATTATTCCATGCTTTATGTTTTACTTCTTGTATTCTGTCTGTCCTCAAGACAATAGAGTCAAACTGGCGGTGTGGACGGCACAGTTTACAGAGGATCCACTGCCGAAGTGAAACAAGCAAAGGGGTTTATTGTTTACAGTATGATGATCAGAAGATAGTAAGTGGCCTACGAGACAATACTATTAAGGTGAGAATGCTCCAAAAATGGCATACTGATGGCAGTGCCTATACCATAAGTAAATGTTCTAATTTCAGTATCAGCTGCTGTACCACTTGTTAGTAACGCAGCCTTCTTCCCTGTCTTCACTCCTGCACAGTATATATGCCTCTCTTACCTGGCAAGAGCGACTGTTTTCTTACAGACAAACTTTGCCAGCAGAGTTCTGTCCATCATTAATTACAGGCTATGTAATTACCATGTAATGTAATTACATGTAAAGTTATGTAGTTTAGGGCCTAGAGAATAAACCTTATGAGGAAAGACTGAAAAAGCTGGGGCTCTTTAGTTTGAAGAATAGGAGGCTGAGAGACCTCATCACTCTCTACAACTACCTGAAGGGACGTTGTGGAGAGGTTAGTGCTGGTCTCTTCTCACAAGCAATTAGTGATAGAACAAGAAGGAATGGCTTCAAGTTACAACAGGGTAGGTTTAGACTAGATATTAGGAAGAATTTTTTCACAGAAAGGGTGGTCAAGCACTGGAATGGGCTTCCTAGCGAGGTGGTTGAGTCACCATCCCTGGATGTGTTTAAGGATTGTTTGGATGAGGTGTTTAGGGATCTGGTTTAGGGGTAAACTTGTAAGGTAGGGTAGATGGTTGGACTCAATGACCCCAGATGTCTTTTTCAACCAGAATGATTCTGTGATACCATGACTTCTACCCTGAGTGAAACCAGTGTTCATAGTAAAGCCAGTGATACCAAAGATGTTAATGTGTTGCACAAAAGAGCCTACAGAATACGCTTCAGATGTCACTAAGGATGTTCTAACTGCAGTAGGGATGACTTGTAGTAAACAACTAGACAAGTTAAACCAGTAAGTACTAAAAGATTAAAATCCTGCTACTGATCTGTTTGGTCTTGAATGTTTGCTATCTTAGATTTGGGATAAGAATACCTTGGAATGCAAACGAATTCTCACTGGACACACGGGTTCTGTCCTGTGCCTCCAGTATGATGAACGGGTGATCATTACTGGATCTTCAGACTCAACAGTCAGGTAGTGTCTCACAGGTTGGACCTTTATAAGCCTTGCAAGCTGCTTAAATGATGTTTCCTTAAGTGTGTGATGTTCAATCATTTCCCTGTGGTAGTTCAGCATATTGGTTCAGGAGAGTACTTTGTTTATCAGATGTCCATGCGAGTGACTGTCAAGGAGAAATGACAGTCACTAAACAAAGGCCAGTCAAGGTCAAGATGCTTTAGGACAGCCACCTGGCAATTCACCAAGGTTTTGCATGTTTTGACACTCCTTGAGAATGTTATAAATTCTCCCTGAGACTAAATTTTTTAAAGTTAGTTGAAGTTTTTAAAGCAAGATTAAGGGCTTACAAATCCATTGTCACTTAATTTTAACAATTTATGTATGACTAGGTCTCTTGTGACTTTTCATTAAATTTCAACATGTTGTTTCTTTTCATTCAATCTTTCTAAGCGTGCAGCAAAAGGCTGGACACCTCAGGTCAGCACTTATGGTGCATATTGTGCGGATGTGAAGTCTGCTACACACATTACAGGATACCAGAGAGTCTAAAAACTGCAGTGTAAATACAGGCGCAGGCAGATGAGTTAGTGTGTTGCAATATGAACTTGGATGTGAAGGAAGAAGGTTGTCTTCTCCATGTTGTTACATACTCTCTTCGTGTCAAAATTTGAACTGTGACCATACAGTGAAGTTACAGTCAACAGAAAGCTGTGTCATGGCCTTTTCTGAAGCTGTTAGCATGTGCTCCTAAGGCTGCAAGCTCCTTGTGGTTACCAATGTGCTTGCATGTAAACTACGACTGTTCAGCTAATTTCGTTCCTGGTATGTGACAGACTTGTGGGGCTGCTAGATTTTGGTGTCACATCGTTAGCTGAGATGGTGCAGAACTGCCATGTGCTAAATAGAGGGTGATATCTGTAACTATCACTGTCATCTTCCATATCAGGCCAGGCAGCCCAAATTGCAGACTGGCTACTTGCCTAGAACTACTGTTTCCCACTGTATCTATAAATGTGCAGACCCCAGAGACACAGAAGATACATCACTTTTATCCTTGGGTCTCCTCAGGAAGTGTGGCTTCATTCAGCAGACAGTACAGGTGGGCTCTTAATGCTTCTGAGAGCTCAGGGATGTACTTGTCTAAAGAAGTCAGTAGGTCTCCAGCTCCTGTTCAGTTTGGCAATCCAGTCTGCAAACTGCTTGTATGTTAATGACTCAGGTCTTCAGTCTGTGGGTTTTTCTACTTTGTGCTTTGTCATTGGAACATAGTTTTAATTCTTATTTATAGTCCACAAGTTGATACACTTCAGCCTCTTAAGTTAGGAAGTAGGACATTAGATGTCTTTCTCAGATCTTGCTTTTTCTTACTGCTCACCTTATTGGCAGAGAAAAGCTTTAACTTCTGCAATGCCTGATGTTGCAGCCATTTTCTGCTCTCACATAGCCTTTGTGGGAAACAGGAGTGATAGTGCCAAAAGAATCTCTGTATGGAAAGTGAAGTAAGTTTGCCAAGAGAATAGCCCGGAAGAAACATTTTTAAAGCTTCAAATCTTCATTTAAAGTCCTAAAAGTTCTGTATGAAGCTTTTGTCTAACTTTGATCTTAAATGAACTTTCAGCTGAAGCAGTTGTTCCAATGACATTAAATTGACATAAATGCTCTGTCTTAATTTGGATCTTCAGCACATTCCTGGGGTGTAGCTGAGTACCACATGCACTGCAGGGTAAACACAATTCATGGTGTAACTTGTGGCAAGTACTTATATTTGTTTGAAAAACATTATCTTGCCTTATGCTTCTGTTGATAATCCTATGACCCAAGTCAAACATTAAACCTTTCTGAGCTTCTTTCTCCACGGGTCATGATTAAGTATTTATTGACTGGAAATAGTGTGTGGTAGGCTGACATAACCAGTAAGCATCAATCTTTAAAGCCATCAGTCTCATACCTTTCCTTGGTACTAAATTCCCTTAAATAATGGTTTTTTCCTGGTTGAATTTTTTTTTTATGGTGTTTAACTGCCTTGCAAAGGTTGCATGGCTGCTGGACTCTCTCATTGTATGCAAGATCAACAGGTTTATAAAATACATCTTTTAAATTGTTTAATAGGTGTAGATGTAACTCGTGGTATTTGCTTCTCTGTTTTTGCTAGAGAGTTGATTGCCTCTTCCTGCCCTTATGTGCAGAAAACCTACTGTCCATTTTTGTAACTCTTCTCTCTGGTTTGAAATTTGAAACTGCAGGGTGTGGGATGTCAATGCAGGTGAGATGCTGAATACGCTGATCCACCACTGCGAAGCAGTACTGCACCTCCGCTTCAATAATGGCATGATGGTGACATGTTCCAAAGATCGTTCCATTGCTGTGTGGGACATGGCTTCACCAACAGACATCACTCTGAGGAGGGTGTTAGTAGGGCACAGAGCTGCGGTCAATGTAGTGGACTTTGATGACAAGTACATTGTGTCAGCATCAGGTGACAGAACTATAAAGGTGAGGTGTTTCAGATGCTTTTTGCTTGCCACACTGTCATATTTAATAACCAAGAACAGTGACCAGACAGGGAAGATGGTCCTTGGCAGTTATTACACAGATCTTTCTTTAGAAGTAGTGTTCTTCCTCCTGCTTGTTTCCACTCATCCCTTCTCTGTTGAACTTGCACGACTTCTTTACAAAGATGTAGGTAGGGATGCAGTTGAAAAAGGACATCTCTTCCTGTGTTCTTTTTTGACTTGACCACTTCCATAGTCTCTCTCATTTGTGTCAGTCATTTGCACAGTTGTGAGAGGACAGCATGAATGCAAAAGTGAAGGTGAATGTATAGGAGTCACTTAAGTGTCACTGCCGTGATCCCAGTGTGCAGCATTAAAACTAAGGAAAATTGAGATTATGTGTAGGCTAAATGATAAGCCAAGAGTACTAAAGCCTGATTTTGGAATGTAATTCTTGTACAGAGTGGCAAAAATTTTTTATGTACTGTGACCCAAGCTAACAATTGCAGATTCTAGTCACAGGTCATCAGAGGGGTAATTTTCCCAGTCTTAATGATAGCATCTTCAACTACGAGCATTCTGGACACACCTATATATCATACAGATACGAGCTTTTGTTAGTATCGTCTTAATAATTTTGTCTCTGTGTGGTTCCCTCCCCTGCTTCCTGTCACAGGTATGGAACACTAGTACCTGCGAATTTGTGCGCACCTTAAATGGCCACAAACGAGGCATTGCATGTCTGCAGTACAGAGACAGGCTAGTAGTGAGCGGCTCTTCAGATAATACTATCAGGTGAGAAACACACTTCCCGTTGCAGAGTTCTGTGCAAGCACGTTGTCTCTGTTTCCCTGGGATGTGCAGAGGTTAGGCCACTGAAGTGCTCTGTACCCTTGTCGTCTTTGAAATATGCTTTCGTTGGTACAGAACATTGGGAACTACCGGAAGGAGATATTAGAAGCCTGTTTTACTGTATTGTCTTTCATCCTCTGTATCTCAAGAGTCCCATACTAATCAACAAGTTGCATTGCTCTGACAATTCTGGTGTATGAAAGGACTGGCAAGTACCATTTTCTGTGATGTCCTCTTGTGATATTTTAATTGGGCTATGTGTCTCGTTAAAGGGGTCAGATTTGCAGTAAGAGGCATTTAATCCTCTGCAGAAATCCTCCTGGGCTCTCGCCAAACTCTTCTTATGGTACTTGGCACCTGGTTAAGTTTGGAACAGCTGGTTTAGATCATGAAGTTCACTTTGCTGCCTTTTGCACTTCTCCAGCTGCCCTTGTTGCAATCTGAGATTTAACTCTTTCTGGTATCATAAGCCAGGTTTTCTCTCTACATCCTGCAGCTGCTGAAAGAGGGAGGAGAGATGTTTGTGGTATGCAGAGCAAGCTTCAATAGCTGACTCTGTCCTGCAAACAGGAGTACAAGCAACCTCCCTTTTGTCATTGTCACTGCTTTAAATAATTGTTGGCCTTCTGAAAGCTGAACAATGACACTTTTCATGTCAGTAGTAATTTCTCTTTGGTGAGAATGATTCATGCTGCTGTTTGCCTGACAACTGTACTTGAAACACGCTGCCTCTCCCTGCCTTGTGTTCTGTAGGAAAATGGTAGTCCTTTGGTTGGCATCACGAGGTCATTGTGCCAGTTTTTAGAACATAGTACAGGGCTATCTGAGAGCATGACTGACCAAGAGAGCTGAAACTTCTGTCTCTTAATCAAGGGGAAAAGTATTACAGGCATCGTGTAAGAGTAGCACCACTTATATGTGAGAGTGAGAACATACTTCCAATAAAAAAAAAAAATAACCCTTTGCAATTATACAATGAAACTTGGTCTCAGAGCTAGACATAGTTAAATATTACAGCACTTAGTGAAGGATCTAAAATACAACTTGCAATGCTAATAAAAATAAATGTCAAGATAGTGATAACGCTAAAGAGGGAATACAGTTACTTTTATGTTTGCATTGGACAAAATCCCTAGTTGACAGATAAATTGTGCTATAATTTCAGGAATGTTGGCAGTGAATCTCAATGGAAGGCAAGTTTGACAGCTGTGTGAGCAACACACAAGACCTACCTGGTCACATCATTTTCTCTTAGACATTAGCAGAGGGCACAAATCAGTAGAAGGCTGATTAAGAAAGGATGGCTTGGCGCTTTGTTTGATTTTAATTCACTGTAAAATGCCAGATGTTTGCCTTCAGCAGAGACTGCCTCCTTATACAGAATTTGAAGTTTTCAGCTGCACGAAAGCTTTTTTCCTAAAGTTGTCTCTGTGGTTTCTAGTTTTGCAACTGCAAATGTAAAGACATGAGAAGTACCTGAGAAATCAGTATTTTTCATCTGTAGGAAGGCTGCATGTGCAAAAATCATTTAGGGTTTGATTCAGGTCAGAAATTTCAGAAGTAGAAGAGGATAGAGCTACACAGGCATTGCTATCATTCTGCTGATTTCCATCAGGTAGAAACTTTAATGCTATCACTTCAGTATCTTAAAGTTCTTAATTGCTACAGACTAGCATGGTACAGGAAGAAAAAAAGTGAAAAAGAAAAAAAAAAGGGAGGAAGAAATGAGAATCCTCTTTTTAAATTATTTGCATGTGAGTGTTCAACCTCCAGGGTGTGCACACACGGGGATCTGATGCTGGGCTGTTTAGACAATAGTACTCTGTCCAGGAAATGGGCATTCAGGCTCACTGGCCTTCTGTACATCATCCAGTTCTGCCAGGACTTCAAGTGAATTAAAAGCAGACCTCACTCTACTTCCAGAGGTATCCCCACAGCTGTAAGAAGCAAGAATTATAGTGGGTTTGGCTGCATATACTCTACAGTGAATTTTTGTAGTTCTCAAGCTTTCAGAGTAGTTCTCTTGCTCTTTAGTCTTTTGACTATTTAAAGAATTAGAAGTTTCAGAAGGTTATCAAATCTGGAAGGTATCACTGGCACTAGTTTTGCTAGGAGATTCTACTGTTTCATAAGGTGAGCACCAACCGTGCCTGCCTCACCTCCACAGTTACCACTGAGCAATAGATATAAGCCCCTACTGGAAGACAGCCAGTCTAATAAGGATATAGAGGACAGGGAACCCATATCAGAGGTCCTAGCAAGGTTGCATAAATCCGGGAGGTCTTCAGGTAATATGACCACCTCCTCCACAAAGAAGAGAAGGGTCCTAGTTATTGGAGACTTGCTTCTGAAAGGGACTGAGGGCCCAATATGCAGAGCTGACCCTCATCACAGGGAAGTCTGCAGTCTACCTGGAGCCTGAATCAGGGATATCGCTAGGATGTTCCCTAACCTGGCAAGATCAGCTGACTATTTCCCACTGCTGATCTTCCAGACAGGTGGGGAGGGAGCTGTATTCTGAAGCCTGAGGGTAATGAAGAAAGACTACAGGCCTTGGGATGTTTGGTAAAAGAGTCTGGGACACAAATTGTATTTTCTTTATTACTTCCATTTTGGGATGAGGACACAGGCTGGAATAGAAGGACTCAGTCCGTTTAATGCCTGGCTACAAGACTGGTGTTACACTTAGGGCTTTGGGTTCTTTGGCAATGATTGGTTCCATAAGGCAACAGATCTGACGGGTCCATGTGGGAGTGGTTTTTCTCAGAGGGGAAAAGGGGTTCCGGGGAAGAAATTGACAGGGCTCATTCAGAAGGCTTTAAACCTTTAAACTAGATTCAAAGGGGAGGGTGGGATAGTTGGTGGGTGCACACCAGTGGGGCAGAGCTCTGGTCTTAATGAAAACCAAGCGGCCTCTCGCTGTCCTAGGGTGAAATCAAGAGTGCTGAGCTCACTCCCTGAAATGCCTGTACACCAATGCACGCAGAATAAGCAGGAGAAGTTAGAAATCTGTGTCCAGACAGGTCATTATGATCTGGTGGCAATTATAGAAACCTGGTGGGACAGCTCACATGACTGGAACGTGGTCATGGACAGCTATGTCCTTTTCAGGAGGGACAGGTCAGCAAGGCGGGGTGGTGGAATTGCTCTCTATGTGAGAGAGCAACTGGAATGTGTTGAGTTCTGTCCAGGGGCGGGTGAAAAAGGGGGAGTTGAGAGTTTGTGGGTGCGGACCAAGGGGCAGGCTTGCATGGGTGACACTGTTGTGTGTGTCTATTGCAGGGCACCAGATCAGAATGAGGAGGTTGATGAGGTTTTCTACAGGCAGCTGACAGCAGCCTCGCAGCTACAGTCCCTGGTTCTCATGGGGGATTTTAACTACCCTGATATTTGCTGGAAGGCCTTCTCAGCCAGACATCCACAGTCCAGGAGGTTCCTCCAGTGCATTGCTGACAATTTCCTGATGCAAATTGTGGAGGAGCCCACTAGGAGAGGAGCACTGCTGGATCTTGTACTCATCAACAAGGAGGGTCTGGTTGAGGAGTGAAGGTTGAGGGCAGCCTCGGTTGCAGTGACCATGGGATGGTGGAGTTCAGGGTCTCGTGTGGTAGGAACAGAATAGCTAGCAGAATCACAACCCTGGACTTCAGGAGGGCCAACTTTGGCCTTTTCAAGCAAT
>JAOXOE010000632.1:16992436-17011051 GCA_028565055.1 Phoeniculus purpureus | reverse complement strand
CTCCAACTAGATTCTGTCCCACTGACCACTACTCTCTGGCTTCTATCCTGCAGTCAGTTCATGATCCACCTCACTACTCAATCATCTAGACCACACTGCCTCAGTTTGGCTGTGAGGATGCTATGTGAGACTGTGTCAAATGCCTTACTGAATTCAAGATAGACCACATCCACTGCTCTGCCATCATCTGTCCACCTGGTTGTGCCCTCATAAAAGGCTATCAGATTGGTCAAGGATGACTTTCCCTTGGTGAAGCCATGCTGACTGTCCCTAATGACTCTCCTGTCCTTGATGTGCCTGGAGACAGCCTCTAAGACAAATTGTTCCATCACCTTTCCTGGGATGGAGGTGAGGCTGACCGGTCTATAGTTACCTGGTCCTCCTTCTTACCCTTTTTGAAGATTGGGGTGACATTTGCTATCCTCCAGTCCTTAGGCACCTCTCCCGATCCCCATGGCTTAGAAAAGATGGTGGAGCGTGGCTTAGCAATGACTTCTGCTGTCTCCCTTGATATGTGCAGGTGCATCCCATCAGGGCCCATGGATTTATGTACATTGGATTTTATGGATTTATTGTCTAAATGTTTGAGAAACCTATGTTTTCAGTATTCTATTATTTTAGGACATGGGGTTTTTTCCTGGTCCAAAGCCTCTTGCAACATGTGAGCACTAAAGAAAAGTAAGCATTAATGGAAGAGGTAGGGTTCATCTGTGTTTCTGCTCCCTTGTGGTTGAGGACGAGGCCACTGCTTATTCTTGCTGCAGAGTAAGCACCAAGAAAAAACAGGCAACACAAAAGGGAAGGCCTAGTGGATTTGCTCTATGATATCCAGGACCTTACCATTAAATCCTGTTAATTACAGTCTAAACTGTTGCCAAATTGTCGTGCCATTTCCACCCAGCCTCAGAGCAGAATGCAACCTGACTATAAAGAGTGCCCTTTCTAGTTCATGTATTTAGAACTGCTTAGGAGGAACTACTGCCTTGTCACTAGACTTTACAACAGGTTCCTTAGTGTCCTCCAATATTAGGTTCTTTCTTCTTTCGCAGTGGCAGTGGTGCCAAGTCTTGAAAGGAAAGTTCTTACTTCTCCCAGTGTAACCTGCTGCACGTGGGAATGCTGTGATTTCAGGAAAGATTTTCAGCATAGCACAAGGAAGGCTGTGCCCTGTCAGCCTCACCAGACTGAACCATGTGGTGGAGTGAGCTTGGTTTGTTCTGCAGAATGCATATCTAATATTGGGGTTTAAGGATTCACAGAGTAACTGTAACATAAACTTCCTCTGAGCCAAGTACTTAAATATGGCAAATCTTTTTCACTGAAAAAGGACTTAATTTCCACTCTGTGATGGTAGTACACAGTGTGTCACGTGGGGTTTACTGAGAAATGAACATAATACTAGAATCTAAGCCTGAGTTCATCTTCCCTGCTCCATCCCAGGTGCCATTAAGTTTGCAAAGTGTCATGATGTGTCTCCCACTTGCATTTAGGAGCATTCTGGAAGAGTCTTTCGACTTCAGTTTGATGAGTTCCAGATCGTCAGCAGCTCACATGATGACACCATCCTCATCTGGGATTTTCTGAATGACCCAGCTGCCCAAGCAGAATCCACTCGTTCCCCATCCAGAACGTACACCTACATCTCAAGATAAATAACACTACACTGTACCTCACTCTCGCACAGGTAAAAAGAAAAAATTTGAAATTAAAATGAATCTCAGAGGTGACACTGGATGTAGTATGAACATGCTGCTTGAATAACTAGCTGGGTCTATCAGTACTTCTTATCTTGGTTGTACAGTAGTTACAGTGTCCTATAAAAGGACAGGAAAGGACTCAGTACCTTAAAATTAGGAATTTTATTTTAGGATTTGTGGCATGTGGCACCTGTGAGTTCCCCCTCTCTGTCCATCATCATCAATGATTAAATCAGTTATCGCTACTGTCCAGAAGGAAGAAAGGTTTGTGCAGAGTGAGTAGAGCAGCTGCTGCCTAACAAGAGGGTACAGATGGCCTGACCCTGGGCAGTTGCCACCAGGCAAGAGGGTTTTGCCAAGAAGGCTCAGTTTTGTTTTCTCTCTCTGAAGCAGTGACTGTTCTTCTCACTCTGCAGCAAGCTGCTCCAAGAGAATGGTTTGGCTGTGGGAGGAGATACTAAGTATCTGGGCACAAGCCCAGACTAACTTAATCAAGATGTATAAAAGTGCAAAATAACTTACTGATAGGGCCTAGCCCTTGTTCTCTCTAGCATAGCACAGGTGTTAAATTGTTCATATCAAGGCCTGACTGGTTTGCTCATCACCTTAACCTGTTGTCTTGGCTAGCACTGTGTGGAGAGAACATAAGTTTCATATGTTTAGGTCAGTTGTAGAATGGATTTCACGTACACGAGTGGAGTGGGATAGCATGATTGCCCACTTTCGTGGGCACATGCACAATTACTGTTAATAGCTTAAGAGAAATTGCAAAAGAGCTGACAGGCTTCTGCAAGGTGTCCACAGTGACATTTTCTCATGAAAATACTCTGTCACGGAGCACATCTTGTCTATTTGATTGGTGGTGTTCTAGAGCTGTCCGATCAGCCATTGTGATTTTTTTCAACATTGTGGTCAATCAGATGTTCTTTTAAATCATTAAAAGGTTTAGTATGAATGGGGTTTGTTTGTTTTGTTCTGTTTTTTTGTTCCCAGGACTCATTTAAGCTGCAGTATTTAAATTATCTGCCAATGCCAGGACAAAAGAACTATCCACGTAACCAATACTTGCTGAAGAGAGAGGCTCTCAGACTTGTTTCTGGAACAAAGTTGGCATGCGGTTGATCTCTAACAGGGTCTACTCAGCGCGGCTGACTGCTAAAGTGCTGCTATATCAGAAGATGACTTTTATCTTTCATGAACAGTTAACATTTTTAAACCTTCCCATCCCTTTCCTCCTTCGTCCTTCTCTTCCTGTTCACTCCTCTTCCCTTTAGCCTGTTTGGTTCCCCTCCAAACCCAGTCACAGATGTCCTATGAATATATTTAAGATGTTGCCAGAATGTGTTGCTTTGCTGTTAAGCAGACGACTTATAGCCACAGTGCATCCTGCTGAGAGAGTCACTTCAGGGTGGATGGGAGGGTGGGTGAGGAGGAGGCTACTACTTTCAGACTGAAATCAATATCCATTGCTAGGCCTCTGAAAAAGCATTCAGCTCTGAATAATAACAGAAACACTTAACAACAGCTAGACCAGCATCCTCCCCACTCCCACTACTTCCCTGTGGCTTTTGGCTGTTCTGAATGCAGACCTATGTTTTGTGGAGAGAGGACCCTTGAAATTTGACTGTTATGAGCCAAATCCATCTCTTTCCTCTCTCGCCTGCTGTGCTAACCCTTTGGAAGCTGGATGTGTGTTGTAGTGTCCCTTAACATCAGCTTGGCTGGAAAATGCTAGTCAGTGAAAATATAAGCTCTCCTCTGCCAAAGTCCCAAACATGATGGACTGGGACTGAGATCCCATCCACTCTTGCTCTGGGTGAAACATTGGCCCCGGGCAGTATTTTACCTGCAAAGGGATTGTGTGTACCATCTTCCTTCTGTAGTTCTCCCTGAAGATGGTGTGGTGATGGCTTACAAATAATTCTGTAAATTTGAGCTCCTTTGTTTCCATTCCTTCTCAGAGACCTTATAGCTGGATACTGGAAGAGGGAGCTGCTAAAATCCTTCTGGAAGGTCTCAAGATCGAGCCACTCTAAAGTGGAGACATTGCACAAATGCTTTGACCATGACAGTAAGACTTTGCTCATATCAATGTGAAACTGCACAGTCCCCTAGTAATTGCCAGATGAGTAAAATGAGTATGGCCATGACTACAGTCAGTCCAGTTAGCAGTGGCTCCAGGCCAGTTTCTGCAGTATTTCTGGGGCTGCCCCTGCTAGAAAGCCGTCAGAGAGAGCCTTTGGTGTGCTTCTCTAACCTATGTGCATGCTGCATTGCAGTTTAGGGACACAAGTTAATTAGTCCCTTTGCTGATAGCTGAACTGGATCTTTGCTTTCTAGCTGAGGCTTTTTTAAATCGCCATTGTCTAGAAGATAAAGTTAGCCGTAAAGAGGAGGGACATGAGAAACGGTTCTGCATGTCACTGAACTAGGCAGAGGTCTAGGGGGGAGACAGCTCTTTTTAGAGAGTCGGAGGAATTGCAGCCGGACTGCATTTAGATAAGGAACGACTTTGTAAATCACTGCCTGGATGTTCCAGGTTTGGGTTCAGTCTTCAACTGTAGATCTTTAACAACCCCCACTGCCTTAGTGGGGAATTGCTCTACTTCCACAGTAGGAAATGGGCACCCCTTGTCTCTAGGCTAGGGAAGTTTTCGTCATGAACACCCTCTAAACTTGGAACTTGGCAGATGGGCAGTTTTTTAAAGCTATTCTCATCAACTTCATTTTGCTGGGAAAGCAGTTGCATCATTTCTGTTTGCTTGGGATGCACTTTTTCCACCAATAGAATTTGGCAAGGAGCTGGACCAAGAGTCCCCAAAGAGCAGTCCAGAGGGCTTAGGTAATTTTGGTGACAGCTAAGGTAGACAAGAGAGATGGAGTTACAGACAAAGGGAAAGCTGATGCTGCTTGGGGAATACCTAGTGTGGTTCCTGAAGCATGTGGGCAGCGGTGTAGAGCGATAGCTCCCTGTATTTTCTTTGAGCCTAGAGACATCTGTTCTAAAGAGCGTCTCAGAATGTGTGGTGATGTGGTTGTTTTCTGTTGGAACTTTTATTGTAAAAGAGTCAAACAGGTTAACAGCTCAACTCTGCTCAGCTAATACTGGCAGACTTAGTTCTGCAGTCAAAAAACTTCTGAATCACAATGATAAATTCACCCACAGTTGATTTTGGCACTACTCAGGTTAAGAGGGCTGATTTGGATTTCAGATGGCTCTACATATCAGGCAAACTGCAGGCCTACAGCTGCAGTGGCAAGGGAGCAGAGAAAATGGAAGTTTACATCCCAAACTTTGCTGAGTTGATGTTCTGAGTCTTCTTAATGTTACTTGAACACTGTTCCTCAAAGTTCAGTTACTACAAGGTCTGCAACATGGTTGCATATCAACAGTTTACATGATCTTGGCTTCAAATGTAATAGTTATTTTCATCAGTTTGGCCATACTCTTGTCTTTTGTGTTTGTGGAAAACAACAATCTGTTACTTCAGCCTCTGAAGGCTGCAGAACTTCCCAATATGTAATGGCATCATTATGGCCAACACTTGCAAGGATGCATTGTATTTTGCTAGTTGAGAGAATTTGATTGAACCAGAAGACTGGCTGGCCAAACACAGAGACAACACCACTGCAGATTGTCCTTGGTTGTCGCAGGCCTGCTGCTCCATGCTGCTCTTCTGTAACTTGTAAACAATGTTTGGTCTTCAAGTGGTACCATAATTTGAACTCTGCTGTAAAGACCTGTTTAAGGTACAGCTGAAACTCCTTTTCAGCAGATGGGAAGAATGGTGCCTTAACTTCAAGAAGGGACTGTCTGGGTACTGCATTCAGAACCACAGGAAAGCAATGATTCCTACCCAACTCCCCAAGTTGTACAAATTTTCTGATAGCTAAGACAGAAACTGAAGTTAACTGATCTAACTTGAACTTGAAACTGCCACATCCTGACATTTGGTGTTTATTTTGCACCCAGGGAGAAGCAATCTGGTAAGTAGATCTCCCAGTGTCAGAAGAAAGTGGCTTTTTCAAACTTCCCCCACCTTAGGATTTGTATGCATGTGTGAGTGAATGTATGAGAGTGCATGTGAGGGAGAGGTTTCAGCATGAACTGGGTGCATAATCCCTCAGCCAGATTGGAGTCATTGCAGAGTTTGTAATGAACTAGGACATGCCTGCTGAAAGGAGTTGAAAAGGGCTGGAAGTGTCTGTGGGCTTTAAGTGTTGCACATTGCTTTGAAATGAAATACCTCTCCTGCATAGAGATCAGCGCTTCTCCCACAAGTAAGAAGCTTACACTAGCCTTCCCCCTTGGACTATGGGATGAAGAGTACTGGAGGTGTGGGACACTCAGAGCAGGACAATCCGTTATGGCCACACCATCTCCTGCTTGTGACTCCTTTGCAATAGGGCACAGTTTTACTGCATATGTTTCTCATCCTTAGAGGAATACAGCTTGCTTTAAAATATACAAGTACTAAATGGCACAAAGGCATTTGCAGCGAGAAAGCTTTTGTGGCTGTCTGCTCTGGACCAGATCCCTCTGCTCACTGTTAATGTTCAGGGACAGACACATCAGCTATTGTAACAGAAGGATTCGGGTGACAAGTTGAGATCATCGGAAACATTGGAATGCTTTACACTCATTTCTAAACTGGAAGATGATTTGGAACACCATGCTCTACGTACCTGCCTCCTGCTCCAAAGGATCCTTTTTACTTTTTCTTACTTTTTTTTTTGAACACTGGAAAAGCTGGCGATGTGCATTTCTCTGCTCCCAGGTATGTGTTTTCTGCCCCTGCCACATGTTCCTTTCTCAGCCTGAGCAGAGCTCCAGGTTGGTTCTGAAGTTTTTGGCATCCTAGCTCCAATAGGAAGAACATCCCTAGGTAGGGCTCTTTGCCTAATTTTGTTACCTTCCTTTAAAGCCATTTTAGATCTGTCTTTTGTGGCTGATGACTCTTAAATTTGCTTGCAGGGGGAATATTTGGTTTGATAAACCACAAATACTAGCAGCTCTTCCTAGCTAGAGAAGCGGGTGAGAAGAAAGCTGACTTTTCTGCTGCAGGCTTTCTCTTAAGTATGGGAGGGAAAGGAAGAGACAACCCAAGGAGTTGAAAGCTAGGAGGGGGTGCAGGGATGGAGATGGATCTCTACAGAAGTGGGGACAATGCTGAAAATAGTTCTTTTGGCTTGTGTAGTTGACTCAGAAGAGTTTTTTTCATGAGAACATCAAAGGTCATCAGGAGGAATTAAATCAATTAAAGCCTCCAGCTGTTGAACTTACCAACTGATGCCTCTTTTAGATTGTGCTGGGGGCATGAGGAAGAAGGGATGGTCTCAGCTGCCCTTGCCAAGAGAAGAACGAACTTTTCCAGCTTCTCTAAGTGGCATGCATGATGCATCTGACATGCTGAGCCTTGCCCTACTGTTGTTCCCTCCGAAGCAATAAGCAGCAGCTTCCCAGGAGAGGGTAGGAACAGTAAGTGACCCAGCTGTCTCCAGAGGTCTCCAAATGAAATCCCTCCATCCTTTTGCTGGCAAAACCGTACTGGATCGATTGGCATGAGAGAGCCACAGTCTTTCTGTCCCTGCTTTTAATTCAGAGACTCACAAGCAGCAGATCCCTTAGGTGTGTTCCTTTTCCACAACCCCAGCAGTGGGTTGAAAGGAACATCTGCCTGCTGACACTGAGCATTTGTCTTCCCCTCCTTTCTCCCTCAACGCCATTTTTTTTCAAATGAGATGTCACCACACTACAGGTAAATTCCCACAGCTCTCTCCCAGGATGAGCCTTGGCATGCTGCCAGAATAAATTGTCCTTTGTCTTGTCAGAAAACTACTTCCATGACTTTGTGCTTGTTCCCGGGGACTGCTGGGCTTCCACATTTGTTGGCCAGCAGATATTGCATGGGAGTTGGCAGCAATGGTCAGTCCTTAGTGATGTTGTGCAACCTCTGTGTGTTGTGGATGCCCTGTCCCTGGAAGTGTTCAGGGCCAGGTTGGATGGGGCTTTGAGCAACCTGGTCTAGTGGAAGGTGTCCCTGCTCATGGCAGGTGGTTGGAACTTTTTTAAGGTCCCTTCCAACCCAGCCCATCTTATGTTAAGCTGATATTCTCAAAATCTGAAGGATGCTGATGTACATGAATGTACAAGCTCTTTAGATATTGTAGCCAACTCAAATCCCCTTTTTTAATAGCTTACCACCCTAAAAGATAACCCTGACTTCTGCTGAAGCAGGAGTCAAGTGCAGCTTTGACAGAAAATCAGGACGAAGTACCAGTCTTCATCACAGAACAGCTCTGCTCATTCCTCTATGATGGGTAACATTTTTGTTGCCTTTACAGGCAGTGTTTTATCTGCTAGCACTCAAGCAGTGATTGACATCAGAGCAAAGCTCCACATGCCAGAAGGAAGGCAGGCCTGCCTGTCCCGGGCTGGTGACAGTGGCTTTTACAAAAAGCTAGCAGTGAGAATTTTGGAGCAATTCAGTGTGAAAACCTCGAGCTGCTTTTGAGCATAAAACTTTGCTTTCAGCTACTTTGTCTTTATCATGCGAGGCAGTGCAGGGCTCAGCCTAGCCACAGTTTTAGCATGGCAGAAAAATAATGTGGACCTCAGCAAAGTGTGTAAACAAGTCCCGTTTCTCCCCGTCATTTTACATCATCACCACGCTTAGAAGAGCTGCATGCCTGTCAGGCCAGCCTGTGCTACATCACTCCTGCCTGCTCAGGCCAAGGTGGGTGTGGAAGTGGAGAGGTGAGAAGGAACACGGTTTCTCCAGAGTTTTCTGTTTGTTACTCTGCTATATTTGTTATCTGGATTCTTAAGTAATGAGTGCTTTGAATTTTGTGATTATGTTACGGTGATGTGTAGTTAATGTACTAATGTTCACTTGAGCTAGGATCATGGTAACAGTGTGGTTTGTTTTTTTTTTTTTAACTGTTCAGAAAATAACTTAAATACAAATACAAAGATTAAGCTGTGAATCTCTCGTGTTTTCCTTTTGGAGTGAAGAACACTGTCAAAATATCAAGCCTTTGTCTTCCTCAGGCCCTGTGTACTGAGTCACACACATGCTGCACATGCACGGCACAGGACATCAGCAGCATTGAGCACCTGCAAATGCTGTGACCTAAGATGGACAGGTCTGCCCCGAGGCCTGGGTAGGTGCAGCTTTGCGCAGTAGTACAGGACACACAGTCTCTGCAGGATCCAGTCCCACCTCAGAGCTGCTGCTTGCTGATGACTGCAGCATAAAAGACTGCTTAAGCAGTTGGAAAAAGCACTGATTCCTAAAACCACAGCATACTTTTTAATTAACATACTCTCCATTCATAGCTGATGGCCTCTGGCTGGGGCAAATGAGTCCGCCCTGTAAGCCACGGGATGGATGTATCTGACACAGAAGAGCTGGAGCCATCCTGCCCATTAAAAGAGTGGGGGCAGAAGCTATAAAGACTTTTGTGTTTTTCTGGGTTCTGTTGCAAAATCCTGGTAGGAGAAGCACAAATTTGTTTTATAAGCTAATCAGAATCCTGCTGTTCAATAATGAGTGAGTAATTGACATATCGCAGCACTGCCACGCAGCTCCGTGGCTGCGGATGCTGTCATAGTTATGGCTCACTTGAATTTTAATGCAAGCACCCTTGCCCTCAGAATACCTTTCTTTTAAAAATGCTCCTTGGATAACAACCTTGGACCTTTCCATTTTACTTCACAGCCTTTTTTAAAACTAAGGCCACCGCAGTTTTAAGATTCTGACTCCTGGGGTGGTCAGAAAACAAACCAACCCCACACTCCTACCATCTCTCTCCCTGCTGGCTCCATTCTTGGAAGCCAGCGGGGGACTGGAGATTGCAAAGGCTTCTGCTTTTCTGAAGCGCTGGGAGCAGGGTTCCTGTCACTTGCAATTCCCATCTCTCCTTGTGACAGGGTTCCCAGCAGCCCTGTGTTCTGTTTGGCAAGGGGTTTGGGGGTGGGGGGGGTATGTGTATATTTACACCACTTTGACCTTTTCTGTTCCCTCCCTGCTCTTTCCTCCCATTGCATTATAGATTTGGAAGAGGAATTGCAGTGACAGGCTTCATCCATCGTTTTTGTAATGCAGGATGCAGCCTGACCCAAACAGCTTGTGACCACCAGCCCACATAAATGAGACCCTTTACCTTTTGTACTCACAGTCTCAAGCCTCTGCGTGTACCTGAAAGACACATGTACTGCCCAGTCCCATCAGGAGCAGGTTATCTTGTGGGTTGTTTCTAGGTGTTTTTCGTAGCTAGTCCTTCCCCTCCTTCTTTTTGATGTGTAAAAACAAGGATCAGAGAATTTATTCAAGATTTCTAGGACTGGGACAGTGCTGTGCCGCACAGCCCAGGCTGGAAAACTTCTCGAGGAATTCTGATATAACATGCAAAAATTCAAGTACTAGAGAAAGCCTTTGGAGGAAGAAATGCAATCTCAGTAGTAAATTTCCGCTGGAGAAGGATGAACACCAGAGAGCTTCTCTTAAATAGATTCAGTGGTTAATTACCCTTTCTGTTTAAAAATGTGTGCCTTTTTTCCACTTCAAATGAAGGAGGAAATTAATGTTTGCCATAGCTTCAAATTAACAGCATCTGATCAACCTACAGCTTTAAAATTAAATCTTCTCTTGGGTGGTGTTTTTTTAATTATTGGTATTGTTTGCACACCTTCAAGGGTATAGTAAACTGGTTTTTGGAAAGAGGAAATTGGCCTGTTTAGACCTGCTAGGATAGAATTCATGAATTCCTACAGAAAGTGTTTGGGATCAGTTCAGCAGTTGGGTGGTGCTGTGTTGGTTTGAAGAGGATGAAGATGCTGAGCTTTCAGTGGAGGAAGCAACAGAGCCAGGGAAACAAAAGCCGTGAGCAGGTAGGCATGCTCCAATGCCACCATTGATTTCTGCAGGGGAGACCCCAGGGTATGAGCTGCACCTGGCCCCACCAGTGTCCTGGCCCCACTTGTTCAAAGGCCATGCAGTGGAGCGCTCTCCATGCAGTGGCAGACCTACCAGCACCCAGGAGGGTGTGGAAATGAGTCAACATTCAATGAGAAGATGATGCCACTCTTACCCTTGAGAGCCTGTTGCTGCATTTGCTGTGCCTACAAAAGTTTCCCAAGTGCTCAGGTTACTTCACAGCCAATGTGCGTGCTGCCCAGGACACTGTCCCAGGAGGTAAGTACCTGCACTGCTGGAAGAGAAGGCTTGCGGGGGGAAGTAAGACCCTACTTCTGACAAGTATTCCATGGAAATCTAACAACTCAGTAACAGGCTGCAGAAATCTGAGATCTCAGCCTGTGTCCTTTGCTGGCTGATTGTTCTTTGCTGAGAACAGCTGAGGACATCTGATGTACAGGGATCTGGTGCTCTTCTAGCAAGCTTCTTTCTGGCAATGCATGTGTTGTGAGTACCAGCCACTTTGTGATGCTCTAAGAAGGCTTGAACACACATCCATTATATCCCCAAGACATACTTCTTTTTTCTCACCAGTGTTATCTTCCCATCTTGAGCGTTGTCTCTGAAATTCTTTGCTGACATGCACTTGGCTGGTAGGAGCAGCTAAAAGTCTCCAAACCAGCAGGGAGGTTGCTGAGCTGTGGGGTTGATCTGCTGGGGAACACTGAAGTTGTGTAAGAAATACGAGCAGGAAGACCTGGGCTTGAAAAATGTCTGGCCTGTACAGGTAAATAGCCATCCTGCAGCTGGAGAACAGGGTCAGATGGGCTGCAGAAACAGCAGCCTGAGCAGTGCTTTCACTAGGGACACCACTGAGTTTCTTCTGGAGGCACTGTGGTTTGCAAACTCTAGTCCCTGGTTAACATCACCCAGGTGATGTGTCCAAGACTCCCTGTCCTGTACCCAGAACACCCTGCTGGCATTTACAAAGGCAGATCAAGGAATGCTGCTCCTCCAAGGAGGCAGTGAGGTGGAGAGGCTGCTGGATCATCTCTACTTCTGTAGTGTCAACTCCAAAAGGGCAGCACCAGCAAACTGCTCTGACCTTTAAAGCTGTGGAGATGTCTGCAAGCAGCTCTGCCTGCTACACCCCTACTGCTGAGATCACTCTCCTCCAGCACAGGGAAAGGGGTCAGTGGCTGCTAAGCAATGCATCTGCTGGCTATGTTTATTTGAGCTGCTTACTGCTTCCTTGTGGACTTTTTCTCATTTGGACTAGATGCTGCTGGGCAAAGACAAAAAAATAGCACTGAAGACCATGTCCTCTTTGAAGTGTTTCCATCTCATATTAGAAAGGAGGATGGACTCTCCCAGTAGGTCTCCTGACTGCTGCATTCCCCAGTCCTGCAGAAATCTTCGTACTGCTTTTTTGTGTTTTTGTCTTCGGTGTGGGATCCTGCATGGCCAGCCCATGGCTGCCAGTGGCCTGGCCCTGGGGAGCTGGACAGGGAGGCAAGAGGCATGGGATGCTCTGCTGTTGCAGCAAGGGTGGCTCTGTCCTTCCCTTCTACTTGGGTTCCTTTGGAACAAGATGGATCTTGCCTCTGACCACATGGGGAAGCAGGTTTTCTAGTGGGACCAGCTCTTCTTGCTGCTCTGTCTCTCCCAATTTTCCCGGGTTTCTTTGTGTGTCCTGGGCACACAAGGAGATGCCTCAAGGAGAGAAGCACCTTGAGCATCCCTTGGGCATGGAGTGCTGAGAGTGAGACAGCCACAGTGCTGCATCTGGGGTCTAGGGCAGCAGCAAGGCAAGAATGGGACTGGAGCTGCCAGAAGTGACAGTGAGGGGGAATAAAGGTGGTCTGTGGGCTCACAGCCACTTTCCTGGCCAAAGAGGGGTGGTCTGGCCAGGGAATCTTTGCACAGAAGCAGAGCAGGAACGAGGACGCCCATACATTTTGGATACGAGCTCCCTTGCAGCACAGAGCAGTGGGTATTTCTTGCCGACACTTGTCTCGATGTTACCATGTGCCACCATCACCAGGTCAGGTCACAGGAGTATCTCAAATTAACCTAGCTCCCTTGTGACCCTTAATTGGCACCCCAGGCTTTTCTCTTCCCTGTTTGTCCACCAGCATGTGTCTCTCACCTGTGCATCTGCTGCTGAACCTCAGCTTCCGGCATCCCAGCCACTGGTGGGAACCAGGTCAGTAACCCAGATTTACCCCCTAAATCAAGGCAGCAACCATCCCTCTGGCTTGGAGCAGTGTCCCAAGGATATTCCTGCTTGGTCCCCAGCTTTAGGCTGTGTGATGGGAGGGAGGCTGTGGCTGCAGGGCTGGACTCTGGGCTGGGGGACAAGGACTCAAGTGCAGAGGAACTAGGAGGCTCCAGGAGGATTTTTAGGTGGGCTTTTGCTGGGACAGCTCAGGATGAGGAAGAGATGGCTGCTGCTTTTTGTTCCGCTCCATGTGGCAGAGACCACTGGACTGGGTGCATTCAACCTTCTAGGTGCTGGTGCCAGAGGCGAGCCATATACCTGGATGCCCAGAGTGCAGGTGTGGCTGTGGGACATGGAACAACCTTGGCTTAACATCCTGCAGATGTTTTGCTTTGCTGCTTTGCCCTATCTTGGGGTCTTGGAGCAAATCCTGGTGATGTTTAGGACTGCTCCACAACACTGCAGGTGTTTCAGGCATGGCTGGTACCTACAGGCTGCATGTCTTCCTGAAGGGTTATCTCATCCATGGGCATGTCCAGTAAATGGAACTTCATCTTGCTCTGGGAATGAAATGCAACCATCTCCCAGAGGACCACAGCTCCCTTCAGGTCATCCAGCCCACTGTGACCCTGTCACCAAGGTCTCTGCAGCTGTCCCAGCACACCTGCACAAAGAAAAAGGTAATGCCCATTTGAGACATGGAGAAACTGAGTCTGAGCAATTCACTGGAGCTCTTGAGCAAGTGTGTGCCCCAGGAAAAGCTGAAATTAGCAGGCTGGCGGAGCTTGTGGCTGGGAGGGAGGACATGGTGCTTTGGTGAGAACAAGAGGCTCTTGTGGAGCATCCTGCATGGGAAAACAAGGCACCTGGACTCTCCTTTACTCCAGGCAACCTGGCTGGGGGTTGGGTGCTTCAGGCCTTGCAGTGCTCATCCCTGCTGGCCTCTCCTAGCCTGGCTTCACTGCCCCATCCCCACAGGAGCACTCCCAAGGTGGAGCCAGCCATCGGGGCTTGTCCCTGTTAAGCCCTTGGAGTTGTTGCCAGTCCTGTCTTAGTGGGGTCCTCATCCTTTCAAATAGCTTTTGAGCAAATTAAGAGTTTGCTATTAGTCTGCTAATTAAAGGCACTTCATTATCAGCAGGGGAGGCAGTTCCTGGCCACAGCAAAATTTGATTCCTCTGAGCTGCCATGAGCTGAGTCTCTCCTCTCTGGGGCTGGGGGCTGTGCCCTGCTATGTTGGGGGAAGACAGGTGCCCCGAGCCATGGGCAGGTGGGTTATCAGCCCTCCAAACTGGGTCACAGAGAATGGAGTGCATCTGCCCCCCACGTCTGACAGAGTGGGAGAGGAGCCAGGGGTGATGGGGGGTGTTGGGTGATGTGGGGCTGCCCTTTCGCCCCTAGCTTGGGGGATGGTGCAGGGTTGCTGCCCTGCTTACGGCCTCTCGGGACCGCCCCCCTTGGAATGGACTCAGCTGTGGCGGAGCATCACGTCGGTGGCCCCCTGCCCACAGGGTTGGCCACGGCCTCTCAACGGGCTGGGCACCCCGGAGCGGCGGAGCTGCCTCTGCCCCCAGTGTGGGGAGGTGGAGAGGAGAGGCTCCCGGACTCCTCCTTCGGCCGCTCCGGCGCCTCCAATGAGCCCCCGTGCTCCCTGCCCTGCCCTGCCTTGTCCTGCCTTCCCCTGCCTTCCCTTGCCTTTCCTTCACTCTCTCCCTCCTTCTTCCACCTAAAAATGGGAGAAACGAGCCAGGCCGCCGGACCGGGACTGCCTTCCTCCCCCAGCTCCGGCTGCAGCTTCGCCCCGACGGTCGGGAAAGGGACCCCGCAGCCCGGTGGGGACATCACTGGGGTGAGCTTCCTGCGGGCTAGGCGGGGAAGAACCCCCATCTCTGTTCCCCATCTGCCCTACGATGTTCCCCCGACCCCTCAGCCCCCGGTATGAACTCCCCTCCCCACTCTTTCCCGGCTTGGGATTCCTATTGGGATTAGCGGGGATGTGCTGCGCGTGAGCCGGGAGCTGCTGAATGCTACGGATCCGGCTACCGTGGCGGGGGGGCTTGGGGGGAAGCCGGGCTTTGAGTGCTGGGACGCGAGGCAACTCTGGGGTTCGCGAACTCAGCCTTGCCTTGCCACAGCCCTGAACCCTGTCTTTGCTCCGGGGGAGACGGCGGGTGCAGCACCAAGGAGTGCCCCTGTGCCTGGGGGTGTCCTGGGCACCTCCTGAGTCCTAATGGGCACCCAGATCCCTGGCTAGGCTGCTGTCTACCCCCACTGGCTCGGTCGGGGCTCCAGGATGTCCCCCGCAGTGAGGTCCCCCCACTTGCAACCAGAGCACGTAATAGAACTGCTGAGGTGTGAGAGAGTTCAGGGGAGGGGTGAGGGTGATATCTAGGTAGGGCTGGGACCTGCCCCGGGGAACTGCAGTTTTCAGGTACCCCTCCGAGGGGCCTGTGTGTGGGATGGCCCACAGCAGTGCCACACGGGAGTGGACACTGGTCTTGTGAGGTATCACAAGTAACAAGTGACAGAATGTGAGAAAATGGCTTCAAGTTGCACCAGGAAAGGTTTGCACTGGACATTAGGAACAACTTCTTCACTGAAAGGGTCATCAGGCCTTAGAACAGGCTGCTCAGGCAGGAGGTTGACTCATCATCCCTGGATGTGTTTAAAAGTCATGTAGATCTGGAGCTTAAGGGCATGGTGTAGCAGTGGGCTTGGGACGGTTGGAGTAATAGTTGACTTGATGATCTTAAAGGTCTTTTCCAACCTAAGTGATCCTATGATTTGGATGCCCCTATCACAGGAGGGGATGGCTGTCTCTTCCTCCTCCACTTGCCTTTTTTTGCCCATTTCTGCCCCCTGCCAGCTCCTGGGCAGAGTCCTGGCAAGCAGCCTGAGCTGAGCCAATGCCAAGGTAAAGCCTCATGCCACAGCCACGGGAAAGCCAGATTAGCTAGGCTGGGTGCTGGGCAATGGTCTCAAGCCGGGCTCAGTACAGGCCTCTACGTTTGGGGTCTTTGCACTGGGTCAGGGACATCCCTACTAGGAAAGGGTCAGAGACCCAGTGCAGCCCGTGCCATGAATGACCTTAGTCTCCAGCTCCACAGACCACAGCTGCGCTGATCCCTCTTCCTCTCTCCTAGCACCTCACCTTCTCCCTGCTATCAGTCACCCTCCTTGTGTCCTTTGGCTCCTCCATGCTCTATGGCTACAACCTGGCTGTGGTGAACTCACCAACGGTGGTAAGGAATGGGCAGGGGAAGGGCTCTGAGTCTCTCCATGGGAGGTGGAAGGGCAACTACATAGCAGCTCCACAACAAAATGCTGGTATCTCCCTCGGGGAGTCACCCACAGGGAGCAGACTGGGTGTAGGAGGGACATGGGAACCTGTGTTCACATACTTACCTCAGACTGGTTTCCCCTGAAAGGCAGGTGCTGGGGAAAGCTGCCCACACCCTCCTTGCTTCCACTTAATTTTGGCTGTGGCATCTCTAAGTTGTCCTTAAACCTTTCTGGTGCTGAGGCTGGCTGAGCAAACAGACCAGCACATCCCAGTCATCCCCAGTGAAGTTCTGCCCTGCATCTCCTGCAAGGCTGTTAAACCCATGGCATTTTCTCTATGGGGCCTGTCTCCCCTTGCCTTCCCATTTCTTCAGAGACATGTAGTGTCCATGCATCTCTCTCTTCCCCACAGCACGTAAAGGCTTTCTACAATGCCACATGGTCCCAGCGGTATGGGCATGGGTTAGCCCCCAGCCCCCTGACCCTCCTCTACTCCCTGACTGTTTCCGTCTTTGCCCTAGGTGGGCTGATGGGCTCCTTGCTAGTGGGGGTGCTGGTGGAGCGGTATGGCAGGTAAGGCTTGGCATGGGACAGGGTGGCCAAGGGATGGGGGTTGGAGGGTCTGCTCTGATGTCTGTACCCTGCTAGGAAAGGCACACTGAGCCGCAGCTCTCTCCTTGTCCTCCTGGCTGGTGGCTTCATGGGCTTCAGCCGAGAGCTTCGGTCCCCTGAGATGGTGATCATCGGCCGCACCATCACAGGGATCCACTCAGGTAGGTGCTGCCTGGGCTGTGGGAGTGTGCCTAACCCCTGCCTCACTGCTTGGTCTGCAGCCCATTCCCAGGCAGGAACTCATGTTCCACATGACCACAGCCTCTGTGATGGGGGTCTTCACGGGGCAGACAAGACATGAGGTCCTGACTGGATGGTGCCAGGCAAGGGAAGAGCTCTCCAAGGGTCTCCTGGGACTTCCTCTTCCAAATTGCCTCTCTCATCCTGGTCCATCCTGTCCCTCCCAGGTATCTGTCTCAGTGTGGTGCCCCTCTACCTGGGAGAAATCGCCCCCAAAAACCTGCGGGGTTTCCTGGGCCTCATGCCCAGTATCTTCATCTGCCTTGGGGTTTTCTCCGCCCAGATTCTGGGCCTCCCAGAGCTGCTGGGTGAGGTGAGTGTAATACCCCAGCCCACATGTGCTGGACCCTACTCTGCCCTGCCTTCCCTGTGACATCTTTCAATTCCTCTCAGGACAGGTTCTGGCCCCTTTTCCTGTCGGTAGTGGTTGTTCCCACCTCACTCCAGCTCCTGCTGCTGCACTGTTTCCCTGAGAGCCCACGGTACCTTCTGATAGAGAGGAATGATGTTTGCGGGGCCACCAAGGGTGAGGAGGTGTCCTGGGGGAGACTGGCTCTGGGATGTGTTGGGCTCTCAAGACCAAGATGCATTCTCCTAACACGGTTCAACTCTCAGACTGGACCACTCACCATAGCCCTTCTGGCTCAGCCCTTCTGTCCCACAAAGTTGCCCCATGGCGTTTCCATGGTGCTCATCATCATAAGAGGCATCCTCTTGGTTCCTATGGATGTTTAACCCCAGGGGGACCAAGTCCCTGCCCCTGCCCTGTGCCATACCTAGGAGCAACCACCCCATGATGGGAAGACAAGTGCCTGTGACCCAAATCTCCCCACAGCATTGTGCCAGTTCCTGGGGACCCATGACGTGCAGAATGTGATCGAGGAGATGAAGGAGGAGCAAAGGTCACTCTCCTCCATCGAGATGGTTTCTGTCTGGCAGCTGCTGCAGGACCGCTCCGTCCGTTGGCAAACCATCTCTGTGGTGGTGGTGAATGCTGGCATGCAGCTCTCGGGAATCGATGCTGTAAGCCCTGTGGGGTCGTGGCCCCAGAATCTGGCTCTGCAGAGACTGAGCTGACAGACCTGGTAACTCCTTTCACCAAGTGCCCCATGGGTCTGTCCCCTGGGCTCACACTAACTCCCCTCCTTGTCAGATCTGGTTTTACACCAACGCCATCTTCAAGAATGCCGGGATCCCAGTGTCACAGATCCCCTACACCACTGTGGGCACTGGCGCCATTGAAGTAGTTGCTGGGCTGATTGGGGTGAGTGATGGACAGACAGGTGGACACAGCCCCACAAGGGTAGAGACTTGTCACCAGCTCCCAGCACCATCAAAGGGGGACTGGGGCTAGATGGACCCAAAATCCACCCGTGCCACAACACAGACCCTTTGCCAGGTGACGAGAGGGGGCTAAGCAGTTCTTTTTCGCTCCAAATCACACTGTCACCTTCTAGCAGAGCTACATATCCCCTCTGCCTCCCCAGCCCAGAGCCCTGCTGCCCCCGGGGACCCCCTGCAGCAGGCGTACGCGGGCATGCAGCACTACACAGGTCTGGGACCCCCACTGGGGGAACTGGGAGGGTGTTGGGTGGCACTGAGGGTCCTGGGAGGGCAGCGGGAGGGGGTGCAGGGCTGGTAGGTG